>JAKSZU010000002.1:177750162-178115162 GCA_026018925.1 Tupaia tana
CTGACATGCAGCCTGGGCCTGTGACTCCAAGTCGATCACCCTTCCCACATACTACAGGTCTAGTTCTCCTATGATGAGTTCTGGAGGCAGTTAGGAAGGTCAGGTTCCAGAAACTGAGGGGTCAGCACAGAACTACAGGAGAAGGTACATGGGAGCTGAACTTCTTAGAACATCTTCTTTCTCTTCTTCCTGAACTCCCTACAGAATTTATTCCCTTTCCCCTTCTCAGACCCTAATTGCTGCACTGGTTCTCCGTGAAAATATCTTTCTTGATGTGACCATCAAATCTTATACCTTACTGTATCAAGTGGGCAACACTTGAATGTATTCAATACTTGAATATATACTATAGGCCACATAGTATACCTCCCCAAAATATGATTTTTACTATTAATACTTTTGTCTCTGTGTAATTAATCACAGATGCATTTCAGGGAGTAAATTCATTTTGTTGTCAGCAAATATTGTGTTGAGCTTCTGGGTTAATACTGGAAAGGGGATTTCTTGGGACTTGTTAGGCCCAGAGACAAAAATTGCTGTTTTCCTTCACAACTGATATAGAAAGCATGTGTTTGATTCAGGTTTTAAATGCTAGAGCAAAATGTCTGCTGCAGAATGTCACGATTGAGGTGTCAGGGTTGTGTGTGATCTTCAGAATCAGAAGGCAGGAGCTCTTGGGAATGCAGGTGAGAACTGATAAAGGACCTCAAGTTTTAATTCAATTACTGCCTAAGAAATGTTTGCCTCTTTAAAAAATATGTTGAAAACTAGCAATCAATTGTTCTTTAAGTATTTGTAATACTTGCTTGTTTAGCTCTTAAAAATACTTCATAGGCTTACTTTTTAATAGCTTACTTTTTAATAGCCTACTTGTCAGATTGAATTAGGCATCCTTACGTGTAGATGAAAGGTGCCTATTTGCCTACCCATTCATCAGTGTCTCCTCTGCTCTTTACAAGTGTCATCACCTCTGTTATAACTCTGGGACTAGGTTGGGGGAAGGCAAGAAGTACTCATTCTGATGCTTAGCTTTTGACTAAGGTGCCATGGGTCTCCCAACCCTTAAGACTTGAATCAGCCAAGCTGCAGAGATGAAATTCATTTCAGTACGAAAAATAAGATTGGATTTAGCGAAAGGAACAGAGACCAGAAAAATGACAACCTTCTTCCCCCTTTCTTAGTACTTCAGTTAATAGGACATTGCTACACTTATTCAAACTAGTCTGGGGATAGTTTTTGGTTTGAATACAGTGAACCCTGGTTTTTTATGTTATTTCTCCCCTCTTTTTTCTAGATTGGGCTGAAGCCAGTAAATCACATAGTTCTAGACAAGGGTGTTCCATTGTAATTGATACTGTGGGACTGAAAACCCTTCCAATCTGAGAGTCTTCTTGGAGTGGGCAGGAGGGCAGGGAACCGAAGCATCATCTCTTGCCCAGAAAACATGACTACAGATGCTATGTAGTTAGGGCAGTCTTGATTCTCCTCAATGAGGATAAATGCTCCTTGCTTCTTGGCAGAAACCAGGACAGAAAAGAAAACACCACTCTGGGGCTGACAGGGAAGCACTGTTAGGGCAATAAATTAGTCTACAAGAAGGGGCTTGGACAGGCTGATGAAACGGAAATGAGATAGAGTTTTGCAAGAGAAGCCAGGTGGCAGGTGGAGATGCTGCAGGGCCATGAGACTGGGCAGCAACACTGTCTCAAGACAGCCACTGAAAGCCTAGCAAGGAGAGTGGGAGCTGGTCTGAGGAAGGTCTGGGGGGAAATGCCCTTTAGGAGGGGTAGCTATCTATATCCTCCTATCAGGTCAAGTCTGTGGACTTCCTTTCCTCTTTTCTTTCTTAGGCTGTGAGACAGGGTGGAGGAGAGCTGCCTGGAAGCCACCTGAAGGCTCTCTAGCACCAGTTTTCCAAGTTACTCCTGATGCAGGACACATAGCACTGAAACACTCCAACCGCACCTGTAGCTGAGATGGGAGCCCTGGGGTGATCACAGTGTTCCCATGTGGTCGTCAATGATCCGGTTCCAGGACTGGGCTATGCTGATGGTTCCTAATCCCTATTCTTCTGTCTCACCTTGGCCTCAGAGTCTAGAGTCTGTCTCAGTTAGTGATGGGGCTGTGTTCTCCTGGGTGTAAGTGTCTTTGGGGTGACTGTACGCCCACCAGACTCGAGGTAACTGTTGACTTGGGACCCCCACTGCTGTGCTCTGTACCCCTAATTAGGATTTTACTAATACCTTTTCAGAGAACCCGGGTTTATCAGGTTGACCTGGGTGAACCTTGTGATATTTCCAAGTCCCCATGGATCCCAGCCCCTGGCTGAAAATAGTGGTGGGATCTTATCTTTTGTTCCACTCTGCTCCCCTCTCTCCATGCTTGCTTGAGAGGAGTCCATGTTGTTGGGGGCTGGAGTACTGCTACAAGCACACCAAGTGATGCAACCATTCCTGCCTTCCAGGAGTTTCACCAAGTTAGGAAGGCAGACACTATAAAAGTACAGTGTATAGGGACCAGCAGTTAGCGTAATGGCTATGTTGCTGGACTCCCATGTAGTCGACCGCGGTTCGTGTCCTGGACCCGGTGGTTTAAAACTCACGCCAGGCACATGTACATGCATGCCCAAGATCCCAAGAGGAGAATGGAGGAGAAGGGACTGTGGCATGGCCATCCCCCCTGGGGGGTGATTTCTTTCTGTTTCTCTGTCTGTCTGGCGAGCGTACGTGCCCTATAGCAAAAACCTCTCCAAAAAAAAAAAAAAAGTACAGTGTATATAAGGTGCATTTTAAAGTACTTTAAATAGATGAAAAATTTTAAAAGCAGATGAAATAGCACAATAAAACACGTAATTAATTGCCAAATACTTTTTCCAATGAGAGAGAGAGAGAAAGAAAGAGAGAGAGAGAAAGTGATAGAGAGAGAGAGTGTGTGTGTGTATGTGTGTGTGTGTGTGTGTGTGTGTTGGAGGAAGATTTTTGACCGGATCTCACTGTGTTGTGATCCTCCTGCCCTCACCTCCCAGTTACCTAGGACAGGCACATGCCACCATGCTTGTCCTGTTTTGGTTGAGCCAGAAGCCTCTGCCCTCACCCTTTTCCACTGCAGCTGAGCCTCCTATACATTTTATAGACAATTGCTGTAGGAACTTGGAGAGGGATTAGTGTGATCAGGAAGAGCTGAATTTGAACTTCTGTACTGGAAAAAGAATTATGGATATTTTTAGGGGCAGAGGGAGAGAATGAGGAGGGGATTCATACAGGCTGAGGTCTGCCCTCTAAAATCTTATGTTAAAATACTAAACCTCTGCCTCAGAATGTGATTATATTAGTAGGGAAGAGTTTTAAAGAGGTAATCAAGATTAAGTGAAGCCATGAAGGTGTGCCCTAAAACAATGTGACTGGTATCCTCTTAAGGAGAGGAGATCAGGACAGAAGGAAGACCCAGTGAAGGCACATGGAAAGATGGCCATCTCTAACCTAAGGAGACAGGACTCAAACCACCACTCAACAACTTGATCATGGACTTCCAGTCTTCAGAACTGTGAAGTAATAAGTATCTGTGGTTGAAACCACTTAGTCAGTGATATTTGTTATGACTAGCCAAGGAAACTAATACAGAGGTCTGCAAGTGCAAGGTGTGTCAACAACAGCCAGAACACAATGAGTAGGAGAAGGATTTTAGCTTGGAACAAAAAGTTCCTAGTACAAGCATAGGATGAGCAAACAGGGGGACTCTATGAACAAATTCCAGTACCAGTTGGGCCTATGTGGATAGAGACAAGAAACAGGGTACCAAAAAAGAAAGGACCCACTTCCCCTAGCTGACAGTTTTACCTTCTGTATACCCCTGATAGATTTTTTTTTTTTTTTTTTTTTTTTTTTGGAGAGGTTTTTGCTATAGGGCACGTGTGCTCGCCAGACAGACAGAGAGACAGAGAGACAGAAAGCGAGAAATTACCCCTGATAGATTAATCATTGCTCAATGCTAACGAGAAACCAAGTTTACTTTATGGGATTAACAAGGACCTGGAAGGCCCTAAGGCACACGTATGAGGGAAAGCCAGCAGAAAAGGAACAACAAAAGCGAGAGACAAAAAATAAAGAAGGGGAGGATCTTAGGAAAGGTGACTTTTAGGGCTCAGTAAAGACTTGAACTGTTGGAGAGTTAGGGGTGTACATCTCATCCGGGACAAGGCAAATAGACACCACAGAAACCACTCTGACATCCAGCTTTCATAAGCAGATGAAAGATCACAATAAATCATGTAATTGCCAAATAAATTTTTTCATTTGAGAAAGAGAGAGAGTGTATGTGTGTAGGTGTGTTGTGGGTAGAGGAGAGAGAGAGTGAGAGAGAGATTTTTGACAGAATCTCACTGTGTTGTGATCCTCCTGCCCTAGCCTCTAAAATGTGGCTTCACACTGGGTTTGTACCCTTCATTGGAACAAGTAGTGTAGGAATAGAAAGGCAGCAGTATAAGGAGGAAAAGTCCTTAGGGACTGGGGCCTGGATGATATCCTCACTCTGTAATCCCCCCTCTTGCCCTGGGCTTATGGAGGCTATGGGACCAGAGTTGCAGAGTCAGGGCTGAAATGGGAAGCAGACAGAGTTGTTGAGGAAAGCCCCATCTTGTCACCCAAAGCTGTGCATGGAACATGGTGTTCCATGGGAAATGGCACCCTCTAAAGCAAGGGCACAAACCCCAACTTTTTTTTTTTCTTTCTTTTTTCTTTTTTTTTTAGAGAGATTTTTGCTATAGGGCACGTGTGCTTGTCAGAGATAAAGAGAGAAAATACCGCCCCCCACCCCCCGGGAATGGTCCTGCCTCAATCCATTTTCCTTCATTCTCCTCTCAGGATTTTGGACATGCACACACATGCGCCCAGCATGAATATAAGCCACCGAGTCTGACACTCGAACCATAGTCAACTATGTGGGAGTCCAGCAACGTAACATTATGTCATCTGCTGGTCTCAACTCAGCATTTTTCATTGCTTGTAAGATTAGTAAGAAATGAAGGGTGGAACTATGGGGAGGGAGAGGACAAAAAGGAGACTGGAGAGGTGAAAGGGCAAAGGTTAAGATACAATGGGAAAGGGGAAGGGAAGGGAAAGAGAAGGAAAAGAAAGCTGCCACGCAGTCACCCAAAGTCTTCCTTTTAGAGTCCAATGTAGGTAGTACTATTATTACTAAATGGCCCCAATATTTCAGGTCCTTCTGTGTCAGTTTTGCACCCGCTACCATCCCATGTGCAACTCCAGGGCACTACCATAGAACCTGACCTCTCAACTCTGTGGACAGCCTGCCCTTGGTCGTAGAACTATGACTTATTTCTAACTGGAAATGTCTTCCTCCTCATTGCCCATTAGGTCTGGAGAGAGGAAGGGGAAGGAAATCCTTCCAATAAAGTGTCAGCTCAGGGAACCACGGTATTAGCATCCCCAGGGTTGTTTGCCATAGTACCATCATTTCCATTCTGTTGAGTTGTTGAGAAAGTCATGACACATTTTTGCATAGAAAAACAGAAAAACATGTCATGACTTTCCTGACAACCTAATAGTTAGGAGTCAGTTAAGGTTTTAGACTTAAAAGAAAAAGGGAGAAGAAAGGGAGAAGTGAAAAGGAAGGAGAAGAAATTTGACTCCTATTTCCTTTTGGGGATGCTACTCCCCTCTAGCACCTTTTTCTGGATCTCATGATTCCTCTTGGAGAGCTCCAGGCAGGACCTTGTATGCCCTGGAGCAGGGCATTGTGGTCAGAAGACCTTTCCAAGGAGCCACACATGGCTCTGGAGGCCTTTGGAGACCTCTATTTTAGCAGTTTCCAAGGGCCTGGGAGGAATTTCAGGTCAGTCTTGGTTCAGTGATGTCTACTTACTGTTATTGCTCTCAGAGTCATCTAGATTGTGCTAGGGGACTTTTGCAAATGATGTGAAGAAAGAGCCAAGAGACCCCATGAACTCACCTGGGTTTCTGCTCACCTGCATCTGCCTATTCTGCAGAATAAGACAGTGGAAGTGCAGTGAGCCTTACCCCCATCCTGAAACTCACTTAGAAAATCACAGGGCTATGTGGAGTAGGCCTCTCTCCTGAATATGAATTTGACACTGTAACAATCCGTGGAGGTGGGGACATCAATTTAGCCATGTGGAGATGTGTCACTGGCATGTTTAAAGAATGATGTTTCCATGAACATCAAGAGTCATTTTTTAGTATTAATCTGCACTACACTGTAAGCTAGTGATGGTATAGATCATGGATGGAAAATGATGGCTCATGGACTAAATCTGGTCTACTAAATCTGGTCTATAGCCGTTTTGTTCTTAGCTAAAAATAGTTTTTACATTTGTAAAGGGTTGCCCCCTCCCCCTAAAAAGTCAAGGAAAGAAGACTATGTGATAGATACCAAATAATCCCCCAGTGCCTAAAATATTGATTAGCTAATCATTTACAGAAAAAGCTTGCCACCTCATGTACATTAAATAGATCTTTATTTTTTATTTCATCTGGGAACACCTTCTCCTCTTCCATTTTATAATGATGCCTCTTGGAAAAATACATTCTTGATGTCTAAGCAGATGAACTTGGAATCCAGCCAGCTAACAAGCTGAGGACTGTCTGAGCCTCTCTGCATTTTACGTGCCAAGTGCAATGTCAGGCACAGGAGAGGTAGTTTGCTTCTGGTGAGGATCAGTGCATGTACAATGACCTGCAGGCTCATTGTAGGAAAAGGATATTTCTATAACTCTTTTAGGACCTTGGCATTCCTGAGGATCTTCAAGTGATAATCCCTGCTGGTTTTGTCTTCCATGGCACCAGGGTTGAGCAAACAGCTTCCTACCCTGCCTGTCCCTTTGCTCTGCCATTGTCTATCTAGGGACAAAGAGCAGAAGTAGACATGCCTGTCTTTTAGTCAATGAGAGACATTCAAAAAATTGGAGACAGTCAAAGAGGTCCTCGCCCCCTCTCCCATTTCTGTTTGCTAAGTGCAGATACTAATTTCTCCCTTCTCTTTCTACTTGCATGGGGATGAGTTGAGATAAGAAAATTACTTTGACAGCTATTAAGTGTTACATAAATGGGTGAAAATATTGAACTCAAGTTGGAGTTTTCTGTCTTAGCAAATTCTGTAATGGATTTAAATTCACCCACTATATTCATGCGTTTTAATAGTCCGGTGCTTTCATTATTTTTTCCCTTCAAATACAGTATAAATTTGCTCTTAGATTTTTTTTTTTTTACCTAATTAAGTCTGTATTTTTTCATAGTTTAGCAATAAACATTTCTAGTTTGTAACGTGGCTTCACTAAGTATGATATGAAATGAAAGTAATGTAGTAACTCCTGAGCCACACACAAAGGAAAGACAATTATTTTGTCTTTTAAAATGAATAGGCAACCAGCTTCAGGGCAGTTCTTTGCTTATCAGTTGCAGCAAAGCACTGCTAAACCATTCTGCTTTGAGCAATACCTATTAGATAAATTTTTCTCCTCATAATTTCCTTACCCTCCCTTCACAATCTTCCTTTTAGGCAGGAGAACCAGTAATTCATGTTGCAGTAGAAAAGAAGAAATGACTGTTTCCTGCATAGAGCAGATAAGGCCCACTCTCAACCTCACCCCCATGACACCATGGATATGGGGAGCATGAAAGAAACACTACTGGTGGGAGTACTGCTAAGGGACCCGGTGTCCTCCACTGAAATCCTAACTTGCGTTTGCTGGCCCAGCCCCACAATGGTATCTCCACTCACTCCTCTTGCAGGGACTCTGGAGGCCACTGCTGCCTTTGCCTTTTGAAGATGGAGGATGCCACCACAGCCTGGCTCAGCTCTGCTCCATAGCAGTTTGTAGACTTGGAGCAGATGTGAACAGTATTCCAACTGGGCTTGACTGGTCTGTGTACAGGTGGTTTCATAGTTAAAAGTCCTAGTAGTGTAAAAAGAGATCAGAATAACCAGTGAGCATACCTCTGGTGCCTCCACATTTGCCACTTCTGCCTTCTTCTTAGTCACCTTGTTTTTTGCTTAGAGGGTTTCCCTTCCATCTGCTTGGACTCTCATTGCTGATGAGCAGAGCTCTTTCCTTAATTATGTCCACAAGTATTTATACATAGGCAGATCTTTTCTGGCAAGAAGACCTGAGCAGAACCAGCCCCACATGCAATGGAGAATGTTTGTCAAGCTGGATTAAGCAGCTGTGATTAAAGAGTGCACAATTACCTGCCCACGAAAATAGTTCTGAAAATGTTCTAACACCCAGACTGTAATTGTCAAACCTACCAGAAGGTCTGCATGATGGTTCGCTTTGAAGAGCAAAGAAGCCAAGATGCCGGGTCCTTGTGAAAGGAAATCTGGGACCAAGTGGATGCTACCTAACAAGTAGCCACAGCTGTCCACTGCTGTCTTGTTTTCAGATTGCCTAGGTCTCTGGATACCTGCAGATTGGCATTCTGAACCCTTTTCCCACAGTGATATTTGTGAAATTCATGCTACCTGCAACGCCTGGTAAAATTTCTTTATCTCTGTTCTTCTCTTTAACCCAAGAAAAACAAAAATTGGAATACAGATGAGTGAAAGGGAGTGAAATTGTATTTGTTTCCCTTTATTTTGAAAAGAAATATATGTCCTAAAAGTGCTCACGTTAACTGTGGTTGGTAATCAATAACTTCAACATACCACTCAATGTATTTCCTATGCACAATTGTGTTTTGCTGTTCTTGGCCAATGTGGCTTCTTCTGCATTCTCTCTTATGTCCATCCTTTCTCAGTGTGGTATTGTTTGTCCTTCTTGCAAGACCTTAATGACATTCCAGACTATTATCCCCTGAACAGTGGTACAGTCTGATAGAACTATAGATACGATACCCTCCCAACAATGACCTGCTCTTAGGTGTGTCTGGGTTAGAGATTGGGCGGCATATTTGTGAAGGCTAACTTGGAAGCAAATCTCAAGGAAACAGATAATTAAAATGTGAGTGTGACTTGGTATCTTTCAGCATCCTAATCCAAACTAGAAGATTTTTATTCCCACTATTTATGAAGCAGGGTGCTATGGAAAATGTGCAGGCTTAGATTTAGGGAGACCCAGGTTTGAATCATGGTTCCATCTTGGACTTAGGCTAGTCCTTAACCTTTCTCACCCATCAGATTTTCATCTCTTAACTAGGAATAGCAGAATTGCTATGAGGTTTAGAGACAATGGGTAAAAAAATGCCTTGGAGATGCCTGGCACACAGTAAGACTGCACAGGAAAGCCTTAAGAGAATATTTATTTCCTCCAGTCCTATTGTCTACCCTGGATGAACCAATCCAAGTAGGTAGTGAGCATATTAGAAGCCTTAAATTTTTGAGAGTGTTAGACACATGAAGTGGTTACCAGCAGAAGCAGTTTTGGATAAGACATGAGAGAGGTAAAGGGAAGAAAACTATGATGAACAAAATGCTTTTCTGAAATCCTTCAATAGTCTGGAGTAATTTTTACATAAAAGATTCAAGATCTTTCATAATGCATGCAACTTGAATTGTAAAATAAACTCAAATTTTGCCTATTTCATATCACATTGACTTTTGTGATGATCAAACAGTCCCAAAGCAACTGCTTTTTACAACATATTAGAGAAGACATTTAAACCACTGTTACCCTGGGTAAATTCCTCAAACTCCAAATAGAAGCAGTAAACATGTTAGTATAAATATGACAATCATTTGCTTAGCTGTAACCATTTTAGATAGTTTTTGGCATGCTTAAAGGTACAGGGATTTTTGTGTATGAGTAAAAAGTAACTCAACTTGAATATTGTTTATCCCACTTTAGCTAAGTTTTGACTAGTTTCTTATAAAATTGACATGTTTAATCTCAATATCACACTATGAAAAAGGAAAACAAATGTTAAAAGTTTGCTTCCCTGGGGGGAGGAGGTCTGGGGAAAAGGGTAGCAGACAATTATTCATGGGTAGTTTTACATAGATACAATGTCATGGTTTTTATCTGTTGACCAAAAGATTTTCTAGTTGTTTATTTTCATTAGAAGTGGCATTAACACTAGCTTTCTGGTGTACCTAAGCTTTCCTATATCTAACACTTAAAATGATACAGGTGTTTAAAAATCATCTCTAACATGAGATTATATTTTGCTCAAGAAAAATGACTACCATTCTCCCATAGGGATACTCTTTCTGAGCATCTTCTTGGCAAGACCAAGAGTGATTTTTAAATTCACCTTCTGAAATAAGGTCCTCCTAACAATGAAACCTATCTTTCCTTTCAAGGTCGAAGAGAAGCGAGATTTGTATATTCAAGTTCTTGTAGATGCTTTCTTCTCTTCTAGAATATGTAATAAGATATCCACATCTAGTAGAGCTGTTGTGGAATATGCCAAGAGACCCAAAGAATCTTGCTAACATCCAAGTGTCAGAATTCAGGTTCTGGGAACGAAAGTCTAATATCTGGCCAATAAGAAGACAGCCTCCCCCCCCCAGATGGCTTCTGAAATGGAAGCAGTTGCATTCTAGATGATCCAAATCAATTAACAACAAAATCCAAATCCACGTGGATAACCTCCACTGCAACGTGGAAAGAGATTTGCTCTTTAGAAGAATTTAACGGAAGTATCATTTTGCTGTCAGGGGAGAAGAGAAGGATGATGGGGTGAAGGCTATGTAACAGCTATCACCTGCTTAGAAATTCTCAGAGGAGGTTAGGCAAACAGAAGAGGCCATGAAAATGCTCAGTAGTTTTAGACTAGTAATTCTTGTGAAGAATTATTCTATAAAATCCCATTTCAAATTCTTATTGTGGAATGACAGGCACATTTTAATTTTTATGTAGAGTTAGCATCTTCTTCATTAGTTAGATACTGAGTTATTAAGGTTTACCCAAATTTGTCATACAGTGTATCCCACAAGTTCCTGCAGAAAGTGGGAACAGATGAAGTTGAATGGGTGACTGGATCTTTCACCAGAATAAATGGGATTTTGTCAAAAAATGTTTGAAACTCTTGCTTTAGACAGTTCTTTGGTGATCAGTCAGCACCTGTCCGAAGCTAAGCATTAGTATTTTTTAAATTTCAAGATGTACCTGAATTATAAGGCTCATTCCAACATGCCACAGGTGAAACCTCATTCATTATACTTTAGTGGAGCAGATGAAAGAAAATACAAGTCAATAATTTGCCTTTCAAAATATGATAAGCTCTGGGTTTTCATAACACAGTTCTGGAAAAAGCAAGCGATTTACCAAGACAGGTCTTTCTAGGCCACATCTAAAAGACTGTGGAGTAATTTGTCAGCCTCTATATTAGCATGAAATTACTACCCCGCCCCAACCTCTTGATATTTATATATGTTATAGAAGAAATCTTCCTTCATCTGATCTTGGAATTATTTAATGGATTTTTGTCCCTAGTAGTTAAGTTTAGAAAACAACCCTCATGTCTATGATTTTCTCTTAGGAAAAGCCCTATGTGCCCTGACTAGTTCTTTCAGTTCTCTCCAGACCAAGGATAAGAGAATATGCCTCTATTACATTCTGAAACACAATGCATACTCCACATCTTTGGGGAACAAGAAGCAGTGCCTGTCAAAATGAAGGATAAGGTAAATCACACTGTCAAGTTTCACCCAAGGTGAGAAGCTAGATATATCAGCAATGGTGGAGTTTTAAAACTTGCTCTAAAAATAATGTCCCTGGATATCAGCCACCATCTTAAAGCTCTCCCTGTCTAGGCCCTCTCCCCATAAATGTCAAATGTGGCTGTCAAGAAGTTTAGCCTGAAAATAAAATCCCCTCACTTCTATCAAGAAATAGCTCTAAACTTAGAGTGTGTACTCAAAATATTCATGATGAAATCATAAGCCTATATTTATAGTCTTTTGGATTGTGGATGAGATTCTGTTTCCCATGGTATTTGTCACAGAAAGGGCCAGACGTGGAAAGAGGGCTCAGGATGGCTAAGGGAGTCTTAGCTGCAGGGAAATGCTATTTAGCATCATTCTGAACTGGTTGGCTGTAAGACATCTTCCCTTTTCCCTGCTCACTGCCTGATGAGTTGGGTCCTCCTTTCCATTCCTAGATGGTCCCTTCCTTTGGTGGTCCTTTCTCGTCCTCCAGGAAGAGTGAGCTGGCCTTCTGTGTAAAAAAGTAGGATGGGTATTTAAGATAATCCCCTCTTCCACCTGACCTCTATCTAGACATCCTCCCCATTTTCACTGAGGGAGATGGTATGGATCTTAACAGTTGGAACCTGATGGTTCTCTCCAAGGCTGGGGGTAGAGGATCCCATACAGCAGCAGACCTGCAAAAAGCTTTTACTTCTCACCCGGGCTGTGGTGCAGGCTGATTGGTCTTTGGACACTGTAATCCTGGCAGATCCACGAGGCATGGAAGAGAAAAATTTCCATTCACAAACCCCATCCGTCTTGGAGATCTTATAGAAGGTCTCTCCTGATCCCACTGGGATGCGCACCATATCCTTGTGTTGCTCCTCCAGGGCGTGGCTGGGTGGGTGCAGTGTATAACCCAGGGCATGTTTGGAAGACTGCTTTCTGCGAAGACACTGGATTCTTAAAACATTCTGAAAGGCTTTTTTGAACTCTTGACTGGAGCATGGGTATATGATTGGGTTGATGCAGCTGTTTAGGTATCCGAGCCAAAATACTATTTTAAAAACTGTTTCCGAGGGCTTGAAATTAGGGAAGAAAGACCCTGAAAGAAAATACACAGATTATACATATTATTATCTTGTAAGCCAAGCAAACATCTTTGTGTGTGTTCATAAATTTTTTACAGTTATTTATTTATTTTTATTTATCATTATTATTTTTTAATTTGACCAGAGAGAGACAGAGTGGAAAAGGGAGAAAACAAGCCACCAGGTCTGGGACTCAAACTATGGTTGACCAAGTGGCAATCCAGCTCCTTAACCATCTTGTCACCTGCCAGCCCACATATATATATCTTTAAAAAGTTTCAGATGATTCTCCATGTATCTGAGTGTCTCACATTTGACTGATTAGTCCCTGGGCATATAATTCTTTTATAACACCTTCTCAGACCATTCTCCTTGCTCCATGTGGGTCATGAGAGCAGACCCATGATGGAGTTGTACCGGCTCTTAGTGATAGAATATCACTTGATGGCTATTGGGAAGCATTAAAAAAATGAAAGTATGAAATTTAGACTGAGTTACATATGCCAATTGTGTTGCTTGAATTTAAAAATAAATTGGCATCCATTCAAATAATTGATAATGAAATTCAGTTACTTGAATTAACTGTTTATCCTCTAAGTCAGTGTTATATAGTCACAGCGTAAATATTTGTGTATTTTCTTCCCTCCTGAATATTGGAATTTTGTATTTAAACAAGAACCTCAAATTTACAAAATAGTAGTTTTGCCAACTTTTGGGCATTTTTCTTTGATGATGCCTGTTGATGTTTTACAGTACAATGACTCCCAAATGTTGGGCTACTGGCTGAATCTCTTGCTAATATGTTATTACTCATTATTCCTTTGTTCTAGCCAGACTCACTAGAAAACTTTCCTCCCAGTCATTGGTCATTTTATTTTTTGCTAGTTAGGCCACTGAGTTTTAAATGCCCTTTCCTATCCTCTCTACCTGCCCAAATATCATCCAGTGATTTATACAGCAGGAATCAGGTCTCTATGTTGTGCCCGGTGACCACCATAGAGCTCTTGGCAGCAGAAAAATGAAACCATGGAGTCTTAAAGTAGGAACATTCTTAGGTATAGGTATTATCTAATTACTCAATTTCCAAATAAAAAGATGATTAGTAAAGTGGCGGGCACAAACTTATAACTATGGTACTAATGCACTGATGGACAAAGAGATATAGAGCCCCCAGCTCAGTGTCCTATATTCTCCGCTTTCCAGACTTCAGCCATTTTTAGTAAAGGTGCTTTCAGGGTTTTAGAACCTAAGTGTCTCTTTCGGTTTCACAGATAGGTTGTAGAAAATATCTTGATTCTTTTTACATCTCATATTTTTTCTCTCTTTACTATAGACTCCTATTTCTTTATCTTTTGTTTCTTTTTAGTCATTTGTATACTTGACTGTGTGGCTTTGCAGTAGTCCTACTACCCCTTTGGGACTCAGTTTTCTTATTTGAAAGAGTAGGAGGTTGGATGACAATTTCTAATGGCCCTGCAAAATATTTTGTTTGTTTTAGTCATGATCTCAAATTTATGTCTCTTTTTTTCTCTCTGCTATATGGATTCACTAGAGTCATTACAAATTGCTGAGCACACTTAATATCCACTCTAGCAAACAGTGCTCTAAAATTTAGTAGAAGATCTTTGAAATATAAAGAATAAACGTACATGCCACAGAACTCAAAGATAAAATGGTACAGGGGTTGATGAAAACACTTATTAACTCTGTTAAATTTAATGTGTCTCAAAGAACTAACACACATATATTCATGTGCGCACACACACACACACACACACACAGGCATTTACTTCAGAAAAGCATAGTGAGAGTTTTATTCTTTAGCTTTAAAACTTTAAGCATTGCCCAGTAATATCAATAAGGTTTATAGTCATTGGGTGCCTGGTTTGAGCCAGAAACTGTCCTTAATGCTTTATATACCATTTAATAATCATTAGTAACCTAGAGTTATATGACTCCTATCATTGTTCCTACTGTAGAAGTGAAGAAATTGCCTTTTAACTGAGGTTGAAGAACTGAACTAAGGTCGTTCAGATAGGTTACTGGTAGGGCTGGGGATTGGTAGTCTGATTTCAGGAGCTGCATTTCTTTATGGAATCTCAAAATATATTGTAATAATACATCTCTTGGGAAGGAGGATGGTGTGTGGGGAGTGATGATGCATGCAGTCAAGGAAAGCTGAATTGGAAAAATGCTTTTTTGAGTTTCATTTGAGAGATGAAGAAGCAGCCAAGGCCAACAAGACTGGTAGTTTTGTGTGAATATGGTCAGTTCCAGAAAAAAATTCATCTCACATTACAATGCCCATATATTGTCCAATATTTCTTCCTAAGAGTGACAGCAATGTGATTAAGGGAACCTATTTCACAAAGGCCCACGTGGACCTGCACTTAATGACTGCAGGAATATATGAGCAGGCAAACCCAAAACCACCTTGTCTGGAAATTCCAGTAGTCAGTAAATCAGCTGGGGAGGAAGTGTATTTCCCTTATCTGAAGAATTTCGATGAAAAAAGGAGAAAAAATATATGACTTATGAACGTGAATGATAAAGTAATTTGAGAGCTGTGGAATGCCCCATACAGTTCTCTCGACACTCATTTGGCTTAGAGTCTGGTTTTATATTCATAAATCTCAATTTCCCTTTTACTTGCTTCCTTCACATCCCTCTTTTCTCTCTCTGGTCTTTCTTGGCTGACCCAGAGCTGAGCTTGTGGGCTTTCTCTTTACACAGGTCTTCCTCTGTATTCACATTCATAGGTCAACACTGGAACTCCCCCTCTGGTGCTCCATTCAAAACACCCATTTCTTCACCATGGCTGAGGGTTAGGGTGAGAAAGGAAGTTGGTTAAAACTAATTTATAATAAGGACTCAGACAGATGCCATTTTAAATCTGAGGTGTGTCCTGCCATGTTCAGGGACCAAAGTGACTGAGGCTCTGCTCTAAACCCCATCTTTCAGACCACAGAAATACTCAGACAGAAACCACTTTAAATCTGAGGTGGGAAGATCCCCGAAAAGCTCAGCCAGAAGCCATTTAAATATGAGGTGTGTCCTGCCCTGTTCTGGGGCCAAGGTGATTGAATCTCTGCTCTAAACCCCATCTTCCAGACCCCAAAAAAGCTCAGTCAGTTGCAGAAACCTTCTCCAAGCAATTAGCCTAAAGTGAATTCACCACCAAATGACTAAAATTCAAAGAGAGACCGCAGAGTGAGCTGCAGGAAGAAGGATGGAACTGCAGAGATCATGACTCTTCTCCCATACACCTCTGAACTCTCAGTTGAAACCCCATGGCTCAACCCAGGTCCACCTATTCCCTAGGAACTGTGAGGCCTTTGTAATATCCAGTTCCAAAGTCAAAAGCGCAGGTTGCTAGATGAGCATTAGGGAAACAGAACTGCAGAGAGATTGTGGATCACCTCCTCCCGCACACTCTGAACGCTCAGAATTAACTCCAAGAAATTAGGAAGAAATGTATAATCCATCAGATGATCAGAAACTGCCACAGAGGCACAAGAAATATAAGAAAACAAGAAAATATCTCTCCCCCAGGGGAAAATAACAACCCTCATCATCCACAGACTGTACAATGGAACTTGAGGAAAGGTCCGAGAAAGAATTCAAAATATTCATAGTGACAAAACTAAATGAGATGCAATAAATGAGAAACAATGAACCCCAGAAGGTGCAAGAGAAAAGAGACAATGAGTTCCAGGAGGTGAGGAAGTTCTTCCACAATTTGAAGGAAGAAATACATGTCATAAAAAAGAATCGAATGGAGCTATTAGAGATGAAGGCTGTAATATAGGAAATCAAAACCTCTTTATAAAGTATTCAAAGCAGATTAGACCGTGCAGAGGATTGAATCTTGGATGTTGAAGACAAAATCTCTGACCTAGAAAAAATCTCCAAAAAAGACTGAAAATAACCCAAGAACATGAGCATAATATACGAGAAATACTAGATACCATTAAGCACCCAAACATCCAGATAATTGCTATCTCAGAAGGTGAAGAAACTAAGGGCATTGATAATCTATTCCATGAAATCCTGGAAGAAAACTTTCCAAACCTAGGGAAGTATTTAAATATCCAGACGCAAGAAATACAAAGGACCCCACATAGAATCAACCCAAGAAGATCTCCAAGGCACAGCATAGCCAGATTAGCCAAACCCACAGACAAAGACAAGATACTAAAATTGGAAAGAGAGAAATGTCAGGTTACTTACAAAGGTTATTCCATCAGGCTAACATTGGATCTCTCATCAGAAAAAATGTGAAGAAGGAAACAGTGGGAAAATAAATTCAAAGTGTTAAATGAAAAACAATTTCAACCAAGAATACTATACCTGGCAAGATTATCCTTCATATTAGAAGAAAAGATAAAACATTCCCATATAAATAAAACCTGAAAGAATTTGCCAAAACCAGATCAGCTCTCCAAGAAGTTCTGAAGGGAGTGCTTTATCAGGAAAACTAAAGTCACGCAGATAGAAAGAAGAGACGAAAAAGCCACCAAGAAAATGCTAGGGACAAGCTTGGAAATATCAATAATAATGTTGATTGTTAACTTCCAGGATTTAAATGGAGATATCAGAGCACAGGGACCAGCAGTCAGCATAATGGCTATGTTGCTGAACTCCCATGTAGTTGACCACAGATTGAGTCCCGGACCTGGTGGCTTAAACTCATGCCGGTTGCGTGTGCGTGCGTGCCCAAGATCCCGAGAGGAGAATGGGAGAGAAGGGATTGCGGTATGGCCAACCTCCCTGGGGGGTGATTTCTTGCTTTCTGTCTCTCTGTCTCTCTCTGTCTTTCTGGCGAGTGCACACACCCTATAGCCAAAACCTCTCCAAAACATAAATAAATAAATAAAATAAAATAAAAAAGAAAGATTAGAGCACAGTAACACTGCAAATTCAACAGACAAGAGATTAATTACATGAGACTAAACTGGCGAAATAGAATTTTATGACTTTTGACTAAAACAGTACTAATTTTTTTTACTATGCTTTCTTTTCCAGATTTAAGGATTTTGCTTTCTATTGAGCTGTTGGTAGTTCAGCAATTTGTTACTTTTTTTTTTTGCTTGATTTTTTTTTAAAAAAATTGAAATATAAATTTTTCTCCCTTCCTGACCCCTCCAGAATTGGAAAATATTTGTGAATATTCTTATTTTGTAGTAGAAGGGTTATTTGTCTTACATTAGAAATTGGAAATACTCATTATTGCCAGGGCTTTGACTGGAAGGTCATATCTGAAGATATGACCAGAAAACTATTGATCTCAAGAAAGCCAACAGAAGCTCTTGGAAAGATTGCCTGGCACCATAAACAGTTAAGTCTGGCAGAGAGGATTAGAGAACCATATGAAAGAATTCATACCATAAAATAACCTGGACTTTTTCAGCCCAGCATTGTAATCAGTAGAGATTGCAAAAGAGCAGCTACAACCAGAAGATACGTTGAAGGAAGACTTTGAAGGAAGAAAAAGAGGCTGATCTTTGCTAGCAGGTGGTAAACCACAGAATACTTGGTTGGCAGAACTGAGTTGTGAAGGTTCATGTGTGAATTGTATGTTGGGTGTTTGTGTCTCAACAGTTTGAATAGTTGACATATAAATATTTTCTCAAAAGTAATTAAAACCATACTGTCTGTTATAGAGTAGCAACAAAATTATAAAAAATATTTTAAAAGTTATCTTTAAAATTCAGGATTTTTTTTGAAATGTTGAAATGTGTTTATTAACTCTCTGGAACTATGAGATATGAGAAAAAAGCGACATAGCCATTTTGCTGATATGTAAAGTAAATGTGAGAAAATTTAAGTAAATAAATTAATTAAAAATAATTTACGATCAGATTTACACACCAAGTAGTCTTCAGCATTAAGCCTCCAGGGATATTTTCTTGTTCATGCAAGCAAAGCAAATCTCTAGATGCTGGTTTTTCAGACAGTGAATGGGAGATGTTTCTGGGTCTTCCAACTTCCTGTAAATGACACCATTTGGTTTATTCTAGTAAATGTGTGATGGCAACCAGATGTGTCCTAGCCTAATACACATTTGCTCACTCCTGATGTGACGGTTCCACTGGGCCAGGTCTCATAATCCATTTCTTCTGCTTAGAGTAGTCTTCTTCCCTTGGCAGAGTGGAGATGGGGTGTGGTGGGCAGAAGTGACTCTCTTTAGCAGCTGTTGGCTGACTGGGTTTAGAAGAGGGATTCAAATTGTACTTCCTTAAGGAACTTTACAAAGGAAGAGAAAAGAAACAAAAGGCTCTGTCCTTATTCATGTTACGCACATCCTTAGATCTCTTCCTTTACTTCATTTTTCTCCTTTCAGGAAAGGGAGACTGAGCTGGACTCAGGCTTGGAAAGAGCTTCTTGGTCCCAGTTGAGGTCCCTTCATCCCACTGTCTTTCCGCCAATCCTCCCAACTCTTGTTACCATGCCTCAGTTTTGCTCCTCAACAATCTCTGCCCAGACTCTGCATTAAGAGTAGCCAACAGCTCCCAGCTTAATTCTCTCAATCCCTTGACCTGTAAGTCAGATCATCCTTTGCTTGTGAATTTGATTATTTAATTCTTGAGCTTTAGAAAAATCTCCAAGTCCCTTAGAAACTGTTTCCTTCACTGAGTTTTCTCCAAATACCTTCACTAATTTAAATTGGCCAGATTGAAATGGTTAGAGCATGTATTTACAGTCTAACACCACCACTGACACCCTTATCCCTGGAGATTCTGAATCTGTACCTCCACTGTAGAAGACTCTAGATTATAAGTAGGTAAGAAAAGAAATGATTTCTGGGCCAGCTCTGTAGTGTGGTGGTTAAGTTCAGTGCATCAGAAGCTTGACCCCACATGGCCAACCATAGTTTGAATCTCAGATCCAGCAATTTAATAAAAACATAGCAGGCACGTGTGTGTGTGTGTGTGTGTGTGTGTGTGTGTGTACCCAAAATTCGAATGGGAAGAAGAAATGGAGGAAAAAGAATTGTGGTGTGACCATGCCTCATTGGGGGTGCTTTCTGTCACTCACTCTGGTGAGCATATGCCCTCTGGCAGTAAAAATACAAAACAAAACAAAAAAATTCTAATGATTTCTACTCATCTTCTATGTCTTCTCTCTTGGCAGTCTATTCACTGGGAATATCTGACTTTTCATTTTTGACCCAGGGTTCATATGGTAGGCTTCTGAGGCAGAATACTAGAAGCTGGCATTGTACATCCCCCACTCAAAATATACTGATTGTCTGTATTCTATTGCAAAAACTGAAAGATTGGAAGGTATAAAGACATGGAAAGTAACTATGGGTATTATAGACAGTGTGAGAGAAGGGTGAAAACAAGAGAGGGTGAGAGGGAAGGAGTCAAGGGGAAAAGAAAGAAGAAAAACAGTTAAAGGACACAGAAATGGAAAATTATCTGTTGATAATAACATGTATGGTAATATCTTTGATTGAACCAATATACAGTGTATTCAGGATGGGAAAATTCAATTGGTATGCTGTAACTGAATGTAAAAAATAATAATTAAAAGAAGCTGTTTCAGTAAAGGGTTGGCTATATATATACACACACATATATATATATATATACACATATATATGTATATATATGTATATATATATATATACACACATATACACACACACACACACACATATATATATATATATATATATATATAAAATTTTTTTCTTTAGATAGTTTTTTTTTCTATAGGGTGCATGTGCTTGATGGAGAGACAGAGAGAGATGAGGAGACAGAGATATACAGAGACAGAAAGTGAGAAATACCCTGCAGGGGGATTGGCCACGCTAAAAATCCCTTCTCTGGGTTGAGCATTGTTGTAGATGATAGAATGCTAGGAACATGGGCTGGCCCTGTGACCTGGTGGTTAAAGAAGCTGGATTCCCACATGGCCACCATAGTTCCAACTCCAGCAGCTTAGAGAATATACTGGGTGCATGTATTTGCATGCCCCAAATCCTGACAGGATGGAGAAATGGAGGAGAAAGGATTGTGGCATTACCACATCCTATTTGGAAGTGCTTTCTTCCTCTCTCTTTTTTTCTATCTTTCTCTGACAAGTGCATGTACTCTCTGGTAAATTTAAAAATAAATAAATAAATAAAAAATAGTGTTATGAATATGCACAAGGTTCTTGCCCTTGAAGTTTACATTCTATGTATAGTTCCAGCAATTGTCTGCGCTCTATGACTGAAATTGATTGACTAAGGATATAGAAACACAGTAAATGGATGTAAATACCAGATATAGCGTGTGTGAAAGAGTAGGGTCTCAGGAAGGACATTTAGAAGAAAAATAGAGAGGCAAAGTATTAATGAGACAAAGAAATGTGCTATCTGTTGAAGACACTTTTATAGTTTTATCAACTGGAATAGGGAGAAATGTTCACATGTTGTAATATTTAGTTTGTAAGCTAAATAATGTGATTGAATGTAAAAGAGAAAATGAAATTAAAAAGTAAATAAAAATAAAAATAAAAAATAACAATAAATAAAATTAAATAAATAAATTTTTGAGAGATTTTTGCTATAGTGCTCATGCACTCACTAGAGAGACAGAGAGACAGAAAGCGAGAAATCACCCCCCAGGGAAGATAGCCACACCGAAATCCCTTCTCCATCCTCCTCTTGGGATCTTGGGCACACACACACACACATACACACACCTGGCATGAGTTTTAAGCTCCCCCATCCCCAATTCGGGACTCGAACCACAGTCTACTACGTGGGAGTTCAGTGATAATTAATCCGTTATGCCATCTGCTGGTCCCTAAATAGATAATCAAAAAAAAAAATAGAAACAAAAATTCAGCTCATTGATAAGTTCTCCCTTCATTATGGTCTCACTTGTTTCCTCACCATTTCTTCTAAGTGTTTAGTACTAGTTTACTTTTCTCTATACCACTCATCGCCATTGTCTGTGCTTATTTCTTTTTTGTCCCTTTCTTTTAATACAAATTTCTCGAGGGCAGAACTTTTTGCCTCTTTACTTCACTGCTGTATCTTCCACACCAACAACATTTCCTGGTGTACAGTAGGCTCTGAACAATATTGTCAAGTAGATGACTCATTCAATGCTTTTAACTTGAGTCGTCTTAAAGACACAAACTCATCCTTGTCTTTCATTGACATCTTGCTCAGTGCTGAATAAGATTCTCAATGGATGTTTATTGCGTTAGTGGGTGACATTCGTTGATGGAAGAAAATGACATTTTAAATGAAACTCCTGCTTCCACTACTCATAGCTGGAAATACACTATTAAATAGAGAGAACTTGTCTTAATTCACATTCCAAAACATTATCTTTCCCATCTTTAGGACTTTAATGTTTATATGAAGACAAGATCATTCTCGAAATAATTTTATACAGCTAGTAAGATGCAGGCACTTCATAAAATCATTATTTCCAGTACTTATAAAGACATTTTATTGGGTCCCGCAGGAAGGGTTGAAACCTATAATTAAGATGTGATAGCCATCATCTCCTCTCAAACTTGTGGGATGCAAGCCCAAGGCGAAGCACTACAAATTCAAAACAATGACACAAACATCCAAAATTGGTCTTCCAAGGAGGAAGTGCAAGACTTTTTCAGGATGATGTCCCTTCACATTCAGGTTAAAGGCTAAGTCAGGTTCAAGTTCCACTTCTTACCAGTGATTCTGAGCTGGCTGATGCTTGTGAACAGGGTAGCAGACAATGGGTTTTGGTTCTGGACTGCTATAGAGATGCTTAATCTGAGTTCTCTGGACAATTCCCTACTTGGAAATGAGATACCAAGTTTTCTCAATAGTCACAAGTACTATAACATTCTCCAGCAACTTCATCTATCTTTATTTAGAGTAGGAATATGAGTAACACCTTGACATCCACTCCTGGATCCTGCCCCCTTCTGGCTCCGGAGGTTGTCTGTGGACTTTCCATGCTTCTCCCAGCCATTAGGAACCAGCAGCAGGCTCAACCTGATCACCAGAGTGCCTGATCCATATTGAACATGGGGGGGGGGTAGTATTCAAATAGATATCACATACGTAAGTAGATGCAGATGTGTGCGTGTGTGTATATATACTTATATGTCAATTTTAGTAGCTTATTTTAAAAATGAAAGCTATCTTTTTGGAACCTGTAATGTGACTTCTAAGTACAGTAGGACAAAGAAATTTTAAAATGCAGAAAGAGATTTGGGGGCAGTTTCTTCTTTCATTTTAAAAGGCAACAAAGTATAATATTATTTTGATTATAGATATCTTGGAAAACAAGAATTGGTCACGCCGCCATCTTTCATAATCAACACAATATTTAGAGAGCTCAACTTTGTGTGCAGGGAGCATCTTTGCTCTTTTATAACTTAAGCCTTCTGCAGTCTCGACATAGCACTGACTGGTTCTATCCGTGAGAAGAACAAAATCAGGGCAGCTCTTCCTCCATTGCCAGGCCTTTGGTTTCCTTCTTTGGCCTGATGACTCTCAAATCTTTACACTTAGAACACATCTGGCTTCTGAGCTCCAGTCCCGCACACACAGCTGACACCAGGCCACCAGGCTTCTTTCCTGAAGTTCCTACTGTCCCCCACAAAGCTTACTCATTCTTCTCTGCTCTACCCAGAGAAGTTGGTAGCATTCCTGTCTGTAAATCATCTTTTTTCGTATTTGTCAGGTGCAAACCCAGGTACCACAAATTCAAAACAATAGCATAAAACCAGAAACCCATTGTCGTCTTCAACCTCTCACTCTCCTACCTCCTCCATGACATCCAGTTGCCCAGTCCTGAACCTTCACACTCCTTGTCATCATCCATCCTATTATAGTTCAGGCCTCCATTGTCTCTAGCCAGAACCCTGTACCAGCTTTCTAACTGGACTTCCTGCTTCCAATCTTATTTCCTTCCAATCTATTTTCCACACCTTAGCCAGGACGATTCTTTGAAAATAAACCTGATTATATATTCCTTTCCTTGATTAAGTCATTTCAATGATTCTTCTTTAAATTCAAGGTGAAGTACAAACTTTGTGTTATGACTTATTAGGCTCACAGGTCGGGGGAACTGAAAGTCCACTTGCTGAATAACTAGTTACTAGAGAGTGGTGATCCCAGTGCCACTCAAACATTTTAGTATTATAGAGGAACAAAGAATTATGACTGATGGGATTTGAGCATTTGTGTATCTGTCAGCTCAACTGAGTGATACAGCATCTTTCGTTTGCTAGGATATGGTTTAGAATTACTATAGTGGTTGAAGTATCAAAATTTTACCATAGAAATAAATATATCACTTTCATAGGGTAGCCTGGTTACACAGCCAGTGAACAGAAAGACTAGATTAAAAACTCTGGTCTTCGGGTTCCCAGTTTAGAAATATTTTTATTGGTGCTAGCAAGTGGCATTGTGGTTAAGGTAGCTGGGTTCCACATAGCCAACTCTTCAGTTAGAGTCCTGGTCCCAGCGTCTTGAAAATCACACCAGGTGCATATGTGTGAGTGCCCAAAATCCCAAGAGGAGAATGGAGAAGAAGGAATTGTGGCATGACTTTCCCTTCTGGGGGGTGGTTTCTCACTTTCTCTCTCTCTTGTGAGTGCACATACCCTGTGGCAAAAATAATAAAACAAATAGAAATATTTCTATTAATTATACACTGAGTTTTTCAATAGTAAGAGTAGAAATATTCTCCAATTATTTGGGAACTCTCAGAAAACTTACTCTAAAAGATATGGAGGCCTTCAAGACTGTTATCTGTAACTAGCATTTAATCTATAGCTAGCACTTAGCCATCAAGCATGTAGCTACAGTCCTTGCTTATTTCTTGAACTCATAATTGTACATGCATCTATACTTAGATGTCTTGCAGGAACTCCAGTGTTAATGTGATCAAAATGACACATTCTAATCTACTTGTCCTCTAGAGTTCCTATCTTTTGAGATTTTTGCTTTAAGGTGCATGCACTCACCAGAGAGACAGACAGAAAGTGAGAAATCACCTCCCCAGAAGGGATAGCCATGCTGCAATCCCCTCTCCGCCATTCTCCTCTTGGGATTTTGGGCACACATACACTTGTGCCTGATGTTTCAAGTCACCAGGTCTGGGACTCAAATCATGGTTGAGTCCAGTGCCTTAACACAACACCACCTGTTGGACCCTAGAGTTCCCATCTTTATAAATGACATTGAACACTCACTCATGTGTTTGTCACAAAGACATAGTGATCAATCCTGGCCCTTCTTGATGTCTGTGGTAGTTTGAACCTCGTAAGCCTTTTGATGTCTCTCGCTCTTATTGTCAGGGCCTACTCCAAGCTGTTATCACCTATCACTTTTAAGAGCCTTCTTGATCTCTTGCATGCTTATATCACACCCTCTTTTCCTGGAATGGTTTTTATAAATGCAATGTTGGGGAAAAGGGAATGGAAGACAACTGTAGCCACCAGAGAGAGTGTGAGAAGAGGGTGGGACAGGGCAGGGCAGAGGGTGACAAATGGGGAAAAAAGAATATATATATATACATTTATATATATATATATATACACACACACACATATGAAACTAGAAATGGAAAATTATTGATGATAACATGTATGATTAAGCCAGTATGCAGTATATTCTGGATGGGAAATCACATTTTGTATGCTGTGATGATGCTGAGGGAAGGAGTGTAAATTAATTAATTAAAAAAATGTTTCAGAAAAAAATCCAAAACTATTTTTCTTGAAATTAAAAAAACTGCATTAAAAATACCTATTTGATGACTATAGTAAGCTATATAGCCCCAGCTAAGTGCTATTTTATAGTATGCTCATTCTACTCACTGAGGTTTATACTTGAAGTCAGACTTGTGTTAATGGATATGTATATTTCAGTTGCACTTGCTATTAAAAATATTTAATTAAGATCTTTAGTGAATCAATAAAATTCGGGGTGTGGGTGGGGGAGGCAAAGAAAGCAACCATGAGATACCAGACACTGTGGGAGGAGGGTGGGAGATGGCAGAAGGTGAGAGATAGGGAATCAAGGATGGCAAAAAAAGCAAAATATACAGGAAACAAGAAATGGAAAATTATTTGTTGATGATAACATGTAGGTTGATGTGCTTGACTGAGCCAATATACAGTGTACTCTGGATGAAAAATCTCATTTTGTATGCTGTAATGATGTACAGTGAATGAATGTAAATAAGTAAATTTAAATTAAAACAAAGAAAAATAAATAAATGCAATGCCAATTGAGTGACAACTTTGCTTGTAGGCCTTAAACACTTGCATTGCTCTTAGATGGAATCCAAGATCACTAACAGGGCCCATCAGGCCATGTGATCTGGTCTGATCTCCCTTCCTGTTCTGCCTTGTACTGCTTCTCCTGCCTCATGCTCTGATCACCTTGATCTTCTCATGATTTAAAGATTGGTTTTCTGCCTTAGGACCTTCACTCTTGCTATTCTCCCTGCATGGAGGGTTCTCTTCACTTGTATTCCCCTTATGTGAGTTCTCATTCATCCCCCCAGGTCTTACCTTAACTCCTCAGGGAAAGGATCTCTGATCCCCTTCCACCAGTCTGCAAACTCCAGACTCTAGGCTAGGAGTGGTTATCTTGTTAAATACCCTAGTACCCTAAACCTTTAATTCATAGCACCTGTTACAATTGTTCTTCTATAATTGGATATATGATATGTCCAATGTCTCCTTATATGAATTTCATAAATTTATTTATGAATAAAACATGTATTGAGCACTTATGTTCCAGAAATCAAAATTAATTAGGCTAACAAATAAAATTAAATAGGCTAATATTTTGCAAATGTTAGCCTATTTAATCCTCCCTATAATCCTATTTGAATTTATTATCAACTCCATTTTACCAATGAGGAAACTGAGGCTTAAGGAGTTTAATTTACAACTAAAGAAAATGACTGAGCTCAGATTAAATCTATTTTTGATGCCCAAACTCACATTTTCAGCCTCCAGATTATGCTGTCTATGAGCTTGTCTCTGCCTTGTTAGTTTTATAGTGAAAAGAGTGCACAGTGTTATAGTACTTGAAGTTCAAAACAAAGATAATCATCTGAGTAGCCAAGAAAATTAATCACACATCCCGTATCCTATTTTCCAGAAAGCAGAGACATGTATAATTCAAATGACTGAAACAAAAATAAAATTCTTGAACATTAATAAATATGTTTGTTCTGGATAGACATGTTTGGACATGGAAAAAGTAGTGCATAGTATATCCAGTCAATAAAACCTCTAATAACACTATGTTAATAATGCGTGCTTAAAAACATTCAGGTAAGACTAGGTCAGAAAGTATACTTTGTCATTTATTACAAAAGATTAGACAAAGTCTGGGCCTAAAAGAAGACCATGAATACAGAGAGGGAAAAGTGAAGGAGAGATGGGGGCACAAATAGTTACCATCTTGCATAAAATACCAATCTTGGCACAGACTTCTTAGTTCTTGATCTTTGTTCTCCCGGGTCATTTTGACAGATTGCTTGCTTGTACTGTGATCAGGACAAGTTGGTTACCATCTCTGTGCCTTAGTTTTCAGACACATGTTGGCACAGAGCCTGACTGTAAGTTATACTTGAGCTATGATCATTGTCTTCTTTCTTTGTATGTATCAGCTCTGTATTTGCCTTCAAGGCTACCTGCTCATTCATTAGTGTTCATCTTGTTTATTTATTTATTTTTTATTTTTTGAGAGATTTTTTGCTATAGAGCATGTGTGCTTGCCAGAGAGACAGAGAGAGACAGAAAGTGAAAAATCACCCCCCAGGGGGAATGGCCACACCACAATCCCTTCTCCTCCATTCTCCTCTTGGGATTTTGGGCATGCATGCACATGTGACTGGTGTGAGTTTCAAGTTGCTGGCTCTGGGATTTGAACCATGGTTGATTACATGCAAGTCTAGTGAGGTAACCATTATGCTATCTGCTAGTCTGTCATCTTGTATATTTTTAACATTTGGGGATAATTTTCAAGGTCACAAACCAGACTTTCTGACCATTTCTGAGTATATCTTCCTACTAAGATGTACTGGGTCTGGCTGTAGGGTTCTGGCTACCCATGAACTCTCTCTGATATTTACAGTCTTGTGTCTGTTAAATGTTTTTAAGCATTTGTTTAATCTTGTTTAAATATTTTGTTTCCTGAGCCCCTCTCATCCATCTCCCACTAGCCATCCCATCTTACACGGTCTCTGGTATCTACACTTGCCATTCCTACTATTATATCTTTGAAAGTTTCAATTTCTGCCATAGAGTACAGTCAGTCAGTAGATATTGAGCAAATATACTTTTTTTTTGTCTTTCATAGACTGGCTTGTTTTGCTTAGCATTAAATCTTCTGTATTCATCCACTTCATATGATATGATAGGGTTTCACTGTTCTTTATAGCTGAGTAGTATTCCTTAGTGTATATTTCACATCTTTTTTCAATCTAATTATCAGTTCTTGGGCATTTAGGTTGATTCCATGATTTAGCACTGTGAATAATGCTGCAGTAAACATGAATGTGCAGGTATCTTTCTGACTGTGTGTTTTCCTATCCTAGGGGTAGATACCAAGGAGTAGATTTTTGGGGAACTTCCATATTATTTCCATGGTAGTCGTACTAATTTATATTCCCACCAACACTGTAGGAGGGTTTCATCTTCACCACAGTCTCTACAGCACTTGTCATTGTTTTTGTTTGATCTAGCCATTTTGACTAGGGTTAAGTTGTATTTCATTGTGGTTTTGATCTGTATTTCCCATATGATAGTAGACCTTGAACATTTTTTTCAGATGATTTTTGGCCATTTGTATGTCTTCCTTGTAATGTCAACTCATTAGCCCATTTTAAATTAAAAATTTTTTCAGGTAAGTTATTTGAGTTTTCTATATATTCTGGTTATCAGTCCTTTGTCTGAAGTACAGTTTGCAAATATTTTCTCCCATTCTGTGGATTGTCTCTTTAATTATTATTTCCTTTGCTGTGCAGAAACTTTTTAGCTTGATGCAATTGCATTTGTCTATTTTTGAAATTGTTGCCTGAACATTAGGGGTCTTTTTAAAATCATTGCCTACTCCAGTGTCTTTTAGTGTTCTTTTTGGTGTTTTCTGTCAATAGTTTTATAGTTTGAGGCTTTACATTTAGGTATTTGATCAATTTTGAGTTGATTTTTATTAATGGTGAGAGATGGGGGTCCAGTTTCATTTTTCTACAGGTGGATATCCAGTCTTCCAGCATCATTTGCTGAAGAGACTTTCTTTTCTCCACTGGATTGTCTTGTAGGTGTGTCTGGGTAGTGAGAAGCCTCCTACTTTATTCTTTTTTGCACAATATTGCCTTGTTAATATGGTACCTTTTACAATTCTAGACAAATGTTATGACTTTTTTTTTTTCTATTCCTGTGATGAATGTCACTGGCAATTTGATTGCAATCACATTGACTTGTAATCAATTTGGGGATAACTGACATTTTGATTATACTGATTCTTCCAATTCAGAAACAAGAAATAGCTTTCAATTTTTTTGTGTCATGTTCAATGTCTTTTTTCAGTTTTTTTAAAATATTGTGTTTTCTATGTTACAAAATTTGTGCAATATGTAATATCCACAATTAGTGGGTGTGGTTGTGCATACACACACACACACACACACACGAAACAAAAATCAACCATGGTGCCACAATCTAGAAGTAAGAGCATATTTTAAGCAACTGTGATTGTATCTACAGTACATGTTTTTGCCACCAGCCTTCTTTCACTTAAGGTATCATGAGCATTTTTCTATTTTATTTTTATTCCAGGGCATAGTTTTTCATGGTGTCTTTTTTCATCATGACTACAAAAAATTTTATTTATCTTCTTGTAATTTGAACATTTTGGCTCTTTCCAAGTTGTCTCTATTATAAGTAACTATGAAAAGAACATTGTGTGAGTGAATTTGGGATATTTTTTCAAAAGATAAATTCCTAGAAAAAAATTCTTGGTCTCGTAAATTTTGTAAATTTTTGTTTATATTGCAAAATTTCTTTCTGGAGAAAGAGGACCTCTTTATACTCAACTAGCAATGAGAGATAATAAAAGATGATGATGACGATGACAATGAATGATGAAGAGTGGCTGCTTGGTGCTAAGAGCTTCACATGTAGTGTCTGATTTAATATTTCCACCTGTTCAGTAAGATTGAGTGCCACAAAGCCTGTTTTGCACAAGATATCATTATCCTCATAGCTGCTAAGTAATAAGTCCTTGCCAAGGACTACAAGAGGCTGTGTGATCTTGTCTGTCATTTGGCAAGAAAATATTAAATGGCATACCAAACTTCTTTTAATTTTTCAAACTTCCAGGATTTCCCAAATCAAAAACTTCGTATTTACTTTTTAAGTAAAAAAAGGTAAAACAATAATTAGAGTGAAGAGACAATCCACAGATTGGGAGAAAATATTTGCAAACGGTACTACAGACAAGGGACTGATAACCAGAAGACATAGGGAACTCAAACAGCTTACTTGAAAAAAAAAATTAGAAATGGATTAATAAGCTGACTAGTCAACACTGTAAGGAAGACATAAAAATGGCCAAAAAGCATATGGCATTCATGCTCACGAGAGAGAGAGAGAGAGAGAGAGAGAGAGAGAGAGAGAAGGAAAGTGAAAAATGACTCCTTAGGGGGAAGGCCACTCTGTAGTATCTTCTCCTCCATTTTCCTCCTGGGATTTTGGGCCTGCATGCCCACACACCTTGTGATATTTTCAAGGTCTGGGACTCAAACCATGGGATTACAGTGCCTTAACCACCACACTACCTGCTGGCTCCTGTATTTATGTTCTTTATTTGTGAGATGTCCTTCCTTTGGGTCTGCGTATCTAGATATTTCTCTTCTATGTCTTAGCTCAGAGACCAGCCCTTAGCTTTTTTTTTTTTTCTAACCACTCTATGTAAAGATGTTTCATCTCTACTTACCATCACCCTTCTCATTTACCTCTTTCATATAAGCCCTGTTTCTTTAGGGATCCTACCCTTTCTGAAACATTTAAAAATAGTCTGACCCATGAAATGTAATTTCCCTATGGGCAAGGAGCACGAGAATAGGGCTTATTAAATAATAGGAACTTAACACATGCATGTTGGATGACTGAATAATATCTCTATAAAAGAACAATTAAAAAGAAATGATCAGGTATGGAACCCAAACCTGCATTTGAGACTTTTGCTTTTGGTTGGCCCTCTGGATTCAGCTTCATGTTCAGCTTCATGACTGTAAAGCCTCCCCAGCCAGGGTCCCTTCCTCCAGACCCCAGCACTAGTCAGGACAGAAAACATACAGGCATCTCCACCTCTGACTGTGTTGGTCCTCTGGGTTCAGCTTCATGGCTGTAAAGCTCTCCCATCTCACCCCAGCCAGGGCCCCCTTCCAGACCCTAGTGCTAGTCAGGACAGGAAGCAGCCAGGCACCTCTGACTGTGTTAGCCCTCTGGGTTCAGTTTCACAGCTGTGAAGCCTCCCCACCCACTCAGCCAGGGTCCTCCCTTCCAGACCCAGTGCTAGTCAGGTAGGCAAGTGTCCCTCTCCTTCTCGTTCTTCTCTGTCTCTTCTAACTATTTTTCCTCCTATATAAACAAACAAACAGACAAACAAAAGAGCTTTCTGTCCCATTTGTACCTTTCTCTTGTTAATTTATCTCCTCTTCTCTCAACTACGACAGAAAGAATCCAGGCACCTCCATCTCTGACTGTGTTGGTTTTCCATTTTAAACCCAAATTCATTACCTATGATGTGCTTTCTGTTTTTTTTTTTTTTTTTCTATTTCTATTTTCTACTTTTTTTTTTAACCTTACTTTCCTGTTTTACTGCTCAGCTCTTTTCCCACTGCTTAGAAAAGACTAGGGATATAGTATCTAAACATCTGAACATGGTGAGTTTTAGAGAATTCTTTGCACCTCACTGTAGTGGTTGCAAAAAGAGTGAAATTCCTCTTCATAAATCCAATAGCAAACTTCTTCTGTGATTCCCACACTGGAGAACACAACAGAAGGGAGAAATTAGCACCAAACTATCTCACAGTAAGGAAAATATGTGAGCTCACAGTCACAAAATCTTTCTCCAACAAATTAGCCAAAAGTGAATACATTACCAAATTACTAAAAGGGTGAAGAGCCTCAAGGATGAGAGAATCAAGTAATAAATCTCCAGCAAGGGGACATTGTAACTAGTCTCCAAGTATAGAAAATACAGAGGATATTACTGAAATGTCAGAAAAAGAATTTAGAATATTTATGGCAAACAAAACTATGAAATGCAAGAGAAAAGAGATGTTGAACTCCAAGAGATGAAGAAGTCCTTCCACGATATGAAAGAAGAATTGGACACCATAAAAAAGAATCAAATGGAACTGTTATATATGAAGGCAGTACTGGGCCAAGAAAACTGAAGATACTATATGAGAAATACTACATACCATGAAATGCCCAAATATCCAAATAATTAGTATCCCAGAAGAAACTAATAAGGGTATTGATAATCTATTCCATGAAACTCTGGAAGAAAACTTTCCAAGACTAGAGAGGCACTCAGATACCCAGATCCAAGAAATACAAAGAACCCCAACTAGAATCAATCCAAGAAGATCCTCTCCATGGCACATCATAGCTTGATTGGCTAAAACCACAGACAAAGACAAGATACTAAGATTGGCAAGAGAGAAATGTCAAACCACTTACAAAGGCTATCCCATCAGGTTAACACTGGACCTCTTATTGGATACAATGCAAGCAAGGAAAGAATGGGGAAATGTATTCAAAGTGTTATATGAATAACAATTTCAACCAAGAATACTATACCCCGCAAGACTATCCTTCATATGGGAAAAGTAGATATAAAAACGTTCTTGAATAAACAAAACCTGAAAGAATTTACCAATCCAGACCAGCTCTTTAAGAAATTCTGAAAGGAGTACTATACCAAGAAAACTAAAGATAGATAAACAGTAATAATAGAATAAAAAACAACCACATATATGCCAACTTAATTGTTGAGACAAGTCTGGAAATATTGATAATAACGTTGAATGTTAATGGATGAAATTTTCCAATCAAGAGACACATATGGGAAGAATGGATAAAAAAATCAGAAACCCTCCATTTGCTGCCTACAAGATAAAGACATACATAGACTAAAAGTGAAGGGCTGGAAAAAGGTATCCCATGCAAATGGAAACCAAAAAAGAGCGGGAGCCACTATACTGATTTTGGAAAAAAATAGGCTTTGAGACAAAAACTGTAAGAAGAGACAAAGAAAGGCATTATATAGTAGTAAAATGGCTAATTAATCAAGAAGATGTAATGATTATAAATATCTATGCACCGAACTCAGAAGCACCCAAATATGTAAAAGAAAGACTGCTAGATCTAAAAGGAGAGAGAGACTGTAATACTATAATTGTTGGAAATCTCAACACACCATTATCTCCTTTAGACAGATCAATAAGGCAAAAAGTAAGTCAAGAGATTCTGGACCTAAATGATACCATAAATCAGATGGACTTGATAGACATCTATAGAACTTTCCACCCTCAAAACACAAAATATACATTTTTCTTAGCCCTGCATTGTACTTTCTCAAATATTGACCACATGATAGGGTACAAATCCAGCCTTTATAGATTCAAGGGAATAGAAACTATATCCAGTATCTTCTCCGACCATGATGGAATTAAACTTGATATTAATCTCAAGAAAGGCCTCAAAAATATACAAATACATGGAAACTAAATAACCTACTTCTGAATGACTTTATGACTACTGAAGAGATTAAGACTGAAATAAAAAGATTCATGGAAATAAATTGTAATGAGTACACAAGTTTCCATAACTTATGGGATATAGCAAAAGCAGTCACAAGAGGGAAGTTCATAGCAATTAGCGCACACAAGGAAAAGATGAAAAGGTGGCAAAAGAACAACCTAACATCATGCCTCAGGAAACTGGAAAAACAACAGAAAAATCTAAAAAATGCCAGGAGAAAAGAAATAATAAAGATTTGACAGAAGTAAATGAATTAGAAAATAAGCAAATTATACAGAAAATAAATGAAAGCAAATGCTGGTTCTTTGAAAAGTTAAACAAGATTGACACACCATTAGCTAGACTAAGAAGAAGAGAGAAAGGAACCAGATCAATCAAATTCACAATGACTCAGTCAACATTACAACAGACATAATAGAAATACAAAACATCATTAGAGGATACTATGAGCGACTATATACCAACAAAGAAGAAAACCTGGATGAGATGGACAAATTCCTGGACACATATAATCCACCAAGATTGATTCAGGAGGACATAGAAAGCCTGAATAGACCTACAACAAGCAATGAGATCGAATCAGTAATAAAAAACCTACCAGTAAAGAAAAGTCCCAGTCCCGATAGCTTCGCCACTAAATTTTACAAAACTTTTAAAGAAGAGGTAACCCTTATTCTACTCACACTGCTTCTAGAGATCCAAAAGGAAGGAACTCTTCCAAATTTATTCTATGAAGCCTCCATTAACCTCATTCCCAAAATGGATAAGGATACGACAAAAAAGGAAAACTACAGACCTATATCTCTGAGTTATATAGATGCAAAAATTCTCAACAAGATACTTGCTAAGTATATTCAACAGCATATTAAAAAAAAGGTTATTCAACACAACTAGGTAGGCTTTATTCCAGGGATGCAAGGGTGGTTCAACATATACAAAGCCATAAATGTAATACACAATATTAACAGAAAGAAAGATAAAAACCATATGATCATTTCAATTGATGCAGAAAAAGCATTTGACAAAATGCAAAATCCTTTCATGATTAAGACTCTCAGTAAAATTGGCAAAGAAGGATCAGTTCTCAGCATAATAAAAGCAATCTATGAAAAACTTATAGCTAATGTTATACTGAATGGGGAAAAGCTAGAAACTTTTCCACTAAAATCTGGCACAAGACAAGGCTGCCCACTTTCTCCTCTCGTATTCAGTATAGTCCTGGAAATTATAGCCAATGTGATCAGACAAGAGACAGAAATAAAAGGCATTCCAATAGGGAAAGAAGAACTGAAGTCATCTCCAAAGATGACATGACTGTATACATAGAAGACTCAATCGTACCCATGAAAGAAACTTCTTGAAGTAATAAATGCATAAAGTGGCAGGATACAAAATTTACTTACAAAAATCTATAGCATTTCTATATACAAACAAGCAGACAGAGACAGAACTGAAGAAAGTAATCGCATTTGCCATAGCCACAAGAAGTATAAGATACCTAGGAATAAAACTAACCAAGGAAGTCAAAGACCTCTATAAGGAAAACTATGAAAACCTTAAAAAGGAAATCAAAAAGTTCACAATAAAGTGGAAGGACATCCCATGTTCCTGGATTGGCAGAATTAAGATAATCAAAATGGCAATCCTACCCAAATTAATCTACATATTTAATGCAATCCATATAAAATTACTAGAGACATCCTTCACAGATCTAGAAAAGACAATCATAGAATTTGTCTGGAATCATAAAAGACCCTGTATTGCCAAAGTCATACTGTGCAAGAAGAGTGGAGTGGGTGGCATCTCACTTCCTGGTCCCAAAATATATTACAAAACTGTGATAATCAAAACAGCATGGTATTGGCACAAAAAACAGACATGAGGATGGATTGAACAGAGTAGAGACCCCAGAAATAAACCCCAAAACATGCTGCCAACTGATCTTTGACAAAGGGTACCAATCAATCCAGTGGAAAAAGAAAAACCTCTTTTGCAAATCGAAACTGGGTATCCATCTACACAAAGATGAATCTGAACCCCTATTTGTCACCATTAACAAAAATCAACTCAAAGTGGATCAAAGATCTAAACCTAAGACTGAAAACTATAAAACTACTAGTGGAAAACATTGGGGAAACTCTGGAGACACTGTGGTAGGCAAAGACTTCTTAAGTAAGACCCCCAAAGCAAGGCAATAATCCCTAAAATAGGCAGGTGGGATTACATGAGGTTAAGAAATTTCTGCACAGCAAAGGACACTGTAATTCATGAGAAATGACAACACTCGGAATGGGAGAGAATTTTTGTTAACTGTGCCTCAGATAAGGGACTGATATCCAGAATACACAGGGAACTCAAAGAGCTTACCTGGAAGAAAATGATTAATCTGATTAAAAGGTGGGAAAATGAATAAACAACTCTCTAAGGAAGACATACAAACAGCCAAAAAGCATATGAAAAAATGCTCAACATCCCCCATCGTAAGGGAGATGCAGATCAAAACCATGAGATACCACCTAATCCCAGTCAAAATGGTGAAGATTTTAAAAAAAAAATGGTAAGTGCTGGAGGGGATGTGCTGAAAGGTGAACACTCCTACATTGTTGGTGGGAATGTAAATTGGTCCAGCCACTGTAGAGAACAATATGGAGGTTTCTCAAAAACCTTCAAATAAAACTACCATATGATCCAGCAATTCCACTCCTGGATATCTACCCAAAGGACAGGAGAACCCGCAGTCAGAAAAGTGCTTGCACAACTATATTTATTGCAGCATTATTTATGATTGCTAAGACATTGAATCAACCAAATGTCCACAAACAGATGAATGTATTGAAAAAGTGTGGCACACATGGAATATTATTCAGCCATAAAAAACAACAAGGCCCTGGAATTGGATAGAAAGTGGATGAAAATGGAACATTTGTTGCTGAGTGGAGCAAGTCAGGCTATGAAAGAGAGACATTGTATGTCACCACCTAACATATACCGAGTGTCCACACTTACGGTAGAGACGGAAAGACTGGAGGACATAAAAGCATTAAAAATTGTTATGGACACTAGAGATAAAGTGGAAGGAGAGTGTGGGAGTGGAAAAGCATAGGAAAGGAAATCCGGGGGAGAAATAGAGAGGTAAGACATTTGTGGGACACAGGTATGATTCATTATCTGTTGATGAGGATGTGTATAGAATTCTCAACTGGGCTGGACTGAGGTGTATATCATGCTGGGTAAAGTCTCTTTACAATCTAAATGATATATAACAATTGAATGTATAAATAATAATAATAATAAAAAGAAACTTTGCTTTTATCACTGCAATATACAGAGAATGTCCACCTCCCCCACCTTCAGCAGCAGTCTGTACTGATTTTCAAATTTATTATTTAAAATTTGTATTATTTTTCTTTTGTTTATAGAGCATGTATGTGCACATGGTGGGGAGGAGGGAGAAGCACCCTCTTCAAGTCTCATCATGCTGTGATCTCCTTCTGTTGGTCCTCTAGTTAATCAGATCTTGGGCACTAGTGTACATGCCCAGTAGGTTTCAGGCTGAATGGGTCAGAGATTTGAACCACTGTCCCCATGTGGGATCCAGCTTCTCTCTTTTTTTTTTTTTTTTTGGAGAGGTTTTTGCTATAGGGCGCGTGCGCTCGCCAGACAGACAGAGAGAGACAGAGAGATAGAAAGCAGGAAATCACCCCCCAGGGGGGATGGCCACGCCGCAATCCCTTCTCCTCCATTCTCCTCTCGGGATCTTGGGCACGCACGCACACGCGCCCGGCGTGAGTTTAAGCCGCCGGGTCCGGGGCTCGAACCGCGGTCGACTACGTGGGAGTCCAGCGACATAGCCATTACGCTAACTGCTGGTCCCAAGCTTCTCTTGAGTAGTACATATCTGCTACACCACGGAGCCAACACAGGCAGTTTGTATTTATTTTTCCCTTTGTTAATTTGATAGCCATAGTATGGTATCATTTTATACTTTATTTGTTATTTGTATTTCTAATTTTATTAATTACTTTCATCTATTTTTTCCATTGGATGGTCATTTTTTTTCTCATTATTTGTAAATGTTTATTAGCCTGCAGCTAAGAATAATAGATCAAAAGCAAAAATATGCTGAGACCAGCAGTTAGCCTAATGGCTAGGTCGTTGGACTCCCACGTAGTCGACCGTGGTTCGTGTCCTGGACCCGGTGGCTTAAAACTCACGCCGGGCGCGTGTGTGTGTGTGCCCAAGATCCCGAGAGGAGAATGGAGGAGAAGGGATTGCGGCGTGGCCATCCCTCCTGGGGGGTGATTTTTCACTTTCTGTCTCTCTGTCTCTCTGTTTGTCTGGCGAGCGCACGCTCCCTATAGCAAAAACCTCTCAAAAAAAAAGAATTAAAAAGAAAAGCAAAAATATACTGGGTCATCAGGAAATTCATAAGACATTTTTGCGTAGAAAAACATAGAAAAATATATCATGACTTTCCCAATGACCTAGTATGGTAATTTTATATAGATAGATAGATAGATAGATAGATATTTAGACATTCAGTGAAATCCATCAATTATTTTGGATAAAATCCTCTTAATATACATAGACTGGAAGGACATCCCCATAGTAACACAAAGAAGACCTATTGAGTTCTGTCATAATCTTTAACAAAGATGTACAAAAGACATAGTCATTTAAGTTAGTGTTTTCCCATTAACTCTTTCCTTTGTTTCCTCATGTATTAAATGCTTACTTCAAAATGTGAGAATCAAATGACTTAATATGAGGAGACTTCAAAAAGTTCATGAAAAAATGAAATTAAAATACGATGGCACAAAATTTTTAAAGATACATACATAATCTTTCCACAAACGTTTTGGAGACCCATCAAACACAGTACTGTGTAGGTCAGTGGTTGGCACATAGTAAGGCCATATAACTGGTGATAGTTATTTTTACTACTATGTAAGGCCATATAATTGGTGATAGTTATTTTTACTATGATGTAACCTGTACAATAAAATAATACATTTCTAATCATTCATTAACTCTTGCTTAGTAACTTATAGAGCTGTTCAAATATATGAATTATGACAGTAAATGTAATTGGGCTAAGCACCCAAACCTCTCACATTTAATTAAGAAAAAAAATATGCATTCTGGTTGACAGATACAAAATATAAAAAAATCATTACATGGCTAAAGGAATAATGTGGTTTGAAATATGTACCAAGTCAAGGTAAATAGAACTGGGATAGTAGTATCAGTATCAAATGAAGTAGAATTCAAGGCACAGAGCAATTCATGGGATAAAGAAGATTGCCTTATATTGATAAAAGGGACACTCGCAGTAGAGCTTTATTTGTTGAAGTTTATGAACTGAGTGGTAGTAAATGTATTTGTATAGTTAGGAGTTACTGAACTCCAGGAATTTGTCCTGAGATATGGGCTATTAGGTAATTTCACCATTTTGCAAACACTCTAGCGTATACTTATGCAAATATAGATGGTATAACCTACAACATACCTAGACCATATGGTATAGCCCATTGTAATCTCATGGGATCATCATCCTATGTGTGGTCTGTCATTGGCCCAAATGTAGTTATGTGGTAAATAACTGTACATGTGGGAAAGCGAATCAAGGCTGGTAGAAACGCAACAGTATTCATATCATGTAATGCCACGAACACTTCATAGGAGAGACTGTCACTGAGGCAAGGATCATTCATGGAGGAAAGATTCAAGGACAAATGTACCCTACATATGACCTCAGAGAATGGATACTATGCAGACGGGTGAGACAAGGGAAAGAAGGGCATTTCTAGGAAGCTATACAAAAGGAGGGTCACCATGAGCCTGGCTAGATGCCTTCGCCATGTGTGGATTCAGAAAACTTCTGGGCATGATCTGATTTTTTTAAGGCAGATTAGTTCAGGACATACTGTAGAGGTTTATTCACTCACTGAGCAAATATTTTCAGAGATGAGACTGGAATTGAGTGTGAAATGAAAAGAGTCATAGCAGAGTGTCCTTAACATTCTCTAAAGCATTTGCAAGGTGAAAAATGTATTCATAATAAAGCTAAGACATTATTTACCTTTTACACTCTCATTCTGTCATGAATGTCCCAGAGATGACAGGAGATGTGTTATCATAACAGATTGAATGAAGATGCACATATGATCTGACTTTATTTTGTAACCAGACATCAAAGAGATTTGCAAAAATGTAAAAAAAAACAATGTTACTCTTCTCATTTTTTTAAATTTGGAAAAAATACAATTTTTCTTCAGAAAAACATTTTTATGCTAATGTGTAATAGATTTTTTTCAAGGAATAAATTGACAGATAATAAAATAGTAGTTACTAGGAGTAGGGGAAGCAGTAGAGAGAGGAACTAGGAAGAGGTAAATCGGATATTACAAAGTAACAGAGAAGTAGAATGAACAAGTCTAGAGATTTAATGTACAATATAAGGAATATAGTTAATGATTTAATTGTACTATTGGGTCATCAGAAAAGGCACGACATATTTTTGTATAGAAAAACAGAAAAATATGTCATGACTTTTCTAACGACCCAATATATTGAGGATTCCTGCTAAATGAATATATTACAGTTTCTTTTGCCACAACAAAATTGGTAACCATGTGAGATGATGGATATGTTAATTTACTGTAGCAAACTTTTTACTATCTATCTATTTATCTCTCTCTCTGTCTCTCTATCTATAACATTATATTGCTTACCTTAAATATACATAATAAAATTTATTTCTTAAAAATAAAAGAAACAGAACTGGGTCTATAGTCTAGCCTAGGTTAAGACAGTCAGATCCCACATGGCCAATCATGGTTCAAATCCTGGTGTAGCAACTTAAAAACATGCCAGGCATATATGCATGCATGCTCCAAATCCCAACTGGCTGGAATAATGGAGGGGAAAGGATTGTGGTGTGATCACACCCTTTCATGGGGGAGTGTTTTCTCCCTTTCTGACTCTCTCTGGTAAGTCATGCTCCTTCTGTCGATTAAAAAAAATAGAAAATTAAATATTTAAAAAGTTTAGTTTTAATTTTAAATATGGTAAATATTCACAGATAGAATCCATCTATACAAGAAACTCTGTGAGGTCCTGCATGATTTTAAGAGTGTAGAGGGGGCCTCAGACCAACAAATTCGAAAACTGCTGGATTAGTGTTTATTGAAGCTATGCAGGAGAGGGATTCAAGAGGAATTTCAAACAAATGGTCATGACGTGGTGATTACTTCAACAGATAATTATTAAGCTCTCACAATGTCCAGATTATTGAAGATGAAGCAGGAAGACTAAAAACGTGTTCAGGTTGTCTAGCTAGCTAGCTCTCTGATTCAAAGTCAGACTTGAACTGTCTGCATTGATAAGTAAGTTGCTTAGTCTTGAGTGATTTTAAAGGGAAGCTTCAAGCAAGCTGTTCCTTTACCCAAGTGGATGGGCAAGATTTTGAATTTTTCTCACTCAGAAAATCATAGCTTTAGTAACCCATGCAGAAAGAATATGTTCTAAAAGGACCCTTCTTCTGTTAAGAGATCTCAGTATGCTCATCCCTTTGCTTACACACCCCTGAGCATGGTCCACTTCCTCCTATCTCTTACTTGGTCTCATTTACTTTATTCAAAGGCTATTTTTCATTCCCAAAGTATTACCTCAGCTAGAGATAACAGTGTAATTACTCTGACATGCAATTTAATGTGTGTGCAGAAAAAGTCTACTTACTATCTGGAGTATAATGAAAAATAGAACTAGAATGGTATCTGCCTATAAAAAAAAAAGACACAATGTTATAAAAATTCTAAAGTTTATGAAAAGAGAATATTTTTGGGGTCATATAGGTTACTGTTCTTTAACACCTAGGTGGAAAATTACTTCAAGAAACATTTTCTAAACACTACTCACTTACCACCATCCCCATGTCAAAATTAAACACCCTCCCTGTGTTCCTATGAACACTCTGATTTTCCTCTTAAAACATTTATTATCCTCTGGTTTATGACAGTTTGTTATGCTTCTTTTTGATTTCCCTCTTTTACAAAGTAAGTCTTTTGCTTTATTCATATTTGATTTCCAGCAATTACTCACATAGTGCTCTTTATATAGCAAGTTTCAATAATGAATGTTGTATTTAATTAGACAAAATAATTCTCAGACTTGTCTACATTGCATTTGTTTATTTAATGTACTTGGGTGTTCAAAAGTTTATTATTACATTCCAGCCATGATGTAGCAATGAGTATGATATATTCTCCTCCTATTTAAAAAAATGAAGGAATTGAATATAACATCTAAAGCTCTGTTTTTAAGCATTTAGTGGTTGGAGAGGTTTTTGCCATGGGCGTGTGTGCTTGCCAGAAAGACAGAGAGACAGAAAGCAAGAAATCACCCCCCAGGGGGGATGGCCATGCTGCAGTCCCTTCTCCTCCATTCTTCTCTTGGGATCTTGGGCATGTACGCACATGTGCCCGGCATGAGTTTAAGCCACCAGGTCCATCCGGGATTCGAACCACAGTTGACTACATGGGAGTCCAGTGACATAGACTTTACGCTAACTGCTGGTCTCTAGTGGTTTGATTCTTTTGCAAAGGTAGCATATAAGATGAGTTCAGTGTTACCCTGACTTTCTAAGGGCTTTTTCTTTCTTTCTTTCTTCTTTTTTTTTAAGAGAGATTTTTGCTATAGGACATGTGCATTTGCCAGAGAGACAGAAAGGGAGAAATCACCCTCCCACCCAGGGGAAATGGTCATGATCTAATTTCTTCTCCTCCATTTTCCTCTAGAGATTTTGGGCACCCACGTACATGTGCCCAGCATGAATTTTAAGCCGCAGGATCCGGAACTGGAAACATGGTTGACTCTGTGGGAATCCCGCTACGTAACCATTATGCTATCTGCTGGTCCCTCTAAGGGCTTTTTCTAAACTGAGGCACAGAGAAATGGAGGCCTGATTAAGCATATCTCCGGATGAGGAAACAGAGGTTATTATTCAGGGCCATGAAGATGGATGAAATCAGCAAGGCAAAGAGCCAGAGGGGAGAAAGCTACTCAGGGCAGTACCAGCAATCTGCAGATGATTTCCTTGAATCTTTAGCAAATATTTAGCTGTAGTAGGGTAAGTGACTACAAGAAGACCTGGTAGGTGGATTCTGTTGAAGCTTGGCTTAGGCTTTGCCATTGTTTCTAGGACCCAAGCAGCTCTGTTCCTAAGGTAGACTTGTCTGGGGTATCAGCTGAGCCTGGATGGTGGAACCGTGTCTCCACTCCAGCCTGTTTCACTTGAATGTGTCTTCAGATATGTGGCCTCTAGAAGTCTCTACTGAGCTCATAGCCTCCAGAGACAGTAAGTGAATATTTTAGACTATGTACCACCTAGATGAAATGGACAAATTCGTTGAAATAAATTATTTTTCAAAACTGGTTTAAGGGGAACCAGCAGTCAGCGTAATGGCTATGTTGCTGGACTCCCACGTAGTCGATCGCAGTTCGCGTCCCGGACCCGGTGGCTTAAAACTCACGCTGGGCGCATGTGCGTGCGTGCTCAAGATCCCGAGAGGAGAATGGAGGAGAAGGGATTGCGGCATGACCATGCCCCCTGGGGGGTGATTTCTCGCTTTCTGTCTCTATGTCTCTCTCTGTCTGTCTGGTGAGTGCACGCACCCTATAGTGAAAAAAACCTCTCAAAAAGAAAAAAAAAACTGGTTTAAGAAGAAAAAGAACATTTGAAAACATCAATCCATAATGAAATGCAATTAGTTTGGAATTGCAAATAAAATTTGGAAAAGAAAAAAGTTGGGAGATTTATGCTACGTGTCTTCATAACTCATTTAAAAGATAGGGTAATCAAAATAGTGTGGGGATGTACTCAAAGGATACTTGTTTTAAATGCTTGGAAAGTATTTTAGGTGTCAGATTATTTGGATTTTAAAATGTTTGCATGTATTTAATGAGATACGTTAAGGATGGGACCCAAGTCTAAACATGAAATTCACATAGATTTCATATACACTTTATATACATAGCCTTAAAATAAGTTTATACAATATTTTTGTATTGCAGCATTTTGACTGTGATTTATCACATGAGGTCAGATATACACAATATTTTTAAGAGAGGTTTTTGCTACAGGTTGCATGCATTCACCAGAGAGATAGACACAGAAAGACAGCGAGAAATCACCCCCAGGAGGGATGGCGCAACCCCTTCTCCTCCATTCTCTTCTCGGGATTTTGGGCCTGCACACACATGTGCCCAGTGTGAGTTTGAAGCCACTGGGATAGGGACTTGAGTAGCAGTTGACTATGTGGGAGTCCAGTGAAGTAACCACTATGTTATCTGTTGGTGGTCAGTTTATTATCTTTTCCATTTTTTGAAACATCGTAGGGGGGGGGGTACTAATACTTTAGTATTAGTACAGTTTAGGAAATAGGCATAAGAGGCCAAGTAACTTGACCAAAGCCAGGCAATAAGGAAGCAGAAGTGGATTTGAACTCTTCCATGGTTGGCCACATCATCTTCGTTTGAAGAATGAGCTGGTCTGTATAGCAGGTTTCTTCCACTGAAGGAAGGAGGAACATCCCTGGTGTGCTCCAATTCCATCCCACCTCACCTCTTCCCTTCCACTCATCCTGAGCATGACCTACTGTGGGGAATATTTCCTGCTCTATTTTTAACTGGGCTGCAGTTCATTTGGTCTCTTGTGTTTGTATCAGAATAATTTCCCCGACAGCCTTCTTTCGGATGAAGTGGAACTGTCCCCAGAAGCTCAGTATTCAAGCCAAAGAGGTTTTTTTTTCTTTTTTTTTTTTTAAAAAAATTAAAATATGCCTTCTGTTTTGCTTTTCCCTTGTGGTATAGTAGATAACTGAGTGCAAACGCCTTTCATTCAGTTATTAGTGGGCCCTAGGTGGGAGAAAAGAGCAAAATTCAAGTTTTCTGTGACTTCTGGCTCAGTTTTAATGGAATGTAAGTACAGTGCCAGAGCCCGATAAAAATAGAAGCACTCCAGTGTCCAGGCTCCTCTCCAGATGGTCTATGGGAACCCAGATAGTGACTTATCACTGAGAAGGGTCACTGTTAATTAGTGGGAAGTTGTCCTGCTTCACACAACATAGTAAATGAAATGGCTTATAGCTTAAAGCAGGCCCTCTGATATTGCCGGAGCATTTCGTGTTGCTCCCTGAGTTTTCACTCTGACTTAGTTGAGAGTTCAGTCCTTACATAAAGCTCCCATGTACCTTAAACATTAAAAAGGAGTAGCAAGTGCAATGACCCTGGTTAGAAGCAGCTTGAGACAACATTTTAGATAAAAAGAACTGGCCATAGACCTGCAGGAATGACAAGTGACATTCTAAACTCTACTCAAGAGAAGTAAACTCAAAACCAGGGGAGAGACCACCACCTCAGCTCAACAGAGTAGATGGGGAAGGAGCTGACATCTGTGAAGATAAGTGAGAGGGTGGAGAACCACGGCTCTGACGTATAACATGCTCTCTGCTTCTTGACTGAGGGTTGGCATGGCTTGACTTTGACTTTGTTAATATTGTTGAACTTAGGTGTGTGTGTGTGTAGGGGGGGATGGGTAGTTTTGTGACACAGCGTTAGTGCAAGTGCCCTTCAAGATGGAAGCCATGTGGCCAATTGTGGGTTTGGATCCTTGGAATGTTTTGAGGATCTGTTGGCCCTCAGAATCCTGAGGGGCTGGATGACTGAAGAAAGAGGATCACTGTCTTACAGGGGAAGCTCTATGACATTATTTTAATCAACAAATAGTTGATTTTTTTCTAATTCTTTCTTAGATGGCCACTACAACCATCTAGAAATCTTGGGAGGAAATTCCCCCATAACTTTGACGAAATCATTTTTTGCCATCAGGGGTATCCCAATGTCTTCTTAAGTTTACACTGCTGTTTGTAATCAGAGACATAGGTATCTCCCTATGGATGGGTGAGCTCTGTAGGAGTAGGGATCCACCTTGCTCACCATTATCCCTTAGCACCTGCCATGGTGCAGAGCATATGTATGTGCCAAGTAGCTAACTTTGTCTCTGGGATATAATTTCAATGGGTATTTCTAGTCTCATCTCCCACTATTTTCCCCAGTGGACTTTACACTAAAGCCAACTTGAACTGCTATTCAAATATGCCTTTTAGTTTTAATGTCATTCTCTGCCTAGAATAATAGTCTTCCTTCTTCTCCCCCTGCAGTCTAGCCCTATGCTGAAAACTCATCAGTCTCTAAACCTCAGCACCTCTTGTTAGCATAAAACCACTGAGGCCAAATTAAGGCCTCTACTCAGTAGAGGAAATGGAACCAGAATCCAGGTCTCTCGTCTTCCTCAAACCTAGAAATGATAGAGAATCTAAGATAGGGAACTACACATTCTATTTCTTTGTGAACCATTCATTCCGCCTTAAGAAGCTAGAATAGGAAGATATACTTCTTCCACTGTTTCTTTTGTTTGTTTGTTTGCTTTTAGTTTTGCTGTAGGGGGTAATGTGCTTGCCAGACAGAGAGAGAGAGAGAAAGAGAGCGAGAGCGAGAGCGAGAGCGAGAGCGAGAGTGAGAGAGCGCTCCCTAGACGGGATACCCACCCTACAATCTCTTTTCCTCCATTCTCCTCTTGGGATTTTGTGCATGAGACTCAAACCACAAAGTTGGCCATGTGGGATCCAGCGGCTTTAACTACCATGCCTCTGGCTGGTCTTCCATAAACATTTCTAACCACTTTATTGGAACACAGGGAGGAACCCATGGAATAATAGATACAGTAAACATTCATAAAAGTACAAAATCTTACATTAGTGAAGTATATGGTACACTTACATTCAATTCAATAAGCAAGTTTGTATCCCCTATCTCTCTTATATGCAGGGCATTGTGCTACAAATATTATAGAATAGTTTCTTCTCTTAAAGGACTGAGAAAGCATTATGGAAACTGATTTACCCTCACTAAATGAAAAGTGATATCACCTCCTCAAAGAAGGATAAAACAGTGACAATCCTGGGCATGGCTTGCTTCTTTAAATGGCTTTCTATGTAATTTGGGAAAGTTCTTTGAGCAATTTGGCACTCAGATTTCCGAGATTGTTGATAAAATTTCTTCCTTAGATTATTACGTTCTGTTCTGTACCTCAGCTTGCAACTTTTAACACAGCAGAGCTGTTGTTCTAAGAGAGAGATCGTCCCTTGGAAGCTGGTTATTCATTGGGTCCTCCCTATTCGACTTCCTCCCTTACCTTTAACAGAGCGCCATTGGCTTGCACATATCTTTTTCATTAACTTTGGCACTAGTGCTTTAATAAACTCAGAGGTCAAGCCAATAAAGCCAAGATCTTGACCAATTGTGGTCACCACAAGTACCAAAAGAAGTTTTACAAAGGATTGTCACTCAATTTTTAGTCATTCAGACAAATTTTCCTTGGGATTAATTTCATGCTACATTTCTGAATTCCCACTGCAGTTTCTTCTGAATGTAATCATGCTTGTGAGGTTTATTTTCCTTGCTCCGTCCTAAGAGTTGGTGACAGGCAACAAGTCTAAAACAGCTGCTCTGTTTCACTAGGGAGAGAGGCTGCATGTGTATCCGGAAAGAAACCGTCTGTTAGAATCTTCTGCTGGTTCCTTCCACCACTCTTTTAAGGAAAGAAATGGTGAAGAATTTTCCAAGAAACTCAGTTAAAGGCAGTATTTTGGGGATATTTGAAACAACTCATGTAAGAAGGAAAACTCTTTAAAAAAAAGATTAATTTTATTTATTCATTAATTTATTTTAATTTGACCAGAGATGAGAGAGAGAGAGAGAGAGAGAGAGAGAGAGAGAAAGAGAAGGCTACCAGGTCCAGGACTCGAACCATGGTCAGCCATGTGGGAGTGTCCAGCACCTTAACCACCACACCACCCGCTGGTTTTATACTGCTCTGGTATGTTTCAGCTTAAAACATGCCTAGTAATTTTGCTTGTATAAAATTAGCTTGTTCATTAGAAAAATGGCACAGAGGCCTTAGAGTAGACTTTAGATCACCCATTCTTCAACTCAAACACGTCCAGTTCCTGTAGAACCATTTCCCATAGAACCCATCTTCATTGGACAGTTTTTGCAACTATTTTTCTTTAACAATATACTTTTTACTTAACCGATCCTAAGTAGCTGGGAAGTAAAATAAAGAGAATTGCCATGATTTCAACTATGACTAATCAACACTTTGAAAATTTTCCTTAAAAAAATTTCAAGATTCATCTGGGATGACCTTTTTTCTTTCATCATTTCCCACAAATGTGCTTCTGTGTTCAACCAGTTTTTGTAGTTAATTAATATAAAAAGGCGAATTTGAAGGAAATGCTTCAACTCCATACAAGATATTCTGTATTGGAGCTGGCAGGTGGTTAAGGGTGCTGGATTCCCACATGGCAGACCAAGGTTTGAGTCCTGAACCTGGTGGCTTGCTTTCTCACTTTCCCTTTCTCTCTCTTTCTCTCTCTGGCAGAATTAAAAAGTAATAATAACAAATGGAATTAATTAATTAAATAAATAAATAATTTCAAAAAGATATTCTGTATCAAAAACTAACAAGCACAAACAGTCTCTGGGTGCATTTTGTGTTCATCATCATCTTGTGTCAGGTTCTTGAAGGAGAAACAAAAGAGATAGAAAGCTAGTTCTTACCCATTATGGAGCTGACCATCTCGCTGGCTAAAGACAAATTGATCTTTATACCAATCCATCTTCAGTCATTGTCACTAATATTCAGAATATCTAGCGCCCATTCACCAAATCTTTTTTTAACCTTTTGGGACATCTAAGTGGAGATGCGCTTTCACATTTCTTCTACATTTAAAACATTGAAATTTACCTTAAAATTTGTAAAGTGGCCAAATATTAGTAACTCAGAAGGCTCCCTCACAGAACCAGCAGTTTTGGCTATGTCAGTAACGACCGCGGTCAGTCCCGGAAGCGCTCCCTCACACTCCATCCCCCCTGTGATTTCCTGCTTTCTATCTCTCTCTCTCTGTCTGTCTGGCGAAGCGCCCTATAGCCCTGCCCTGCAAAGGTAACAACTTCTTTGATCTCTATCACTATACTTAGTTTTATCTTCTTTGAACTTCATATAAATGGAGTCATGCAGTATGTATTCCTTTGTATCCAACTTTGTTCACTCAACATTATTTCTGAATGATTTAGCAACCTTGTTACATGCATCAGTATGTATGTTCCTTTTTATTGTTGTATAATATTCCTATAGGAATATAGCATCGTATTTACCTAATAGACAGATGATGGGCATTTGCATTACTTTCCGATGTTGAGTTATTCCAAATAAAGCAGCTATGGCCATTCTTATAAGTATCTTTTGGCAAATATAAGCCTTTTTTTTTAAGTTGGACTTGATAAATGAGATATATTATTTATATATATATACACATGCACACTCACATATACACATATATGTGTATAGATATGTATATACATACACACACACATATATGGAAGAAAACAATGTGATCTACCAAAAGGTGAAGCTGTGAGAACTGGGCTCTGTTCAGATGAACCCAGAAGTTACCTATGCAAGATCATGTCATTTCTGTCTTTGATGTTCTCAGGTCTGCCCCTTCCTCTTCTTCTGCATCCACCACTAGCAATGGCAACTCTTACCCGTTTTTGTCCTGAGGTTTTCCCATACTTTCTCCATACTGTCAACCCATATCTACTCAGAAAAAATTATAATACATAATAACTAATACTTAGTTTTATGTTTTTCTTTCTTCATTTTTTTCTTTTCAGGTTTTTACCATAGGGCATATATGCTCACAAGAGAGAGACAGAGAGGCAAAGTAAGAAATTATCCCCCAGAGGGGTGGCCACATGACTATCCCTTCTCCTCCACTCCCCTCTCTGGATTTTGGGCATGCATGCACATACACCCGGTATGATTTTCAAGCCACTGGATCTGGGACTCAAACTGTGCTTCACCATGTGGGAGTCTAGTACCTTAAATGCCATGCCACTTCATGGCCCAAATAGTTTTAAATAATAATGATACTTTTTTCTTGATAATGCATGCATGTTTACAGTAAACAAAGGGATCTCTTTTTGATTAGGAAATTTTAGGAGTCAGTAAGGTTCAGGAGATAGCTTTTAAGTGGGAAACAGATCTTTTCAGTACTAGCAAATCATAAAATAAACATCTTTCTGGTGATACAAGTTTTCAATACATCAAAAATGAGGGTTGCCTTTTAAAATTAAAATCTTTTTTTTTTAATGCTGATAAAGACAGATCTACCTGTAATTCTTAGGGTCCTGCTATAGTCTAACTATAATATTTCAGTACTAATTGAAGCTATATTCTTCTTGTTGGTGCAAAATAAGGGACAGGTAAGGAAAAATGTATTTATTGTACTAGTAAAACATACTAGAGGAAATTTCTTCATTAGTTTTCAGAGCAGTGAGAGTTGTCCTATTATAAAAGAATGAAAGGTGATAAATATTTGCTTCCTTCTGCTATGACCATGGTAGGCAACTTAATCTAAGTCACCAAAAGAGCAGGTACAATTACTTTCAGGGACATTAGAAGACTGGTCTTTAAGCAAGATTGAAAAGAAGGCAAAATAACTATTTGGTACTCTTGTGTCTTTTTCTTTCCCAACCCACTCCCCTTTCTACCTCATTGAACTCTCTCCTTAAAAAAAAGTAAATGAAGATCCCACTTGCAAATAAACCTGTCCTGAGAGGAATTTTAACTACCCTTGCATTTATCCAACCAACTATCAATCCAAACAAGAATCCATCCATCCATTCAACTATCCATTAGTTACTTGGCTTGGATCCCAGGTCACTATCTTACATTATTGGTCTCCATTTTATACTTGCTTCTTTCCAAGGATTTGGGACTCACACAAGCTTCATTTTTGGCAAGGTGCCAAATTTACCTTATTGGAAGGTAATCAGTTGGATAGTTTTGATAAGTCGGCATTCTATATCCTTTTCATTGTTTTATTGCCTATTGCTATAACATTTTTCTGCCAATGGGAACGATATCAGAAACAAAAGACAATTTCAGATATAAAAGTCTTTTAGGATTGAACTAAAAAAACCTGGACAAAATGAAGGATGATGCTGAACAATGACATTTTTCTACCTGACTTGGAGCAGGTGAAAGAGTTCTCTACAAGCTAAAAGGTCTTGAAAAGCCAGTCCAGTGATCCTCAGAATAAAGCAAGCTTGGCAATTTCTTTTTCATGGCCTACAGACGTGTTTCTTTTGGCCAGCACAATATTTTTTTAAAGTAATGAATTAGTTGCCAAATTTAAATTAGACTATTGTGTATAAATTTGAATCCAGCTTATCTTAACAAAAAAAGAGGCTGCTTAATAAGATTTTCATAATCTTTTCTCTCAGCCTTTAAAAAACTACTTTTAGTGATTGCTATCTTCTATGTTGAAAAAAAAATTTCCTGGAATGAAATAATTTCTTGTATTAAGCTTTAGTGATTTTTATTCTGTTAAGTAATTTAAATTTAATCCTTCTTTAAAATAAAAAGATATATGATGTGTATTATAACCTTATATTTTCCCTCCATCTAATGATTCATCCATTTATCCTTTCATCTAGAGAAATGTCTAGATTTATATTGGCCAAATGAAAATGGTAGTTGTTTCTGGATGGTAGGGTTTTAGAGACCTTTAACTTTTTTAATATATATTTTTCTGGCTTGTTGGAACTTTTAGTATTAACACATTTCATTTTTATGTGACAATAGTCCTTGCCATTTAAACAAATCCTTTAAAATTAAAATATCTCTTCATATCTTGAACTGAAATTTTAATGGATGTAACTAAGTAAAATCTAAATTAATGGTGAATTTCACATTTCAGATTATAAGAAAAGTTTTAAAATCTGAACTTCCCTGTTGAATAGACTCCTCCTCTGATAACAACCTTATATATTTAATTTATTTTAATAATTTAGAAAGACACACATTTCTTTAATTTTGTTGGTCAATATTATCTTGACATCTGGGTCAAAATGTCAAAAATTTCCACGACTAAATTTTTACTAAGATATACTGGGACAAATATATGGTATAAAATAGCACAATAACACTCTTAAATATGTACTTCAAGATCACATGTAAATTCCCATTTTTGAAAATAAGATATTTTCCCCAAAACAAAAAAATTTGCAAGAGAATACATAGACATAATCAATAGAATTTGAGAAACTTTCTTTTATATGCATGGTTAGGTTTACAAGACAGTAAGAAAAAAAATTTAAAAATTTTCCAAGGCCCAAAACAAGAGGTAACCAAAAACCAAAGTATTAATGTAACAGTGACCCTGACCTGCCTTATGGACATTTATTGATCTTGACAATTGAGAGACATGGGTTTCATGAACATTAGTACAGAAGGTCTGGGCTTGAGTTTACACAAAACTGGGGGAGAGTATAGACTGAGATCCCTGCATGCCAGCTGGAACCTTCAAAAGGCTATGTCTCCAATGCAAAGGATGCTGACTAGGAACCTTAACAGTTTCAGCTTAGATACTGTCTGTGGGAGAGAAAGATCTCTGTTGAAAACTGAATAATAATAAAGGTAAAACATATCAAAACTTGTAGCATGCAGTCAAAGCAGTACTTGGAAATTTTCAGCCTTAACTACTTCTGTTGGAAAAGAAGATAGCTGAAACTTAATGTGTAAAGAGATAGAGAAGAATGAGAAGCAGATGAAAGGCAATGTGCTAGTCATTGCTTGATGATAAGCCATGATAAGACCCTGCTAGTTCCTTGGCAGGTATACCCCATTAGCTGCTCTTTGGTATTTCTACAATGTAGTGCCTCAAAACAGAATCCTGAGAAACCGTAGGCCTGGGGAGGGTAAGGGCAGCCATGTATGAAGCATATTAAATCCCACTTGCATCTATCTTCCCTGCATTTCCTATGGCATAAAAGTTAATGGGGCAACAAACCCTGTCACCTTTAAGGAATTGGAGAAATCCTATCAAAATGGGAGAAGGGAATGTAAAAAACAAAAGATTGCTCTTCCATGAGGGAAAGCACATACTTGTCAGATTCAGACCTATAGACCGACTGAGGAAAGGCAGGGTCATGGAGAATATTCCTCCCTTGAGACACAAAGATGCAGTGTTTGCCAAAGACAAAGACTTGGACATCAGAGAGCATGATGTCTTGCTACCTTGGGACCAATCTAACTAGCACTGAGAATCAAGTAACAGTATATCACAGCTGGGAGGAGCTAAAGATAAGGAAGAGAGGCCCTCACTATGGAGCAGCACTATGGTGCTCCACCTTCAGACATAAAGCTGAAGGTGGAGCAGACACAGAGAAAGCTCCTGGCACACTAGTCCCCTACATGTCACTCTTCACAAAAAAATGAGTTAAAATGTATCATAAACTCAAGAGTAAGACCTAAAAGTGTAAAACATCTAGAAGAAAATTTAATAGAAAATCTTCATGATCTGGAGTTAAATATTTCTTACATATGATTCCAAAAGCATGATGCATTTTTTTTAAAAAATATAAATTGGCCTTCATCAATATGAGCTATTCAAAAAGTCCCTGTTAAGATAATGAAAGGCAAACCACATACTGGGGAAAAAATTCTTGTAAGTTACTTTTCTGATTAATCACTTGTATCCAGATTACATAAGAGCCCCAAAACTCAATAATAAGAAAACAACCCAATAAAAATAGGGGCAAAAAGTTTGAACACTCATTTCACCAAAAAACAGTATGCAAATGACAAATAAGTCAATGAAAGAAAGTTTGATATCATTATTCTTTAAGAAAACAACAATAAAATATTGATACACATGTATTAGAAGGGCTAAAACCAAACCAAAATATTCTAACAATTTTCTATGCTACATTGTTCATATATTTCTTATAAAAATGCACAATGGTACAGTCATTTTAGGTTAACAGTTTCTTATAAAATTAAACATGTACTTATCATATGATAATTGACACCATCAACTCACTTGTAGGTATTCACAAAAAATAAATGAAAGCTTATATTCATAAAAGAAACCTGAATGTGCCTATTTCTAGTGATTTTATTTGTAAGACACAAAAGTTAGAAAAAAAACACCAATGTCTGGGGAATGATAAACTGTGATATAGCCACACGGTGGTATACTATTTAGTAACAATAAGGAACGGTCACACAACAAAATAGATGTATCTCAAATGTACTGTGCTAAGCAAAAAAAAGCCATAATCAAAAGACTGAAAACCATGTGACTATTACTTAAATGGCATTCTTACAAAGAAAAACCAGTGGATATCAAGGATGATAGATAGTTTGACCATACAGACATGGAAGATTTCTGTAGGGATAGAACTTTTCTATGTCTTGCTTAGGGGCATAGTATATGACTATATATTTGTTCTAGCTGACAGAACTATGCAAAACTAAGTTAAATTTTACTCTATGTAAATTATATCTTCATTTAAAAATGAAACAATAATAGGTAAAAAAAATTCCTTGATAGCTCACTATTCAAAGACAACCTTATTAACATTTTTGTCTTTATTTTCAAATGTCCTGAAATAATTTTTAAAAATCTACACCTGTCACTTCCCATACACAAATAATGAGTAGGCCCAGAAAATTTTATAAATGAGTTTCTTCATACATTTTAAAAAACTGATGATTTAACTCTTTAAAGTACAGAAAAAAGGTCATTTCTTCAGCTCATCTTATAGCCTTGATACAAAACCAAGATGCTGAGCCTTTATGGGAAGGGTCTGGATTTGTGTCCTATGGTCTGTGCATGCCAGGTGTGCATGCATGTGCCATGATTTTGGCAGGCTAGGGTTCGGGGGAGGATCACAGTATGATGGGAGTGCCTTTCTCTTTTTCTAAACAAAGAAAAATACTTAATTTTTTTAAAAAAGAACTCTAACCATGTGCCAAGCACTGTGGTTAACATTTCTACATACATCCTATAATTTTTCACAGTTATCTTACCAAATAAATACTATTATTATTTAATGGAAAAGAATGGGAAAGACAGAATTAATTCATTCATCTGTTTCTTCTGTAAAGTCATTTATGTTCCTTGAAATCCCTTAAATAGAATCTAGTGATCGACATCAGCAAGATGGTAGAATATAAGTTTTCATTCCTCACCCTACTCTCACAAAACACCAGCTCTGACAGTCACCACAGAGGAGTGTACACATTATCAGAATGAAGGATTAAAATCATATCATCTTACTAGACATAGGAACATTTACAAAATTTAATATCCCTTCATGATAGAAACTCTTAACAAATTAAAGAAGGAATGTACCTTAGTATATAATAAAGACCAGAAATAACAAAAGAGATTAGTAGAATGGAATAGAAAGCCAATAAATAAATATATTTATAGTCAACAAATCTTCAACACAGTACCAAAAATATTAAGTAGTGAAAAGTTAGTCTACATTAAATGGTGCTGGGAAAACTGGGCATCCACATCCAGAAAAATATTGGGTCTTTATCTCACATCATGTAAAAAAATCTACTCTAAATGGATTAAACATGAAAGTCTTAAAGTGTAAAACAGGAAAAATGCTTGATATTGGCCTGGGCAATAATTTTTGATACGTCCTCAAAAGCACAGTCAACAAAAGTGAAAAGAGGCAAGCAGAATTGCATCAAACTAAAAGGTTTTACATAGCAAAGAAGACAACTTATAGAATGGGAGAAAAAAATTGGAAACTATAAATCTGATAAAGGGTAAATATTCAAAATATAAAAGGAACTCAAACAACTCAATAACAAGAAAAACATAGCCTGATTTAAGAAAATTGGGAAATGGGCCCTTCTTTTGGCCCAACACCCAGTGAAAGGCCAGAATCCATGTGCATCTGAGGTGGGCCTGGACCTGCCCCTTTACCCAGAAAAAGCCTCTGCCCAATCCTCTTCTTTTGGCCCATCACCCAGCAAAAAGCCAGAAGGTAGGAAGTAACGTGTAACCCATCAGATGACCAGAAACCACCACTGCAGAGGTACAAGATATATGGGAAATCAAGAAAATATCTCTGCCCCAAGGAGAAAGAACAGCCCTTCATCATCCACAGACAGTAAAATGAACTCATGGAAATGTCAGATAAAGAATTTAGGATATTCATAATGATGAAGCTAACAAAAATGCAAGAGAAGAGAGACAATGAACTCCAGAAAATGTGGGAGAAAAGGGACAACAAGTTCTAGGAGGAGAGGAAGTTCTTCCACAATCTGAAAGAGGAAATACACACCATAAAAAAGAATGAAATGGAACTGTTAGAGATGAAGGCTGTAATATAGGAAATCAAAACCTCCCTTGGAAGTACTGAAAACAGATTGGATCACACATAAGATCGAATCTCAGATGTAGAAGATAGAACCTCTGACCTAGAAAAATTCACCAAAAAGACTGGGAAAATAATTTTAAAAAATGAGAATAATATATAAGTAATACTAAATACCATTAGATACCCAAATATCCAGATAATTGGTAGCCCAGAAGGTGAAGAAACTAATTAGGGCATTGATAATCTATTCCGTGAAATCCTGGAAGAAAAATTCCCAAACCTAGAGAGGCATTCAAATATCCAGACTCAAGAAATACAAAGGACCCTTCATAGAATCAACCCAAGGCACATCATAGCCAGATTGACCAAAACACAGATAGAGATAAGATACTAAAATTGGCAAAAGAAAAATGTCAAGTTACCTTCAAAGGATTTCCCATCAGGCTAACATCGGACCTCTTGTTGGAAACAATGCAAGCGAGATAAGAATGGGAAAATATATTCAAAGTGTTAAGTTGGAAACAATTTCAGCTAAGAAGGTTCCACATGGCTCCAGCGAACTAGGCAGAAGAGGCCAGGCCTTCAGAAGAAGGTTCCACATGGCTCCAGCGAACTAGGTATTTTAGGGTCTGAAGATTTTTCTATGGCTAATTCAGCTTCCAGCAAACGAGCTAGCGGCAGAAGAGGCCAGGCCTTCAGAAGAAGGTTCCACATGGCTCCAGCGAACTAGACAGATCTAAGAGCACTGTAGCTAAACTTCCAAATACTAATAGGGTTAGAATATTCCTTGATATCTACTGAATCTGCTGCACCAGCAATCACAACAGAACGGCAAAGAGATTCTAGATCACCTCTGTCTGCTCGCTCCTGAACATTCAAACTGACCTTCAAGAATTTGAAAGAAACACACCATCCATCAGATGACAAGAAATCACCGCCGGATCACAAGAAATATGGGAAGACAAGAAAATACCTCCCCTCCAAGGGAAAAGAGTAACTCTTCTTCATCCACAAGCAGCTCGGTGAAAATCATGGAAATGTCTGATAAGGAATTTAGAGCATTCATAATGTCGAAGCTAACAGAGATGGAAGAGAAGAGAGACAATGAACTGCTAAAGAGAAAGGAGAAAGAAGTTGCTGAGTTCCAGGAGATGAGGAAATTCTTGCAAGATCTAAAAGAGGAATTACATACTTTACAAAAGACTCAAATGGAGCTGTTAGAGATGAAGTCTATAATTCAGGAAGTCAAAATCTCTCTTGAAAGTATTAAAAGCAGACTAGATCATTCAGAAAATAGAATCTCAGATGTAGAAGAGAAAATGGCTGGCCTAGAAAAATCCACCACGAAGACTGAGAAAATGGCCCCAAAATTTGAGAATTATATACAAGAAGTACTAGATACCATCAAACGTCCAAATATCCGGATAATTGGCATTCCAGAAGGTGAAGAGACCCATAAGGGCATTGATAATCTATTCCATGAAATCCTGCAAGAAAACTTTCCAAACCTAGTGAGGCATTCGAAGATCCAGTCCCAAGAAATACAAAGGACCCCAAATAGAATCAACCCAAGAAGATCTTCTCCAAGACACATTATAGCCAGGTTGACCAAAACCGCAGACAAAGACAAGATACTAAGATTGGCAAGAGAAAAAACATCAAGTTACCTACAAAGGACATCCCATCAGGCTAACAGCAGATCTCTCATTGGAAACAATGTGAGCGAGGAGAGAATGGGAAAATATATTCAAAGTGTTAAGAGAGAAGCAATTTCAGCCTAGAATACCGTACCCAGCAGGATTATCTTTCAGGTGGGAAGAAAAGACAAGAACATTCTCAGATAAACAAAACTTGAAAGAATTCACCAGCACCAGACCAGATCTCCAAGTTCTCAAGGGTGTGCTATGTCAGAAAAATTAAATTCAGACACATGGAAATAAGAGCTCAAAAACTAAGAAAGTGGCCCACTTAATCATAGGGACAAGTCTGGAGTTGAATATGATATCCCAGAATTTAATCAGGAAAATTGAACCAGAACAGAAGATAAAAGTACATGGGAACCAGCAGTTAGCGTAATGGCTATGTCGCTGGACTCCCACGTAGTCGACCGCGGTTCGCGTCTCGGACCCGGTGGCTTACAACTCACGCCGGGCGCGTGTGCGTGCGTGCCCAAGATCCCAAGAGGAGAATGGAGGAGAAGGGATTGCGGCGTGACCATCCCCCCTGGGGGGTGATTTCTCGCTTTCTGTCTCTATGTCTCTCTCTGTCTGTCTGGCGAGCGCACGCGCCCTATAGCGAAAAACCTCTCCAAAAAAAAAAAAAAAAAAAAAAAAAAAAGTACATGAGACTGATAGGTTCATGCACCTACCATTTGAACAGAATCCTAACCTGTTTACTGGCTTTAAGCAAAGTTCCTTGGCGTTTCTTTGATTTAAGTTAAAACTGGTTTTCTTAATAGTAATGAGTGAACTCACCATTGAAAGTAGTTAGATTATGTAAGAAATTGTGTGATCAATACAGTGTGGATGGGAAAGGAATGGAAGACAATTGTAGACACCAGAGATAGTGTGAGAAGAGGGTGGGAAAGGACAGAGGGTCAGAAAGAGGGGTAAAAATAATTCTAGGAACTAGAAATGGAAAATTTTTTATTAAGTCACTATGCAGTATATACTGGATGGGAAATCACATTTTGTATGCTGTGATGATGCTTAGGGAAAGAATGTAAATTAAGTTACAAAAAAAAAGTTTCAAGAAAAAAAATATATATCCAATGACTGCAGTAAGATATATAGCCCCAGCTAGGTGCTACTTTATAGGATGCGTAAAGTTAGACTTGAGTTCATGGAAATGTATATATCACCTGTGTTTGCTATGAAAATATTTAGATTAGTTAAGGTCTTTAGTAATTCAATAAAATGTAGGGGGGAAAACAGTATAGAAAGCAAACATAGATACCAGAGACAGTGTGGGAGGAGAGTGGGAGATGGCAGAGGGTAAGAGACAGGGAATCAAGGATGGGGGGGAAAAAAGCAAAACATACAGAAAACAAGAAATGGAAGATTATTTGCTGACAATAACATGTTTGTTGATCTGCTTGATTGAGACAATATACAGTGTACTCTGGATGGAAAATCTCATTTTGTATGCTGTAATGATGTCCAATGAATGAATGCAAATAAATAAATTGAAATTAAAAAAAAAAATCCCTGAACTACTAGATGTGGAGCCCCTCTGGCTTGGTGAACACATCCACATGCCAGGAAAGTGGGACGCCCCAGACTCCACAGGGGCAGAAGCTCTGTGCTTGCTTAGGTCCTTTCGGGACCATACCCTAAACGCCTCTTCATCTGGCTGTTCATCTTTATCATTTGTAAGATCCTTTCTAATAAAGTGGTAAACCTACGTAAAAAAAACAAAAAAAAAAAAAAACAAAAAACAAAAAACAATTTCAGCCAAAAATACTGTATCTGGCAAGATTATCCTTCATGTGGGAAGAAAAGATAAAAACATTCTCAGATTGGGAACCAGCAGTTAGCGTAATGGTTATGTCGCTGGACTCCCACGTAGTCGACCGCAGTTCGGGTCCCGGACCCGGTGGCTTAAAACTCACGCCGGGCGCGTGTGCGTGCGTGCCCAAGATCCCAAGAGGAGAATGGAGGAGAAGGGATTGTGGCGTGGCCATCCCCCCTGGGGAGTGATTTCTCGCTTTCTGTCTCTCTGTCTCTGTCTGTCTGGCGAGCGCACGCACCCTATAGCGAAAACCTCTTTAAAAAAAAAAAATTCTCAGATTAACAAAACCTGAGAAAATTTACCAACACCAGACCAGCTCTTCAAGAAATTCTGAAGGGAGTACTATACCAGGAAAACTAAATACAAATAACAAATAAGAGGAAAAAAAATGACCAAAAAAAAAAAAAAAGGTTAACTTAATGGTAGGGACAAGTTCTGAAATATCAATAATAATGTTGAATGTTAACAGAAAGCTAACAATAACACTGCAAATTCAACCAAAGAGAGATTACAGGAGACTGAACTGGTGAAATAGAATTCTATGGCTTTTTTCTAAAACATTACTGACTTTCTTCTATGCTTTGTCTTCCAGATTTAAGGATTTTTGTTTTCTTTTGAGTTGTTGGGTTCAGCAATTTGTTTTAAAAACATAATTTTTTAAATTGAAACATAAACTTTTCTCCCTTCCTCACCCCTTTGCAATTGAAAAATATTTGTGAGCATTCTTATTTTATGGCAGAATGGTTATTTGCATAAGTTCAATAATTCGATAATATCTGTTGCCTTGCGTCAGAAATTGAATTCTTATGGGGCTTTGTGCCAATAATAGGCCAAATTGAGATTAACTTAATTTTTTTTTTTTTTTTGGCAAATAAGTTAGTTTATACCTCTTTTTTAGTAAAAGGGGAAATGGAGAGAGGGAGAAAAAATGTTTCACAAGAAAATTACAGTGCACTTGTCACTAGATTCTAGCTTTGTCCATACCTTAAGGTCTTTTTGAATCAATAAAATGTGAAAAAAAAAATAAAAGTTTAGTATGAAAGGGAGGGAGGGGAAAGGGGAAGGAAAAAAACGGGAAAAAGTATGCTTAATTGACAAAAAATGAGAAAGTATTTGCTGATGATAATGTATATAGTAATATCCTTGTCTTGACTGACATACATGGTATTGGTGTTGGAGAAAGAAAAGTGTACTGTAAAGACATGATAAAATGTAAATTAAAATGAATAAATAATATATTTTTAAAAACAGAGAAATGGGGCTGGCAGGTAGTGTGGTGGTTAACATGCTGGACTTCCACATAGTCAACCACAGTTCGAGTCCCAGACCTGGCAGCCTTCTTTCTTACTTTTCCTGTCTCTCTTTCTTGTAAGTGCATGTGCCCTATAGCAAATGAAAATAAATAAATAAATAAAAATAATAAAAAAAATAAAATAGGGAAAGGATTGAAAAAGACATTTCTCCAAAGACAGCATACAAATGGTAAGCAGCTGTATAAAAAAGTGTTCAATGTCACTAATCATCATGGAAATGTAAATAACCACAACAAGACACCACCTCACACCTGTTCAGACAGCAATTATCAAAAAGACAAAAAGTGGCAAGTGATGCTGAGCACGTGAAGGGGAACCCTTTTTCACACTGCTGGTGGGAATGTGAATTAATATGAACAGCCATGATGGGAATTTAAATTAGTACAAGCAGCCATTATGAAAGATAGTATGGTAGCTCCTAAAAAACATAAAGAATGACACTGCAATTTGATCTAACAATCCTACTTCTGAGTATGTATCCAAAGGAATTGAAGTTAGGATCTTAAAGAAAGATCTGTGCTCTCATGTGCATTGCAGCCTTATCCCCAGTAGGCAAGATATGGAAACAACTTAAGTGTATCGACAGATTAATGAATAAAGAAAATGTGATATATACATGTAGTAAATATTACTCAGTCTTATAAAATAAAGAAATACTGCCATTTGCACGACATGGATGAACTGGAGGACATTATATCAAGTGAAATAAGTCAGATCCGAAAGAGGAATACTGTATAATCTCACTTATATATAAGTGGAATCCAAAAATGAAAAATCGTAAAAGCAGAGAGCAAATGGTGACTGCTAGAATGAAGAATGGAAGAAATGAGGAGATATTGGTGAAAACCCACAAAGTTTTAGTTGTGTGGAATGAATATTTTCCAGAGATCTAATGTACAGCATGGCAACTATAGTTAATATTATTGTATACTTGAAATTTGCAAATATTTTCTGCTTCTGTGCTACCGCCTTATCAATTCATGAATTTGTGGACACATGCACCCATATCCTCACATGTACATACCAATATATGAACACTGTTAGAAAACAAAATCAGCTTTACTACCCGGAGATTTTGGAAACATGCAGTTTATATATGCAATGGGTATATACAATAAGCTGGAATTTAAAAAAAAGAATGCCGGAGGGCTCATGTGCTTGCCTCAGAAAGACAGGGACACAAAAAAAGGAGAGGGAGAAAGCCTACTGGGGCATGATCATGCCACAATTCCTTCTCCTTCGTTTTTCCATCTTTTTGGGATTTGGGGCATATGTCATACATACATTTGTGTTATTAAGCTGCTGGATCCAGAACTTGGACCACGTGGTCAGTCATGTGGGATATGACTCCTTCAACCACTAGGCTGTGGGGCTAGCTCCACAATTTTTAAAATTAAAATTTATTTTCAATTAATTTTAGATTCACACAGATATGTAAGAAATAATACAGAGGGTCAGCTGGTGGTATGGTGGTTAAAGCGGCTGGATCCCACATGGCCTACTGTGTGGTTTGCAAAACATCTGGGTGCTTGCACATGTGTGTTCAAAATCCCAAGAGGAGAAGAGAGGGGAAGAGACTGCTGTGGCCATAACTCCCAGGAGGTGTTTTCTCACTTTCTCTCTGCCTTTCTCCAGTGAGTATATATGCCCTATAGTAAAGTTACAAAGAAAAAATGTTTTCAGTGATGCCATCTGGGCCTGGAGATTGCTTTTCTGGCAGTTTTTAAGTTATGACTTCACTTTCCTTAATAGTTAGAGGGCTAATGAAATCATCTATTTGAGAGAATTTTGGTAGTTTGCACTTTCTGAGAAATTAATCTCTTTCTTTTAAGTTGTCAAACTGATGCATACAGAGTTGTAGCGTTGTTCACAGAATTCCCTTATCCTTTTGATATTTACAGAGTCTTTAGTGATATTCCTTTTTGATCTGACATTAATAATTTATGTCTTCTCTCTTTTTTCTTGGTCAGTTTTGGTAAATGTCAATTTTATTGATCTTTCCAACAGCTAGGTTGTTTTTTTGTTTTGTTTTGTTTTGTTTTGTTTTGTTTTGTTTTGCTATAGGGTACGTGCGCTCATGGTGGGTAGGGGAGAGGGAGAAACATCACTCCTCAGGATGATGGCCATGATGCAATCCCTTCTTTTCCGTTCTCTTCTTGGGATTTTGAGCATGCACGTACATGCATCCTGCTTGATTTTCAAGCCTCCAGGTCTGAGCCCATGCAATCAGCTATGAAGGATTCAGCCTCCTTAACCTCTATGCCCCGAGCAGCAAGTTCTTTATGCCATTATCTCCTTTAAATTTCAGTGGTTTCTACCCTTTTCTTGTTTGGGTTTATTTTGCTCTTCTTTTCTAAAGATTTCTTTAAATAGGAGACCCCCTTTTCTTGTTTGGGTTTATTTTGCTCTTCTTTTCTAAAGATTTCTTTAAATAGGAGATTTAGATTTAAAAAAAATTTTTTTTGAGATAGTTCCATTTTGAGAATGTACTTAATATGAGAAATTTCTCTTACCATGGTGTTAACTGTGTCATATAAATTTCGATATGTTCCATTTTCATTTTCATTCAGTTCAACGTATTTCCAAATTTTCACTGAAATGTCCTCGACTCATGAATTATTAAGAAGTGTGTTGTTTCAAAGTACCTAGACTTTTCCCTGTTATCTGTTAGTGATTTCTTTGATTCCAGTGTTGTCAGAGACCGTGTGTATGGTTTAATTATTTTAAAGATTTGATAAGTATTTTATAGCGCAAAGTAAGATTTACCATAATGTATGTCCTACAGGCTCTTGAAAAGAGTGTATATTATGCTCTTGTTGGATAGCATTCTACAACAGGTATTCAAAAAGTCCCTGAAAAAATGTGTATGATAGAAAAGTCATCCAAGAGTTTCAAAATTTTTTTGTACAAAATAAACTCATACTTTAATTTTGTTTTCCCATAAGTAAGTTTGCATCTATAAATGTCAATTGGATTCTGTTGGTTGATAATCTTGTTGAGTTCTATATGCTTGCTGATTTTTGTCTAGATGTTCTATCAATTGTTGAAAGAGGGATGTTGAAATTTCCAAGTGTAACTGTGGATCTGTTTCTTTTAGTTCTTTCAGACTTTGCTCCACATATTTTGTAGTTTTTTTTGTGTATTCACACTTACTCTTCTTGGTGAGTTGGGTTTTTACTTGACAGTAATTCCCATACTGTGAAGTCTCCTTTATCTGATATTTATATGGAACTCTTATTTTCTTTTGATTAATGTTTACATGGCATATTTTTTTTTCTATCATTTTACTTTTAACCAACATGTATCACTATATTTCATGTGAGTTTCTTGTGAATTGCATATAACTAGTTCATGTTTTTAAAATTTACTTTAGTGGGTATATATATATATCTCATGTATATTTAATGTGCTTATTGGATGTGTTAGGGCTTAAGTCTACTGTTTTATTTTTTGTTTGCTCTTCTGTTATTGTTACTCTTTTTATTCCTGCCTTCCTGTGAGTTTTTGAACTTATAAAGAATACCCTACAGTATTTGTGAATGTATGCATTTCTTTTTAGACTTTCTTTTGGTGTGGTTGCTATAGATAAGTACATCATACACACACAACTTTGATGTTGACCAGTTTGGTAAAGTAAAGAAACCTTATTTTTCTTTATGTCCTTTTACTATCTCCCATTTATAACATAATTTTATCTTTTTTTTTGGAGAAGATTTTGCTATAGGGCGTATGCACTCGCCAGAAAGACAGAGAGAGACAGAGAGACAGAAAGCAAGAAATCACCCCCCAGGGGGGATGGCCATGCCGCAATCCCTTCTCCTCCATTCTCTTCTTGGGATCTTGGGCATGCATGCACACGTGCCCGGCATGAGTTTAAGCCACCGGGTCCGGGACTCGAAACGCGGTCTTGTATATGGGAGTCCAGTGACATAGCCATTACGCTAACTGCTGGTCCCAACGTAATATTATCTTAAAATGCTTCCTTTAAATACACTGAGAGCTGCATCAGACAGTGTTATAGCTTTTTATTTAACTACCAAACCTAAATTGGAGTCCTCAAGGTAAGAGGGTAAGTCTTGGATTTACTTCCATATTTGCTCACTATAGTTTTTCTTTTTTGGTGTTCCAAGTTTACTTTGTAATAATTTTCTTTGTATTTAGATAACTTCCTTTAACCATTTCTTTAAAGGGTAGATCAGCTAATGACAGACTTTCTTAGTTAATACTTTGTCTGAGAATGTCTTGATTTTGTCATTCCTGAAGGACATTTTCAGTGGGTATAAAATTATTTTTTAAAAAATTATTTATTTTATTTATTATTTTTAAGTATGCTATAGAGCATGTGTGCACACCACAGAGAGAGACAGACAGGAGACACACACAGAGAGAGAAAGCAAGAAAACAAGCCATCAGGATTGGGACTTGAACTGCTGTGGGACATGTGGGAGTCCAACACCTTAACCAACATGCCATCTGCTGGTTTTGGGTACAGAATTCTGGGTTGACAGTTCTTTTCTTTTGGTACTTGAAAAATCTTGCACCCTTCTTTTTTGGCTTCTATGGTTTCTAATGAGATTTCTGCGGTTATTGTAGTGGTTTTCTTCCTCTCAGTGATTTGTCATTTCTCTGTGACTAATTTCAAGATTTTTTTCTTTGAGTTTTTTAATTTTCTAAAGTTGGTGTGGATTTCTTTGCGTTTATCTTATTTGAGAGTTACTCAACTTCTTAAATTGGTAAGTTTCATGTCTTTAGTCACATTAGGGAAAATTTCAGCCATTATGTCTTTTTTTTTTTTTTTTTTTTTTTGAGGGGTTTTCACTATAGGGCTCGTGCGCTCGCCAGACAGACAGAGAGAGACAAAGAGACAGAAAGCGAGAAATCACCCCCCAGGGGGGATGGCCACGCCGCAATCCCTTCTCCTCCATTCTCCTCTTGGGATCTTGGGCACGCACGCACACATGCCCGGCTTGAGTTTTAAGCCACCGGGTCCAGGACGCGAACCGCGGTCGACTACGTGTGAGTCCAGCGACATAGCCATTACGCTAACTGCTGGTCCCAGCCATTATGTCTTTTAGTACATTTTTAGCCCAGCCTTCTTTCTCCTCTCATTCAAGTACTTTTTCAGCTCAACCTTTCTCCTCTCATTCTGGAACTCCAGTCACACAATGTTAGAGCTTTCATTATAGTTCCACAGGTCTCTGAAGCTATCCTAACTTTCTTAAAATATTTTTCTGTTATTCAGGTTGAATGGTTTCTATTGTTCTTTCAGATACCTGATTCCTTTCTCTGTCGATTACACTCTGCTTTGGACTCCATCCACTGAGTTTTTAAAGTTTTAGTAACTGGATTTTTTTAGTTCTAACATTTTCTGTTGATTCTCCTGAATATCTTTTATTTCTTTGCTAAGACTTTTTTTTTTCCTTTGCTGAGCCTTTTATCTCTTCATTTATTTTGAGTATATCTGTAATTGCTCATTGAAGACTCTTATGACTTCTTCAACATTTTTGTTGAATAATTCTAACCGTTTTGTTATGTCAGTATTGCCATCAATTGATTGTGTTTTCTCATTCTGTTTGTGACCTTTCTGGCTCTTGATACAGTATTTTGAAGCATGGACATCTTGGGTATCATGTTATGAGACTCTGGAGCTTATTTAAATATTTGTTTTAGCGGACTTCCTCTGATACCACTCCAGCAGAGGAATGGTGAGCGCTGCTTTGCTACTGCCAGGTGGGTGTAGAAACTCAGGCTCCCATTGGCCTCCATTGACAGCTGAGAGGAGGAGCTCACTATTACTGCCCAGTGAAAGTGGAAATCCCACTCCCCTCTTAGCTCCACTGAAACCTTCCTGGTTGGGAGGAGAGAAAGTGCCTTGTTACTGCTAGATAGGCAAGGAAGTCCAGACTTTCCAGGTGGTCTCTTTCAACATACTATGGTGTAGGGATGCTTTGGGGTTCCTTTTTACCACTGGTGGGAATGAAAAGTCCCAACTTCCCACTACACTTTCTTTGATACCATCTAGTGGGGGGTTTAAGTACTTCATTACAGTCAGGTAAGGATGGAAGTAGGGTCCCCTTCAGCCTTGCTGGCGTGGATGGGGTGGGACCAGTTTTTCCTGTGATGTTTCACTGAAGTAGAGTGATTATTGTCTGAAAGTTTTCTGTCTTCTCTGCACTTCTCCAGGTCCTCTGGCTAGAGAAAGCAGGCCTTGGTTGGTACTATTTTTGCCTGGGCTTGTGTGAGTTTCTGGATTGTTGACTTCTTCAGCACCAACTCTGTGGTGTATGAGAAAAAAATCCAGGGAATTTATCACTGGATCATTTCTCCAGTCTCAAGATCTCTAGTCAATCTGCCTTTTTCCATCTTTTAGAATCTTCTTACATTTACTTTATGTATAATATTCAGGGTTTTTAATTGTGTTAGTGGGAGGAATAGTTGTAAAAGTACATCTATTTCCTGTTCCCAGAAGCAGAGTCACTAGTCATATCTTGTAAGCATCTTTTGTTACTATTTCTTCATTAGGAGTATAGTGTGGCACGATAGTTTATAGTGGAGATTTTGGAGCCAAACTATCAAATAGTCACCACTATCCAGTTGTATGTGATTTTGATAAATGAGAAAAATCTCTCCAAGGCTTTGCTTCTTTTTTTTTTTGGGGGGGGGGGAGAGGTTTTTGCTATAGGGTGCGTGCGCTCGCCAGACAGACAGAGAGAGACAGAGAGACAGAAAGCGAGAAATCATCCCCCAGGGGGGATGGCCATGCCGCAATCCCTTCTCCTCCATTCTCCTCTCGGGATCTTGGGCACGCACGCACATGTGCCCGGCGTGAGTTTTAAGTCACCAGGTCTGGGACTCGAACCACGGTCGACTACGTGGGAGTCCAGCGACATAGACATTACGCCAACTGCTGGTCCCAAGGCTTTGCTTCTTAATCTGCAAAGCTGTACTAACTTCATAGACTGTTTTATTAAGTTTTCTAGGGGCTAGAGAGTACACATACAAGTGCTTAGCATTGGCTACTGAGAACTCGAAATGTGGATAGTATGACCGGGAAGACGATGCTTTCAATTTTCTCTTTTATTTTTATTTTCCAGGGGGTATACATGCTAGCCAAAGACAGACTGACAGAGTGGAAGAAAACACCCCAGTAGGGCATAGTCATGCTGCAATCCTTCTCCATTTATCCATCCAGCAGGCTTTTAGACATGTATGTGTACATGCCTGGTGGGTTTCCAAGCCGCCAGGGCTGAGACCCAGATCACATGATTAGCTGTGTGGGATCTGACTCCTTTAACCACTAGGCCACGGAACTGTCCTGGTTTTTATCAGTTTTAATTCATTTAAATTTAAACAGCCACACATGGTTAATGACCACTATATTGGACAGCACAGATGTATAGATACACAAAATGAGTATTACAATAATTCTCACAGGGTTGAAGCAGAATAAAACAAATATGGAAAACTGCTCTGAAGACATTTCGCATACATTCTAAGGTAATATTTTTAGCTAATCTAATAACTCAGGGATGTTTTGGATACAGGCCAAGAGATTTTCCCTGCCCTCAATTGCGACCTGCAAATTTTTGTTGCAGGCATAAATAGAAGAGCAAACATCAACAAGAAATGAATGAAATGAGGGAGGGGCAATATTAAGAAGCAAAAAAAAAAAAAAAATGTGGCTAGCATTTCTTCAAAGTATGAGCCTCTCTGTGACACGTGCTTATAGTGCTACATGGTTCAGTGTCCTCCTTCCACACTCTATCACCTGTGGGGCTCTGTCTTCACAGTGAGTTGGTGCTGGACTAGGCATAGGCAGTGACTTTCTCCTTCCACTTGGAGTGTCACCTGCTGGGATTGATTATCAAGACAGGTCACCAGTAGGAGTGTGCTTTGACCTGAAAAACTGGTCCCTGGTGAGTCCTATCTTTGGCTCTTCTCAAAGAGGGAAATGGGGGGGGGGGGGAGCTAGCAGGTGGCATAGTGGTTAGGGTGTTGGACTCCCATGTGGCTAATCATGGTTTAAGTCCCAGACCTGGTGACTTGAAACTCACTCTGTGCGTGTGTGTACATGCCCAAAATCTCACGAGGAAAATGGAGGAGAAAGAACTATGGTGCAGCCATTCCACTGGGAGGTGATTTCTTGTATGAGTGAGTGTATGTGCCCTAAAGCAAAAATATCTCTCAAAGAAAAAAAAAATGGAAATGGGAGAGGTTCATTGACAGGTAGTTAATTATTCTCCCATGAAAGGAGAATTATTCCATGAAGAAAAGAATATTCTCTATATGGAGACAAATGGACTGGCATCAGGAGCACTGGGCTTGGTATTGGGCTGCCTGGGTTCTCTACATACTTGTGCCACTAGCTCTCTATATGACACCGAGAAACTCATCTTCCTTTTTCCTATAACATAGAGGATCAGGGGTCTGATGGCCTAAGACCCTCTCCACACACCCATTATTTACTCTTGACATTTGTATGATTTTGCAGTTTCAAGAGAAATACTCTCTGATATGTACTATAATTTTAATGATGGGGGAACCAGAGATGCCATAAGACTATGATTCAGTCAAAGTTCCACAATAAAATAAAATGGTAGAACTGGAAGTTAAACCTCCAAAGTTCAAGCCCTTGGCTTGTTGCCCCTCAGTGTGTTGTTCTGAGTTCATTTAGAAGCAAGTACTGCCCAGGACTAGAAAACAGAGCCCCTGATGAACAGATCTGCTTCTTTCCTCTATCCCTGTGCCTCTGCTCAGCCCCACACCAGTTACACCAGCCTTGGTTTGGATGTGGTAGGAAAGAGAAAAAAAAAGGCAGAACAAAGACATAACGAGCAGGAAAAGAGCAAAGGAGAAAGGACACATATATTCAGAAAGAAAGGCACTTAGAGTCTCAGAAGGGTGAGCAGTTAAAGAAAGCAAGGACAGAAAGGTGAGATAACTCATTCCAGGTAACATAGGTCTATTTAGTATGTAGAAACTAAACACGGACAGCAGAGCCTCACGATTAAAGCCAATTAGAGTTCCAGTCCTAGCTCCATGGCTTACCAAGGTGGTTTCTCTGAATTTCATTTTTCTCATGTCTTGTTGCAGGCAGGAGATCATGATACTAACTTTGTAAGGTTAGTGTGAGGATTAAATGAGATAGCTTATGTAACAAAGCTGTTCAAAATAAGAGCTTAGTAGAAGAGAAAATGTATTAGTTTGGACTAGAACCTAGTCATGCTACTTCAATGAAGTACTCTTCCCAGTATGTTATCTTCCTCTTTTCTCTCTTCCTTCCTCCCCCACAATGTCAGCCTGCTCCCTCAAGCCCTCTAATTAGTTAAATAGAGAGTGCAGACAGGGCCTACGTGAAAAAATGCTTCTGGAGCCAAGCGAAATCCCCAGGGAAGTGAAGAAAACCACATGGCCAATTACCATAACATCATTTAATTTCCTCTGAGTGACTAATACTCAAAGACAGTCACTTAAACACTCATCACACAAGAACAGGTAGAAATCATGTTAAATGAGTCCATCTTTATTCCTGAAAGAAAAGACAGGCTTTCTGATCCATGAGTATGCTTGCTTCTTAATTATCTACAGAGAGGGTAGTTTCCATGTCTGACTGCACATTGGATTTCAGTGGCATCCGTGGTTGTTCTGAAGCCAGTCGGCAGGTCTATAGAGGAGAACCGGATTACTGTCATAAGAATGTGCCAGCTCTATTCTGTCAGCATGTGATTTTTTTTTTTTTCTGAATTCAAGCATTTCATAAAATAGTGATGCCTGCATGTGGGAGAGAAGCCACCCATACCCCCATGTCCTTCCCTGAGCCTGCTACACTTTCCAGGATCTCTCTCCCCACTTCCATGCTGGGAGAAAGGAAAGTGCTTCTTCTTGAGGAGGGTTTATGGAGACCACTTCACTGTGGGCTACTGTGAATCACCACTCCCCACCCGTTAGCTTGTTTCCTTATTTCCAGTTGTAGCTTTTCTTTTCTCTATTACTTCCTGCCCATAACAGTTTCTCCTTTCAACACCAAAGTGGGAGAGTTTGGTTGTTTTAGAAAACATGAGAGGGAGGGTAGGGAGGAAGATGGATTTCCTTCCGTTGCTAATTGTGCTCTACTTCATTTCCTCTGAAGTGACCATGAGCACTTTACACTGGTCATCCTAGGATCCCTCAGCTCCCAAAGGCTGTGTAAATCCTACAAGAATGTGAGCATCCAGGTGGGATCAGGGTCATGTGATGACTTTCATGGATTCAGCTACTTTTGCCTTCATGGGCTCCTTTTTCATGCAAAATACTAAAAATTATATTTTATGACTCTCAGTATAAAGATAACTAAATTTCATATCAGTACATTTTCTTTGGCTTAGCAGTTTACTCTTTTGTTCTGATTCTAAAGAAATGCAGACATTTCCATGAGGCCTTAAAAATACTGCAGTCTGTGGAATTTGTGCTTTAGTCTATACCTATGTGGTTCTGCTTTGACTCCTGTGGTGCTTGTATGCCCCAGGCCCTTGGCACCAGCTCTTGCTGCATTGCAAGAGCTGGTGTGTACATGCCTTGGTATGTATAGATCAGCCTCCTCCAACAGAAAGCATCATCCTGGGTTTTCTGCTAGCTCTCTAGCACGTTGCACTGCACTTTGACTAGAGCTAGAGCTCTGTATGTATTGAAGACACAGGTATGGATGACTGGGCAAGTTCTACAACTCATTAAAGCTCAGTTTTCTCATCTGTAAAATGGAGATTCAGTGTAGGAATTGAGACTCCCTCATGCTACTGCATGAAGACGAAGTTGGACGATTCGTGCAACCATAGCACCTAGCATGAGGTTAGCACTGAATAAAGGTTCACCTTTTTATCATCGTGATTTACTATAACAATGACACATGTTTATAGAGTACTTGGGTTTTCTAAGAACTGCCATGGGATGATACTATAGCTGTAATCTTCATGCCTCAGTGCAGCCAACACCTGTTTTTAGAAAACATTAAGGTTTGATAGGAATGTTTTGGAATAAGACAGATGTGGATTTAAATCCTAGCTCTGCCACACACCAGCTGGGTAATGTGTTGTACATATTTCTTCTCTCTGAGTGTCTTAGTCCATTGAGGCTACTATAATAGAATACCATAAGTGGGGTGGCTTGTAAACAACAGAAATTGACTTCTTACAGTTCTGGAGGCTGAGAAGTGCGAAATAAAAGTCACTGTCAGAGTTGGTGCTTGGTGAAGGCCCGTTTCCTGGTTCATAGATGGTACCTTCTAGCTGTGTCCTTATGTGGATAGAGTGAGCCAGCCCTCTGGGCCCCCTTTTATATAATGGTAGTAATCCCATTCACATAAGGTTTCACCTTCATGACCTAGTCACCTTCCAAAGGCCTCGCCTCCTAATACAATCACATTGGTGATTAGGTTTCAACATATAAATTCTTTTAGGGGAGGACATTCAGACCAAAGTACTGAGAGACTCTATCTTTTCATCTATAAAATCAATTACAAATACTTCACAGGTATTAAAAGGCTGTCCTAGGCATTGCTGTCACCAGGCTGCTTTCCTATATTATTGAAGAAGATTAGTGTCTAAACAGAGACCTCTTACTCATCAGTGGATACTAAAGTCTCAAGTCCTCATTGGAGACCAGATTGGGTATTAAGCTCAAGAATACTAGCTCCCTTACCTTGTTCTTATTCTCATAAAATAAAAATACTGTGTACTTGGAATGGGTAACATGTAACTCTACACATGAGTCATTGCCTCCTTTTACCTAAATGTCCTTATTCTCCAGAAAGCAAGCTCTATGCACTGGGGAAAGCAGTGAGGATTTAAGAAAGCAGGGCCTGGGGAAAAAGGCCAGGGATGCTGCAGACTAACTTTGTTTCTGTTATTTCTTCTACTGTGGTACTGGCATTGCCATCATATGATGAAATCTTCTTGATTTCATCCCTATAAGACTCTTCTCCAGTAAACAGAGTCATAGGGTGGGTACTTCAATTCTTTCAAGTCTTCATGGTCAGTGGTCTAATATTTAGTTGACTTGAGCAGTGAAAACAATAATCATGCAAATTGACATTTGCTAGGGACACGTGCTAACCACATGCAGGACATCCTGGGTAAGAGCCCAGGACCTGATTCTAATCTAGTCCTTCCCCAAATGCCAGCTCTGTGAGCCAAATTATTTGACCTTGGGATACCTTCATCTCTTTTATTGTAATTTAGATAGTAATAGTACCTACCCTGTAGACTTGAATGCATGAGGTAGTACACATCAACTATATGGTATCTAGAATATAATAATTGTGCAAAAGTGTCACATCTCAGGACAACAGAGCCCCACAGCAGTACCTTCCACCTGAGCGTGGACTGAATCTTTGCCCACAATGACTCATACAGTCTTGGCAGCCTAGTTGCCTCATCTGTGGGCAAGAGTTTGGATAAATCCTGCTTGATATAAGATCATGTGAAGAGCAGGAGAAACATAACAAAAAAATGACTGTAAAACCAGGAAAATTCAAGTTGGTATTTAGTATCTATAAAACAGAGCTGGGCCCAGTGATAGTGGCCCAGGTGGTGGTGTACTGATCTGCAGTGCTGGGTGCCATATGGCTGACCGTGGGTTCAGATCCTGAGTCAACCTGAAACACACCGGGTGTATGTGTGCCCGAGATCCTGACTAGCTGGAGGGCTGAGGGAAGGAGATGGTGGTGTAATGAAACCCTGTCAGGGGTACTTGTTTCTGTCTCACTCACATGCTTTCTGACACACTTTCTCACTCATCAAAGACATAAAATAAATGGAAAAAAAACCCCCAAAAAACAAAAACTAAAACTAAACCAAAATCGTATTGGGAAAAGAACAACCAGAAAATAAGATAGTTCCTGGGACCAGCAGTTAGCGTAGTGACTATGTCGCTGGACTCCCACATGGTCGACCGCGGTTCGAGTCCTGGACCCGGTGGCTTAAACTCACGCCGGGCGCGTGTGCGTGCGTGCCCAAGATCCCGAGAGGAGAATGGAGGAGAGGGGATTGCGGCGTGGCCATCCCCCCGGAGGGTGATTTCCTGCTCTCTGTCTCTCTGTCTCTCTCTGTCTGTCTGGCGAGTGCACGCGCCCTATAGCAAAAACCTCTCAAAAAAAAAAAATAAAATATATATATAGTTCCTGAGGAGGTTTCTAAAATATGAGAAAAAGAGATGCATATTCCTTAACCAGTAAATATTGCAGTGATTCAAATTTGGCACATATATATTTAAGTTTACTTAGTTATTTCTTCCATGAGTGAGTGAGACAAAGAGATAAGAAAGACAGACGAGCATTCCCAATAGGGTCTTGCTAAAGTTCACTCCCAGCTTTGGCCAGCCTCAGATCATGGCCACAAATGTCTGGTGTACTTAGGGAGGTCTTCAGATGTGAACCTGGAACCTTCCCATGTGGGTCAGCCTTGCAGAGCATCATATTATACTGTCATGTCCTTATCTGGACCCAATATCCCACATTTTAAATAAGTGTTATTTTAGTGGGATTTTCCTTGGCACTTAAAGTTATACTATAAATTTCACCCCTAAGAAAAACATGGTTAGAAAAAAAGATGGATGACAGTAAATGGCAATGGCAAAAGGAAAGACAAAAAATGAACGATACAGAGTATGATAAAATAAGAGGTGGTGTGGTGGTTAAGGGTGCTGGACTCCCACATGGCCGACTGTGGTTCAAGTCTCAGATCTGGCATCTTGATTTCTCATTTTCCCTCTCTCTCCCTTTCTCTTGCTCTCTCTCTCTGGTCAAATTTAAATAAATAAATAAATAAATAAATAAAATTAAACAATTATTTAAAAAATGCTTAATCACTTATCAAGGAAATGCAGTTAGATGCTACATAATCCTTGGTTCTACTTTTGAACGCACAGAACACTCCCCGCACTTGAAGTTGGTTGTAAAGATGGGCAAGGAGGTAGTAATGGGATTCAGAATAGACTAATAGAAAACTTAGACCTGGGAAAATATAAGCAATTCTGTAACAAGTCACTTATAGACAATCTCACATGATCCCAGTAAGTTCCTGTACAGGAGACACTGAAAATCTTAAGCTAAGTTGCAGACCAGCCAAGCAGAGCCTGGTTAATTTGGGAGACAGTGATTCCACCTTTTTAATTCAGAGTGTGTGGAGAGGGTGGTGCATTGGTTATCTCAAGGAGAAGGCAAGTCTATGCTCCAAGAGAGCTCCAGGTGTGGGGGAGTGGCCATCACTTTGATCCTCTAATAGATCAGATTCTATGATCTATGTCAGAACCACCAAAGACCCACCCAGTCAGCATGACTTCCGGGACCAGAAGTTCTGGGGACTGGGGCTGGGAATCTGTACTCTTACTAAGCTTCTGAGTGGTTCTTATGTTCATCAAAATTTCAAAGCCACCACTTTAGCAAGTCCCACCCAGAGATGTCTCTGTGAGATACTGAGACTGCCCCTGAGCAGGTCCCCTGTAGAGAAAGCAGAAGGCTGGGTAGACACCCAAGACCATGCCTCACAGCTTCCTTTATCTGCACGTGCCCGTGAACCTAGAGTGCAGCTTGGGTATGATTATTTCAAAGAAAAGGGAGGAGGTTGCCTGTGATCATGTACTGCTTCCTAAGATGTCATTTCTTAAAATCTTGCTTGCAGCCTTGTTTTCTTCTGCTCTCTCCAGAACCCCAAACTTAGTCAGCAGGACTCCCTTGCTCTTGTTAGCACAACACATGTCTGTATCACATGGAAATGGCCATAAAAAGATGACAGCCTGGAACCAGGCAATCATCTTTTAACATAAAAAGAGAAAGAGTCAATAGAAGGTAAAACCACAGATTGCTTGGCTGGAGAACATGCAGTTGAACCATCTCATCCGTTGTGGCTCCAACAAGAGTGTGCACAGATGATGGTTTACTTAAGGAATTAACTGAGAAATAAGCTGTTCTGCCCACAGTCATCCCAGCTGCCAGATCCCAAATTGAGATGATCCTGGAGCGAGAAGAAGCCAAGTTCTACCACAGTGTCAACTATTCTTTCTGAACTTTGGGTTAACTCCTTCAGAATACTAAAATTGATTCTGCAGCCTATCAGAATGCACCTGGGTTGTAACAGTAGCTTCCTAGAAGAGGTTAGGGTCAGTGGGGGGTCTCTCTATTTCTCTTTTACCTTTTTTTCCCTCTTTATCTACTGATTTACACAAGGTTAAATGATTTAATGCAAGCCCAAGATATTGGTCTATATAGCTGTCTTTGTTCTCACTGACATACTATCACTTCCCGGATTCAGGAGACTGAGTCTTTTACAGTTAAAGAAATACGCTCAGCAGATGAGTCTGGTGGGGCCTTGGAAGCATGAGTCTGGAGCTGTAACCTAATTGTGTATCTTTGGCAGCAGAGGCAAGATCCCCTGCTGACTTGTCAACGTCTCACATGGACGTTAAGAAGATTAAGATAATAGCATGCCTAACATAGCTAATAAGAAAGATTTGAGACAATCGGCAGAAATAGATTGAGTTATGAAATGCTTATTATGGGTAATGATTCTGTGTCACAAAAACAGCATATAGCTTAATTTCACACACCAATGAGGGGAGAGGAGATGCCAATGATGTTGAGGCAGAGAACGAGAGCGAGAGCGAGAGAGAGAGAGAGATAGATGGCATTGCTGTGCGTAGAGCTCAAGCAAGCAGGCTGACAGTAAGCTCTGCTGTGCCTTCCTGGGTTTCAGTCCCTTAACCACACCCTACCATTGATAGTGACCAGTTTATAAAGGGAATAGAGGTAATGGAAGTGCCAGGCTACACTCAGAGTCTTGGGCATTGGAGAAGGTACATTGATACAGCAGGTTATAGTCAGCTCTCATAGAAAGCAATGACAACACAGGGAGGGAAAACACAGGCAAATACAAATCAGGCTGTGAACGTGTGTTCTCTTGGGAGAGAATGATGGGGTCCAAGTAGGTATACAGGGCAAGAGAGGGGAAGTTACTCCCTGAAGAAAGAGAAAGAAAGTGAGAAAGAAGAAAAGAGGAAGAAAAAAGAACTGCAATACTTTGAAAATTCAAGCAGATGAAGAGGTCATGGAGGGAGAGTGCAGTAAAGCCTGCAGGAAGTAGATGCTGAGTGCCTGCAGCAGGCTTACTCGGATCGCCCTCTGCATCACTCCTTGGGGGAGGGAGGGAAGCATGCAGGTTGGGCAGCCGAGAGCCTGGGCTGCAATGCAGTCAGGACAAAAGCCTCAGCCCATCCAAGGAGAGCTGGCATTGCACTGGACAGTTGTCCCCAATTAGAATGTTGACAAATCACTGAACCCTCAAGAAGAAGCCTCTCATTGGCAGAGGGCAGCCAGCAGGTGAGACTCAGCCAGCCATCGGCACTTCCAGCATGATGGGGTATGTGTAAGAGACCCAGATTACATGTCATGGCATGTGCTACCTGGGTGCATGACCACATGCATGTATAATTGTTAAATCATAGATACGTGCACACACACATGTGTGTATGTTTGTGTAAATATATCAAGAAAAGGAGTAAACAGAAGAAAGAGGGGCCTCTTTGATTCTCAGGGAGTAAAATTTATTTCTAGCCCCAATTGTTATGCTCATAATTCTGAAACCCAACTGGGCTCCATTCCAAAGGGAAAGGGCTGAGACCCTCACCTGGGCAGTGTCAGGGGTATACCAGCCTGATAATGTCCCCAGTCTCATCACATTGGAAAACAGGCTCCCAACCTCACTTACATCTGGACTAGTGTCAGCTCCAGAGAACTCTGCCTCCTTTCTGTGTTTGAATGGGTTGGAAATAAAACCAAGGGGTATATTTTGTCTCCCTTTTGCTTTGTGTGTGTGTGTGTGTGTGTGTGTGTGTGTGTGTGTGTGTATGTTATATAGGAATATGGGTTCAAATCATAACCAAAACTAAAATATAAGTGAAGCCCTCAGAAGAGTACCCTACTGTCTTCCTGGGGGCACAGTAGGAACCTCATAATTAGACATAATCAGTCCCTAAATCCCACCTTCTCTTTGCATCATATTTCTGTGGCAAAGCAAAGACAATATGTTCAACTTGTATATTTCTCCCAAGATTATCTTTCGTTCCTCTGAATGAGATTTTATTTCTCTCAGCAGGTGTTTGAGAACTATGGAGGGGAAGGGAGGTGGTCTGGCCCATGCCCTCACCGTAACATGTCCCTGATGATACCTTCCATAGCCTGTTACATTGCAACAGGGAACCCTCATTTAGTTAGCATCGTTCTAGAAATAATAGCCAAGACATTTTGTCTCCTGGTCTTTTTATTTTCTTATCACCAAAGGGCATGTGTGCTTACAGAGAGACACAGAGTGAGAGAGAGATTAAGAGGGAGAAAGCAGCCCCCAAAGGGTTGTGGTCCTGCCACAATCCCTTCTCCTTCATCTCTCTATCCTGCTGGGTATCTTAGGCACGCACACACATGCGTTTGGTGTGTTTCTTAGGCCACCAGGCTGAGACCTGAACTACAGTTGGCCATGTGATATCCAGCTCCCTTCGCCATCAGAACACAGGGCTGGCCCTAACTCTTGCACTCTTTTTTTTTTTTTTTTTTTTTTTTCTTTTTCTGGAGAGGTTTTTGCTATAGGGTGCATGCGCTCGCCAGACAGGCAGAGAGAGACAGAGAGATAGAAAGCGAGAAATCACCCCCCAGGGGGGATGGCCACGCCGCAATCCCTTCTCCTCCATTCTCCTCTCGGGATCTTGGGCACGCATGCACACGCACCCGGCGTGAGTTTAAGCCACCGGGTCCGGGACACGAACCGTGGTCGACTACGTGGGAGTCCAGCGACATAGCCATTACGCTAACTGCTGGTTCCACTCCTGCACTCTTGATTACTCATGTACCAGAGCTTTTCAGATCGCCTGTGTGAAGAGCTAGTTTTTCTTCTTCTTTTTTCAATCCATCCTACTCCAGTAATTTTTTTTTTATTTAAGAAACACAAGCTAATGAAATAATCACAAATTTTAAAAATGAAGTGAAATTATAACAAATACAAGCCCTGAGTTTTCTCATTCAACAAACATAAAGTTGCTCTGTGCTATTGCTACAAATGCCTTTCTTTGGCAGCTGGGCACTTGTGACTGACTGCACTGCTACACATTTCACCACAGACAGACAGCTGCCCCAACTCGCCATCTTGGGTTTTTTTCACTCTTTAGATGGGTCATGAATATGGCAATGAACTGGAGCTACATTCAGTCTACACTCAATGAGTCTAATCCATGTCCTTGTCCAACTAAGTGTTACAGATGCTACTACTGGAAAAGGCCCCTCGTACCTTTCTTTACCTCATATCTTGAAGAAAAGACCCACAGGGTCCAGGGCCCTTGGGTTAATGATGTTCTTACGCTACACCATTGTGTTAAAAAGAAAATTTCAAGGTGCCAGCAGGTGGCATAGTGGTTATGGGACTAGACACACACATGGCTGACTGCAGGACTGGAACTGGTGGCTTGAGAATCATGCTGGGCATGTATGTATGCCTGACCAAAATTCCAAAAGGAGAATGGAAGAGAAGGGACTGTGGCATGGTCTGGGTCCCTCTCCTCTCCCCCCACTTCTTCCCTAGGCTCTCCCTTCCCTCCTGCCAGGATTCTCACTTCCCCTCTCTGGAGAGCATACATGCCCTATGGCAAAAATATTTTAAAAAAAAAGAAAAGAAAAGAAAGGAAAAGAAAAGAAAAGGAAATGTTAAATGACCGATGACTTAGAAAGCACCAATACTTCTCAAAAACAAAAAAATAGTAAATGTCACTAAAAATTCTCATTAAACTCTTTAGGAAGAGAAAGGTCTCAAATTATTTAGGCTCTATAGCTATAATCAAAGTGGTGTTTTTCACCTGGCAGCTGTTTCCCCAAATTTTAGGTAACACATATAAGAACAAATAATAATCTCTTTTATGCCAAGTTTGTAAGTATAAAACACAATAGATCTCAGAAATTTCAAATAAAATTTCTGCTCCTTTTTCAGAAGGGGATGCTCTGCTGAGTGTTCTGCAGAAGGGGCCGCAGTGGCTTTGAGGGGGGTGGTAACAAAGGTGAGCGTACAGGTCCCATCAGGCTGCATGCAGTTCAGTGCTGTTCCCAAGAGTCAAGAGGAGAGAAAAGGATTCTCTGCAGAAGGCAGCATAACACTGAAGAAAGGCCTTGCATCCAGAACTCAAGGGTCCTGGTTTAAATCTCAGCCCTGCCACCTCCAATACCAAGTAGTGGGCCTTTGCCTTTCTGTACCTACCAGGATCTGATTATTACACACATAGATGTCAAATGGCTCACACATAAGTATTAAGGAAAATGTGTCCTGTGAGTAGAAAAACAAAAGTGTATAGAGTTCACCTTCTACCTGACATCTACTTGCATCTCTTCAGTCCCTTCTAAGAAGATTTTTAAGTTTATTCTGAACCCACAGTAGAGTGAAAATAGCTTTAGGTGGTGTGTAGAATCCACCTGGAAAAAACACAGAGAAGTAAGATGTGACACTGAAGTCTGCAATAGCCTCTGGACCAGATGAGCTGATGCCTGAGAAATGCCCACAGTGGGGATGTGTTACAGGACAGGCAAAGAAGCCTTGCTTTATGAGACACTTCTGCAGTGGTTATTTCATGCCTACTCCAGGGAGCTGACATGGAAGAGACCTGTTGAGTGGTTGATCAGTAGCTTTGGTATTACCCTTTCTGGTTTTTTCTACCTTAATGTATTACTTTAGTCTCTACCAAAGCAACACAGAACACAGAAAAATAGATTGCCCTTAAGTTACCATAAGCCATATAACATACAATCAAGATAATTCCTCCTTTTGTTTTGGCTTGAGTTATTCCAGTTGACTGTCCATATGGATCACAAGACTCCTATTGCTTGGGGCTATATAAAATTAAGCCAAGGTTGGCAGCTGGCATGGTGGCTAAGGTGCTGGATTCCCATGTGGCTAACCATGGTTCCAGTCCTGAACCTGGAGGTTTACTTTCGGGACCAGCAGTTAGCGTAATGGCTATGTTGCTGGACTCCCATGTAGTCGACCGTGGTTCGAGTCCTGGACCCGGTGGCTTAAACTCACGCCGGGCGCGTGTGCGTGCATGTCCAAGATCCCGAGAGGAGAATGGAGGAGAAGGGATTGCAGTGTGGCCATCTCCCCTGGGAGGTGATTTCTCGCTTTCTGTCTCTCTGTCTCTCTCTGTCTGTCTAGCGAGCGCACGCGCCCTATAGCAAAAACCTCTACCCCCCCCATAAAAAAAAATAAGCCAAGTAACTGAGTATAAGACAGGGAAAGCATGTAATCATACAGATGTTTTACACCGTGTCCCCTCCAGCCCCCTCCAGGCATCAAAAAGCTGTTTAGATACTTTCTTTAAAGACCACAATTAAGTATTTTAGGTAATCAAGGACTTATTTTCCCTTTTACATTCAGATATTTAAGAACACAGCTCCAGGCTTTGTCCTAATCTACATCTGAAGAACCCAAGTTGGACCAGTTTAAAGACCCACGTCACCGATAGCACCTTCTGCGTCTCAATGACAGGTAGGAAACCATAACCCTTGGTTCCGCTGCTCACACAGAGCACAGCTGACCAGGATCTCTGTGTTACTCAATAATGTGGAATTGGACTTTGATTCTCTTAGGTTAATGCAATAAATATTTATTCAGTACTTTCTATGGGGCTCAGGCCCTGAGGATTCATAGCAGATTAAGACCGATTCAGATTAGACCTGTAGAATGCAATTTAGAGCTTAAAAGATGAACATATAAGCCAACTCTGTCATTCTGCTGATGAAGAACTGAGGTCTGGAGAGAAGTAAGTTTTCTAAGGGCTCATAGGAAGAGAGAACCAGGGTAATTCACAAGTTTGAAGTCATGGTTAAAGTGTAGCTACCATTACTATCGAACAGTGGTAGAAAGTAGAAATGCACTACGTATGTGTAAGTCCCCCACTCTGTAGCTTTTGGGCTTGGATATTAATATGTTTCTCATCTGGACACAGAAGAAAGGCATCCTTTTTCCACACTATCTGCACAGGGCCACCTCTCATATAAACTAGTGATGTGTCCTCCAATTTGTCCTTCTGGTTCTAGGGCAAAGTGAAAGCCATTGTGACCAACACTACATTCTCAGTCCTATTCAGGGTGGATCAACTACTGACCCTAGTATAATAAGGAGCCAATTCTCACACTCAAGATTTTATTGTACCAATTATGGAAAACGTATGGAGATTCTAAAAAAAGAAAAGCACCAAAAATAAGTGCTGGGTGGTTATTAAGCAATAAACATGATGCTCTATAAAGCAGATCTATATGAGAGGGCTCTGGGTTCACATCTGGAGTCCTGTCTGAGTATATCAGGCACATGCATGTCCATAATCCAGAACTGGTTGAAGCTGGATGTGGATCATGGCATAGGGGCTCTGCTGGGAGTGCTTTCTGTTTCTTTCTTTCTCTGTCTCTCTTTCTCATGGAAGAAATAAGTAAAGAAATGTTAAAACATCCCCAAATAGAAATCAAACTACCATATGATCCAGTAATTCCACTACTTGGTATATATCCAAAGGACAGAAAATCACTATGTAAAAGATATCTACACTCTCTGTTCACAATAGTCACAATCTGGAATCAAATTAAGTGGTCCATTGCTGGATGAGCAAATAAAGATGATGTGGCTATATAAGTAATGGAATACCATCTAGCCACTAAAAAGAATGAAATCCTTTTATTTTCTGCAACATGGATGCGTCTGGAGGACTTTTCTAAGTGAAATAAACCAGGCTCCGAAAGAAAGATACTTTGTGTTCTCATTCATTTGTGAGGCTAAAAGAAGTTGATTTTATGGAAGCAGAAAGTAAAATAGTGTTTACCAGAAACTGGGAAGGGGAGAGGAGGATAGAGAAGGATTGGTTAATGGGTGCAAAAATATTGTAAGATAAGAGGATTCAGTTCTAGTGTCCTGTAACACAGTAGGGTAACCATAGTTAACAATAACTTATTGGATGTTTCAAAATAGCAAGAAGAGAAGTTTTGAACATTCCCAGTGTTCAAAACAATCATTGTGTGAGGTGAAGAATAGGGTAATTACAACATTTGATCATTACACTTTGTGTACATGTAGCAAATGATCACACTGTAACCCATAAATGAGTACAACTATTTGTTCACTAAATCTTTTTAAAGTTGCTATCTAAGGAGATATTAAGACAGATTTGCAAAGAAATATATGCATTTTAAGTATATGATATAATGATGAACTATGCATACTAATTATAGTAGAAGGCTATAGATCATCCTAGTTAGGTCACTTCTCTATGAGAAATTCTTTGACACGTGATCCCTGAACTAGAAAACCAACCTCCTCCAACTATGCTGTGTAAAAATGACAGCCTGTTATTGGACTTGGCTACCTTGGTGTGTCCACCTTGAAGTCAGAGTTTGTGTCTGGTACCCAGTAGGCTCTTAATATGTTTTTTGAATAAAATAAATAAAAGATATTTTTGGACTTTAGTCCATTCTGGGGTGGCTTCCCAGAAGAGGAAAGCTAGGATTTATTTTAAGAAATGGAAATGATTTGGTAGAAGGAGGCACATTTTAGTTGTTGTGCTTTCACTAAGCCTAGAAAACAGGGACGGGGTTTGGGGTGGGGTATAGGAAGTGATCAGAGGAGAGAAAAAGCACAGACTGTTCTGAGGAGTCCCTCAAAATTGGAGAGAAGCTCTGGGAAGCAAGCTACCTCTGCCAAGGTCAAAGGAGAGAACAGAAATGGAAGCCCTGACCTTAGGCACAACCTTACACCATATGTTCTCCATATGAGACACCTTCGTACTGAGCTTTGCACTGACCTTGAGAAATCACTTCCATCTGGAAGGCTGGGTGAATCACAGGAAGGCAATACGCAATTTTTCAAGTTTGCATTTGGCTTGGACTATCAAATCTACATTGTGACCCTTGTGAAACACTATTACCCAAGAATACTTGGATGAATGCAACATTAGTCATTTAAAAGCCTGCGGGTCTAATTTCTTTCCAATGAACACAGTTAGACCTATAGAGAAGTCACAGTTGGATGGGGCCAGTGGTTTTTGAGGACAGTAGACTTGGGGAAGCTCTGGGCACTTGGTCAGGACAGTAGCAAAGCACTAGGATATGGGAAGGTAGTGGCTGGGTGGGAGAGAGTGTTGTGTGCAATATTTTTCTTTCTGTTATCTGTCCCCGGACATCTATTTGATATCGACACCTGAACTTTGTGACATAGCTTGGTCCTGCTCTGCTGGCTTCTATACACACAACATGATGCAAACCAGCTGGGGTAAAAGCAGTTACCATGGAAACCCTAGACTTTGGAAAGTAAAAGTGATATTTATGATGACCCAGCGATGGTTTGTACCAACGCACTCCTTGGGAAGTTTCTTTTATATCCTGAACTTTAGCATTCCTCCACCCATCCCCCTTGCCCTGTGGAATTTGGCAAAAGAAAAAATTTTAAAATCAGATTGGAAATATTACCTTCCCAGTTAAATAGCTAAAACAGGAGGTCTTGATTTATTCAAACCATATTTGCTGAAGACAAATTTAACTCTATGGAGAAACTGCTTAAAGGTCAAGTTTTGTCTTGGATACTTTGAAAGAGTTGCTAAGCATTTCGTCCCCCATGGAGGCTGGGTTGACACCCAGAGGTGTTATTTGTGTTATTTCCCTGCAACCATTTTTCCACCTCCTTGCAATGAGAGGAGAATTATTGTTATAGAGAGCAGACACAACCTTATGAGGGCATAAGCGAGGTTGTGGCACACAGTCACGATGGCCGGAATAGACTGGTGGCTGCTGTGTGCTGGATGAAGAGCACTGAGAATGTTAAGGGAACGCAATTTCGTGCCAGAGAGCACCGCGTCCCAATTTGTATTCTGCCACTTACTTACTACATGACCCGGGCAAGTTACTTAACTACCCTCTGCCACAATTTCCTCACCCTTGCAATGAGAATTAGTATACCTATTGCTCCAAATGTTCTCAGTGATTCAATGAAATAACACCCCTAAAGCACTTAGTATCAGTCGATAATAAATGCCCCAAAGTAAAATCAATCAAAAGGAAGACTCCAGTGGGGCAGGCAGGGGAGCAAAAGCCAGCAGAATATGCTGACACTTGTCTGGTGCCAGGTGACTGTTCCACCCTCAGAGGACAGCAGCCTCAACCATGACTTCCTTTACCCACCACCACCTGAGCCCTGCCAAATCTGTCCTTGTGCCCCTGTTCTCATTCCATCCTGACCCTGAAGGTATCTGGTTTTCATGGATACCCTCTTCATTCTAATCCTTCCAACCAGTGCCAGAGGATCCTCCTCCTGCTTTACCCATTTTCCTTTCCTTGGAAAAATGAAAAACAAAATTTGACCTTGAGGTTCTTGGTGGTGACACTCCAATCTCGAATTCTTTCCCCTTCTCCCCTCAGCTCCCTACCTCTGCTTTCCTTGTCTGTATCCTCCTTAACAAGCCCCCAAACCTAGCATTCTACTGACTCTGTTCCTAGATCCTGAAGTCCTGCACTGGCCCCACAGAAAGCTGGTGGCATTCCTGTTCAATGCCCTTTCTCCCTGCTTCTGCATTGGGTTAGATAGGACACAGATGACCTCATGTTACTAAGCACAGCTTTTCCCCCTGGTTTTCTCTCTTCCACTTCTCTGCTGCCCTTGGTGTTGGCACCATTCCCTCCTCACTGAAGTTTTCTCCTCTTTGTTGCCAGCATTTTATGCTATGCAGAAACTTCTACTTTCCCAAGACATTCAGCAGTTTTTGCTCAGCCTTCTACTTGTGTATGCCCCGAAATTCAGCCCTTGGCCCTCCTCCTTACAAGAGGACCCATTGACTTAGCTTCACCATTTCCCTGTTTCTATGACTCTCATTTCAAGAGCTTCCCCCTCACCAAGTTGCTGGCTGGTCTCTGCTACTGATCTCTGGGCCAGTTCCACCCAACAGAGCATTCCAAGGTGATGGAAATGTTCACACCTGTGCCATGTACTGTGGACCACCAGCCATATGTAGTTATGGAGCACTAGACATGTGGTTAGCTTGACTGGGGAAGTGAATTTTTAACTTTATATAATTAAATTAAATGTAGCTAGAAGCCACCATATTGGACAGTGTAGTTTTATTGTTTCTCTTAAACACTATAATTTTAGGCTGACTATGGTCAAAACTATGGACCTTCTGGAACCTATCCCTCACCCGGTATTATGGTCCACGTCTCTACCATTCCACACTATGTTCTAAGCGCACATGCTGTCTTTGATTAATTTCACTCTGATTTTCATGAATTCTACTCTCATCTCCTGCCTCAACACCTTCCTACTTTCTGCTCCACACTACTGCCACACCCATTAAGGTCCTCATTCAAATCTAACTAATCCGCCTGAATCTTTCACTTCAATACATCTTACCGTCACAGCCAAGCTAATCTTATTCTAATACTGCTCCACTATGTCATTGTCATTTAGCTGTCCAAAACCTCTAGTGACTTCCAACTTCTTCAGGTCAAGGACCAGGTCTTTATCTGATTTTCAAAAAGACATCCAGGATAATGTTATCCCACCAGATATAGTCAATGCTATCTCCTATTCTCCTCTCTCTCTCTGACTCTCTCTGACACACACACACACACACACACACGGATTCTCTTGTTAGCCCATGAACATAATGAACATAACTTGTAGCTTCTACTGACTTTCAGATCCTACCTTTCAAGACCAGGATGAAACCTCACTCCCTCTTTGAAGATTTCCATTACTAAATCCTGCCTGACTTATCTCACCTCTGAATTCCAAGAGTATTTGCAATGAATACAACTTGTCCTGATGGCTATTGTTTTGTGAATGTTATCCTTTTTCACAAATTAGACTTTAAAACAATGGGTCTTCCTCAGCATCCTCTATGAGGCATAGCTCAGAACTGAGCACATAGTAGATGCTCAGTGCTTCAGGAACTCTTTCTTATTGATGAGCATGTTTACGATAAGAACTGGACATGAAAATATCTGAGAACTCAGTGAACATTAGACTCACATTGTTAATAATTTACTCTTTTTTTTTTTTTTAACCCTAGTTCCATGCTCATTCCTCTATTTGTCCTGGCATTTTTTTAGCTCCAATTCCTCTCATTTGTCTACTTCTTCCATTCATCCAGGAAACTGTATGAGCTAATCATGACACAATCAAGGTAGAGACTATAGAATTTTCCATTTCTCCTGGAGATGGTGGCTGCAGCTAATGCCTTGTTCACCATGTGATCAATGTGGTTCTATTAAGAAAGTTAACATGATACAGAGGAAAAGTCATGATGCTTACTACATTGGTTGCATGGGGTAGATTATTTAACCTTTGTGAGTCTAGTTCGGGGGGCAAAGAAAGTGAATATAAAAATGCTACTTCATAATCTTATAGAAAAACTATGAAGTTAAATAAAATAAACTATGAAATTACATAAAATAACACTTGAATGATGAGCTAAGGAGATAGGATTGTATTTATCAGTAACAGAACATACTTATCATGTGGATGGCCTAGGTAGTTTTATTTTAAAGAGTGATCCAGAAGACAATGTTTAAATCAAAAGAAAGGATTGAAGTGCAAAATTCCAGACTATGTAAACTATTTGAAGGGGGAGCATTATCTAGAAATCACAAATGCTCTATAATGGTTGTAGAGATAAGAGGAGGTAAAGTGTCTAATATATTGGCTAGCACAGATCAGTTGTACCATAAAGGTTAGTTGTATAAAACAAATTATGATTATTTACTTCTCTTTGTGTTTTTCTAGTCAAAGATTTAAAAATCATGAGGGTTTTGAGCATCCTGAGATATAACTAGTGTTGCTTGAATAGAATGATACAGATTCACCATTTTCCCCCAAAAAACTATTGGTACCAGGTATGTTTTGGAATTCAGGATTTTTCAGATTTTATAAAGGTAAAATAGATCAAATATTGTAAATTGTATAACATCACCAGTGTGTGTGGGTCAGCACCCTGCAGTCAAATACATAAACGTTTCCACAACAAGATATATGAGTAGAAGATCTATAAATATACTCATGTGAGTTCAGATTAGGTTCAAATGAGTTGTAATCAGGTCAGCATTGTCTCCAAGTTATTAATGCAGGGTATTCCATCTTTAGAGCTTTTGAACTTAGGAATCCAAAAGAATCGAGCATGTATACTATGCTATTTTGTTTTCTTTTTTAAAAAAGGAAGAAATGGTCTTTAGGAGGAAGCTTTCACCAAGCTTCTGGAAATGTAAAAAAAAATAGTGGATGGCAATTCCGAATCTTACTATGAAATGAATCAAAGCAGTGTGGTGCAGCCATAAGGGCAATAGACATATGCATAGAACTGAGAGTTCAGCCATGAATGATTGAACCTTTGGCCCACTGAATTTTGATAAGGATGCCAAGATCACTCAGTGGGGCAAAGAACAGTATCTTCAATAAATGGAGAACTGGATTTCCACCTATAAGAGAATGAAGTGGGAAGCTTACTGTACACCATAAATAAACATGAACTTGAAATGGAACAAAGACCTAATTAGAAGAGCTAAAACTATAAACTCTTAGAAGAAAGCATAGGAATAAATCTTTGTAACCTATGATTAGTGCTTCATGAACTCTTCATCGATTAGCATTTGTGAGCCCAATTTGGGTTAGCTATAATAGCAAAAACACAGGCAACCAAAAAAAAGTAAAACAACCGGATGTTATAAAAATTAAAAGCATTTGTTCATCAAAAGGTACTATCAAGGGGAACCAGCAGTTAGCTGTCGCTGGACTCCCACGTAGTCGACCGCGGTTCGTGTCCCGGACCCGGTGGCTTAAAACCCACGCCGGGCGCATGTGCGTGCATGCCCAAGATTCCAAGAGGAGAATGGAGGAGAAGGGATTGCGGCATGACCATCCCCCCTGGGGGTGATTTCTCGTTTTCTGTCTCTCTGTCTCTCTCTGTCTGTCTGGCGAGCGCACGTGCCCTATAGTGAAAACCTCTCCCAAAAAAAAACCCCCCAAAAAAACAAAAAAACAAAAAAAGATACTATCAAGAGAGTGAAAACCCACAAAATAAAAATATTTGCAAATCATATATCTGATAAGGCCTAAATATACAAATAACTCCTGCAACTAAACAACAGAAAGACAAATGACTTGATTAAAAAATGGGCAAAAGGGGGACTATGAGGTGGCATCTAGATTAAGGCATTGGACTCCCATATGGCCAACTGCAGTTCAAATCCTGGACCCTATGATATGAAATTCATGCCAGGTGCATGTGCATGTGTGCTCAAAATCTCAGGAGGAGAATGGAAGAGAAGGAATTATGGCCTCCTCCTTGAGGAGTGATCTCTCACTTTCTCTCTCACTGTCTCTGTGTCTCTGTCCAGTGAGTGCATGTACCCTATGACAAAAATCTTTAAAACAATGGGCAAAAGGACTTGCATGGCTACTATTCCAAAGAAGAGATACAAATTACCCATAAGCCCATGAAAACAGTCATTGGTTATTAGGGAAATACAAAGAAAAAACATTATGAGATACTACTTCATACACTATAGAATAGATTTTTATTTAAAAGAAAAATTGCAATTAATAATAAAGATATAGAAAAACTGGAACCCACATACATTGCTGGTTGGAACGTAAACTAAAGCAGCTGTTATGGAGAACAGTTTGGCAGTATCTCAACATGCAAAGCATAATTGTAAATAGGCATTCAAGCAAACACTAATACTTAAATTTCATAGCAGCACTGTTCACAATAGCCAAAGGGTAGAAACAACTCAAATGTCCATCAGTGGATAAATGCATAAATATTGGGTCATTGGAAAATGCATACAGGCAGACAGTTGTGAGGGACTTGCAGAAGGGAGAGTGGGGTGACTGTTAATGGGACCGAGGTTTTATTTAGGGGTGATGAAAATGTTTTGGAACTAGACAGTTGGTTACATAATATTGTTAACATACTAAATACTATTAAATTGAACAGTTTAAAATGGTTAATATGGTAAATTTTCTGTTACATAAATTAAAAAAATTGCTAGCATGCACATACATTCACTGGAGACAGACAGAGACAGAGAGAGAGAGAGAGAGAGAGAGAGAGAGAGAGAGAGAAGGGCTCCCCATGGAGGATGGTCATATCATAATCCCTTCTCCATTTCTCCTTTTGGGATTTTGGGAACACATGCACATGTGTCTGGCATGATTTGTCAAGCCACTGGGTCCAGGACTTGAGCAGGGCAATTGTCCATGTGGGATCCAGTTTTCTTAACTACCTTAATCACCACGCCACCAGCTGGTCCCTCTGGGTTTTGTTGGTTGGTTGTTTTATTACGAGCCAAGATATTATAGATACGGTTAAAAACCTGAATAATAAAAGAATGTGTGTTCTGCTTAAATGTGGTGGCTCTACAATATTTCAATATGTTTTAAGAGTTCCTATAGTGTAAAGTGGAGTTTGTCAATATTGGTACTATTGTCATTTTGGGTCAGATAATCCTGTCGTTGGGGGCTGTCTTGTGATTTACAGGATGGTTAGCAGCCTTCCTCACCAAACTCATGAGATGTTAATGGCATCTTCCACCCCAGTTGTGACATTGTGACAACCCAAAAGATTTCCACACACTGCCAGGTGCTTCTGGGGGTCAAAATCATCTCTGTTTGAGAACTACTGTTCTGACCTCTTTAGGAATGGTTTGTTATTCTGGGATTTCATCCTTTCCTAGAGTTTTCTTTAAAATATCAACTTCTGATGTTCTCTGTTAATAATTTCCTAATGACAATGAAATCACGAAAAAAAAATGTTTGCAAATGGCAGGTGAACTTCAAAAACATTTTTCATTGTACGGGACTGAACTGCATGGTTAACTTGTAAACAGCAGGTTTCTAACTGGCCATGAAATGTTTTGGCAAGAAGCTAAATGTGGATAACACATTAAAAAAAAAAGTGAGTGTGCAATGTTCTCTTTTCAAACCCTTTTTGGGCAAAGACTACTCCTTTGCCAGCATTCCAGAACGACAGCCCATGTGCCTTTTGTCAGCTTTGCCTCTTTTTCCTTTGAAAATCCCAAGTACATTCCTTTCAGAACTTCTTCTGATACTGCTCAATGAGTCTGGAATCAGACACCCTTAAAACAGAGACGACCTGGGCTCCACATTCCCCTCCATGGCCGCTCCCAGTGGGAAAGAAAAGAATGAGCGAGTGTTCTGGATGCAGGGTTCTCTGGCTGCTTCAACCAGCATGGTGCCACTTTGATCTGTTTTATAGCTTAGATTTCTTAGTGGGATTTCCTCCTTTGTACAAAGAGCTCTGAATCTGAGAAGTTGCAAAGCTGCTGACACACACAAGCCCCTTCCTTCAAAGGAGGAGATGAAAGTACAGAGGAAGGAACCAAAACAGGAGAGACCCCAGGACTTTCAAATTATGGCTAGGTCCCCTGCCTATCTCCAGGTAAGATAGCCAGGTGGCTTCAGCCAGCTGTCACTCCATCCCTTTCGTGAACTCATGTAGAACTTAGCAACTGCATGAGCACAGCAACTTCTATTGTACAAGATGGTTCTGGGAATGAAATTGGAGGCAGTGAGTGACACATAACACCACTGACATGGATGGAAATTTTTTGTGCCCCCCCCCCCCAATTCATATATTGAAGCCCTAATTTCCCATGTGATGGTATTAGGAGGTGGAGCTTTTGGGAGGTAATTAGGATTATATCAGGTCATGAGGGTTGAGCCGCAATGATGGATTTGGTGTCCCTATATGGAGATGAAAGGAGCAGAGCTCTCTCCTTCATGTGAGCACACAACCTGAATGGAAGAATGATGAATCCCCAGTTCACCTCAAGAAAAGGGGGTGAAGGTGAGATAGGTCCCAGTTGCTTCTCAGTAATATACACTAGACTTAGAATACCCAAACTGGAGATGTAGGCAGGCTCAGGGCAGCTTTTCTTTTTCTTTTGGTAAAAAATTACTTATTATTATTATTTTAAATTGACCAGAGAGAGAGAGAGAGAGAGAGAGGGAAAGTGAAAGTAAGAAAGCAAGCTGCCCAGTCTGGGACTTGAACCACAGTTGGCCTTGTGGGAGTCCAGTACCTTAACTATCATGCCGCTGGCCCCAGGGCTACTTTTCAATCACAAATCTCAATGGTACTTGAAGAGTCCCAATGCTAAGTCCAAGTAGGGTGGGAAGGCCCTGGTGTTCCTAGACAAAGCCAATAGACAAGTAAGGAGAGGTGCTCTAGGGCATGGATCGGAGGTAGCCAGTTATGCCACCCGGAGAAGGTGGTCATCTGTGAACCAGAAAGAGGGCAAACTCAATCAGGAAGAGGGCCACCTATGTCAGACTTTCAGCCTCCAGAGTATGAGGAATAAACATTTGCTGTGTAAGCCACCCAGTACATTACATTCTGTTATAGCAGCTAAGTAAGACAACCCCTCATTAATCACACATATCCTCAGATCAGATATGCTAACTATAGCAGTCCCCCATTATCAGTAGGGATATACTTGAACCCCAAGGGTGCCTGAAACTGCAGATTGTATCAAACTCTCTATATACTATTTTTTTTTCTGTACCTACATACCTATCATGAAGTTTAATTGCTAAATTAGGCACAATAAGAGATCAACAACAAAAATTAATAATAAAATAGAACAATGACAACAATATACTGTAATAAAAGTTATGTGATTCTGATCTCTGTCTCTCTTTCAAAATATCTTATTGTGCTATACTCACCTATTTTCAGACCCTAGTTGACTATGGGTAACTAAAACTGCAGAAAGCCAAACTGTGGACAAGAATGGACTACTGTATTCTACTTCTTATTCTTTTTTAAAAATTATTTATTTAGTTTTATATATTATTATTTTTTAAAATTTGCTATAGGGCACATATATGAGAGAGAGAGAGAGAGAGAGAGAGAGAGAGCAAGAAAGCAAGCTGCCAGTTCTGGGACTTGAGCTGAGGTTGGTTGGTTTCATCCAATCCTCCTGTTACCCATGTCATAAGAGAAACCTCAGCTGGGGCCGTACTATGCACAGGTGTCTGACCACAACTTCTCTAGTTGTGTTAATCAACAGAGGCTGTAGGACACTGACTTGTTTTCTTGAACCACAAACTTTCACAGGACCACGGGAAGCCGTCGAACCTTAGCTGCCTCTCATTTCTGTTTGCCACTTTGACAGCACTGTGGAAAGACACCTGTGCGGAGGCAGTGATCCAGACACACTTCATTTCCCTTTCTAAATTCTTGTTATAGCTAAAAGAAGGCAGATAGGTGGGACTGTTCATTACTGATAAAGACCCTAGGGAAAGCCAATATCCCTGAACCAGGATCTCTGAGAAGTTTCTGGAAACTACAGTTTGGTTAGGACCAATCTGAATGAAGAAATGGTGAGTCCTCAGTTCACCTCAAGAAAAGGGGGTAAAGTTGAGTCCCAGTTGCTTCTCAATAACAACCCCTGGGGCTTGGAATAACAGAAACTGGAGGTAAGGCAGGCTCAGGGCAGCTTTTCAAAGACAAATCTTAGTTGGTCTGAGAAGAGTACCAATGCTAAGTCCAAGAAGGGTAGGAAGGCCCCCATGTTCCCGGACAAGGTCAGCGGACAAGTAAGGGGAGGTCCTCTAGGGCACAGGTCACAGGCAGCCAGTCATGCCACCCAGATGTCTGTATCTGCTCTGCCAAGCTAATAGGACAAAGGAACTCAGTTGTGTAAAAGTGAAACCCTTAGGCCAGCAGGTGGTTAAGGCAGTTGAATCCCACATGGCCAACTCCGTGGTTCTAGTCCCGGACCTGGTAGCTTGAATCATGTCTGGTGCACGTGTATATGTGCCCCAAATCTCAAAAGGACAGTGGGGGAAAGGGATTGTGGAGTGACCATCACCCCAGAAGAATGGTTTCTCACTTTTTATCTCTGTATCTCTCTGGTGAGTCACGTGCCCTATGCAAATTTAAGGCAAATTTAAACTTTTCTTGTTCCCGTAATATGGTTCTGAAATATCTGAACAGGGACCCATGCAATTACCAACAAAGTCCATTTCAAATTTCAATACTATGTCATCCTCATGAAAAGAGAAAAATTATTTTTGTGAAAAGATTCAGCAATTCAGTAGAGGAGCGGTATCTGAGGAATCAAAGTAAATGTCCACATTTAAAATAGCGATAGAAGAGATCTCTATGCTGTATTGAAATAAAGACTTAAGGAGCTATTGAGTTTATAAAATGAGTATAGGCGATAATAAAGACAGAACAATGTGCCAATAAAATGGAGTAAAGGGCTAGTCAGTGGTGTGATGGTTAAGATGGGTGACTCTCACATGGATTACTGTGCAGTTCAAATCCCAGACTTGGCAGCTTGGAAAACATCTCAGGCATGTAAGTGAGCATACCCAAAATCCTGACAGGAGAAAAGGAGGAGAAGATTTCTCACTCCCCCTCCTTCACTTTATCTCTCTCCAGAAGGTACACATACCCTCTGGCAAATTTTTTTAAAGGTGAGAGTTGGAGGGAGTGGAGAGGAGATCGTATATTATTAAAACCAAATAAGTAAAGCAGAACGTGAATTTGAGAAATCTGAATAGGAATCAGAAGGAAATAATGGGAAAAAAAAAAAAAAACAACTAATATGAGCAAAAAAAAAAAAAATAAGAGAAAAGGGGGGCAGATATAAGAGAGCCAAAAAATATAGCCAATATGAATCCTAAAGAGCAAAGAAGAGGAAATGATCATCAAAAGATGCTAACTTTAATAGGTAACTTGCTATTTCTCTCCTGGGTCTCAGATAATAGCAATGGTAAGTTAGCTCCAAACCAAAAATTCCCAGGAAATTTTGAAATTCTCATAGATCTTGGCTGAAAAATAAATGCATAAATAAATAGAATATCTAACAATAACAATAGCCAAATTGGCCTTGAGTCACTTATAAAGCACTAAATGTCAAGAAGTGAACAATAGCATTTTGAAATGTAAAAAAATACTTAACCTGGGGGCCAGCAGGTGGTGTGGTGCTTAAGGTGCTGGATTCCTACATGGCCAACCACGGTTCAAGTCCCAGACCCAGTGGCTTGAAAATCACCATGTGCATGTGTGAGCCCAAAATTCCAAGAGTATTATGGAAAGGAAGGGACTGTGGCATGGCCATTCATCTCTGGAGATGATTTCTCACTTTCTCAGTTTCTCTCCAGTGAGCATATACGCCCCACGGCAAAAACCTACAAAAAAATAAAAAAAAAAGTATACCTAATCTCAATTGTATACCAGATAAGTTGTCGTTCATGTGTTAAGGTTCAGGCATTTAAGGATTTAGAAAATGTATTTTGAGTATATATTATTTAGTAAAATATTATTTGGTGCCATACTTTTCTATAATATTTCAAATTTTGTGGGCAATATGGTCCCTGCAGAAACTACTCAAGGTGGCAAGTGTGGCATGGAAGAAGACATATATCATATGTAAACTATGGCTGTGTTCCAATAAAACTTTATTTACCAAAACAGGCCCTAGTTTGTTGATCTTGCTTCATATGGTAGATAAAGCAAAGTCCAAGGCTCAAGAATGAGCAAATCACAGTATATATGAGAATAGTTAGTATTAATAAGCTAAAATTACACAAAGATACAAAAGATGTACTCAATGCATAAATGTAATACAAATAATCTAGGTTTAAAATGCAAAATTTTATTGACCAAAAGATACGCATTTTAGGAAGAAATGCAAATAAAAGTATGTGATATAGATTTAAAAAGCAAAGAAAGAAAATAAAGCAATCAGAAAGCCAGTAAACATAAAACAGGAAGACAAAAACCAAAGGAATAACTGTTACAATAACTGGAAATTAGTTAAATATTTATTAAGAGATTTAGGGACCAGCAGTTGTTGTAATGGCTATGTCTCTGGACTCCCAATGTAGTAGGCCATGGTTCAAGTCCCAGACCTGGTGGCTTAAACTCATGCCAGTCGTGTGTGTGTGTGTGTGCCCAAGATCCTGAGAGGAGAATGGAGGAGAAGGGATTGTGGCGTGGCCATCCCCCCTGGGAGGTGATTTCTCACTTTCTGTCTCTCTGTCTCTCTCTGTCTTTCAGGCGAGCGCATGCACCCTATAGCAAAAACCTCTCCAAAAAAAAAAAAAAAAAAAAAAAAAAATCCAAAAAAATTAAAAAAAAGAAATTTAGTAAAATATTTAGTATAAGGAAGTAACATAAGAAAGAGTAATACTGGGCTTGCTCTGTAGCCTGGATTAGAAACACAGAGTATATAAAAAAAAATCCCTTTGGTGCAAGATACAGAAGCTGACATATAAAAAGATGGATAAAAGTATATTGGCAAATACGAACAAGTTAAAAGGTGTTTATAAAGGAAAAATAATTTAAAACAAAGAAATCTGCCTTGCAATTAAGATATTGACTCAACCTTTTAGGTATTAGGTAGCAACATCAACACACAAAGTACAGCCTATTAAAAAATATAAGAAATTATTGGAAGAAACTTGGTAGCAGAGAGAAATATTTGACAAGTAAATTAGACAATGGATAAAACAAAGTTAAAAAAACCAAAAAGGATAGAAAGGATCTGGAAAATATCATTATTACAGTATCTATCTATTACCTAATAAATGTGTTAATTATTAGACATATTTTGTTGTAAGTGAAAACCTCAATAAATTCTGTAAACTAGAAATTTAGTTCATATTGTCTGATTCCAATGCTGCAAATTAAAAATTAGTTTTTTAAAAAGTAGGGAGTAACATTACCCATTATTTTCAAATTAACAGACAACAAAATGAATCCCTTTCTGTCTACACTGGACAAAGGATATTGAAAGTAGAAATACAGACTGACTGGTTGAGCACACTGTCTAGCAAAACGTAAAGGAAGAAACTAAAGTTTGTTGAGAAGAAAATGAACAGCTTGAATTATTTTAAATCTTGGACAAGAAAAAATTAAAACACATAAACTATGCTAGCCACCTTCTTCTCAAATTAATATTGGAAAGCAAAATATCATAAAATAAAAGTGATCTCTAGAGATTAAATTAGTGCACTGGAAAACAGGTTAAAGTGACTAATAAATTCAGGATCTGGATTTCATAAAAAATATTAATAAAATATGTAGCCTTCCAGGAAGTTTCAGTGAAGACAAAAAGAAAGAAAATATAATGTACTTCTGTGAGGTATAAAATGAGAAAGATGGCATAGAAATGAAAAACTACAGAAATGCATGTAGAAACCTATGCTAAAAAGTTGAACCTCAATGAGAAGGCAAATGGAAAATAAGAAAACAAAGATTATCAAATCTGACGATCAGAATAGACCACTATCCCTGGAAGAAATAGAAACCAGTCTCAAAGAACTGTATCCATAAAAGGAGCTGTGCCCAAATGTTTTATAGGCAAGTTTTTCAAACCTTCAAGGAACACATAATTCTTATGGTATTTAAACTGTTACAAATCGTCGAAAAAAAAGTGTCACAATTTTCTTTGTAAAGTTAACATAATCCTGATGCCAAAGATAGTGCCATAAAACAAAACAATAGACTCATTTTACATAGAAATATAACCGCAAATCAGAAGTAAAATATTTAGTGTAAGGAAGTAACAGAAAAAAGAGTAACACTGGGCTGGCCCTGTGGTTTCGATTAATGAAGTCCAGTCATACATAGCCAGCCATGCAGTTATAGGTAGTTTGAGTTCTGCCCCTGGTTGCTGAAAAAAACCATACTGGCTGCATGAGCGCACACGTATACCCCAAACTTCAAGAGGATGGAGAAAGGATTGTGAAGTGACCTCCTCCCACTGGGAGTGCTTTGAGAAGGAATTGGGTTAGATAAGATCATTGGGGTGGGTCCCTCTGATTTAATATTGCTGGATTTATAAGAAGAGACCAGAATACACTCTCTTACTCTTTTGCCCTTTGATACCCTGCAAAACTTGGGACTTTGCAGAGTGTCCCCACCAATAAGAAGGCTCTTGTGAGATGAAACATGCTGGGTATGCCCCAGATCCCTGTGAGCTGGAGAGTATTTGTCTTTTTATCACGAATAAAATAAAGTCTAAAAAATCCAACCCTAATTTTGCCAAGAGCCCTAACTTCCTACTCCTTTCAGACTACCATGAGGCTATTTAAGTTCCTTGGCCTGGTTAACACTTAGAGGGCAGTTGTGAATGACCAGGTACTACGGTTTGTGCTCCCTCCAAAATTCAGATTTTGACATCCTAACCTTCAGTAGGATGGTATTAGAAGAAGCTTTTGGGGGAAGACTGGGAAGGAAGCCCTAGAGAGCTAGCTACCTTTTCACCATATGAAGACACAGCTAGAAAGTGCCAACTATACATTAGAAATCAGCTTTCACTAGTCATCAAAACTGCCAGTGTCTCCACTTTGGACTTCCCAGCCTCTAGAACTGTAAACAATTTATTTTTGATGTTTATAATCCACCTAGTTTACAGGATTCTGTTCTATAGCAGCCTGAATTGACTGAAACACCAACTTTTTCAAGAGATTGAATTTGTAATGACAACACATAAATGATTATATCTAACTGAGCTTACTGGATTTAACTAAAAATTGTGTGTGTGTGTGTGTGTGTGTGTGTGCGCATTTGTGTATGTGCAGGTGTGTGCACATGTGTGTGTGTGAGGTGTGAATGTGTGTGTGTATTTCCATGAAAGTTTATGAAAAAGATTACAATGGATTTTGGAAAACAAAGAAGCTACACTTTCTCATCATAGCTGAATAAAGTGTGAGAAGACTGGGAATCTCGTATTTATGATAAATAAGTGACTAGTAGCATCAATGTTTAAAATAAACTTTCAGATTAAAAAATATAAAAAAAGCACTACAAAAAGTGGCCAGAAAGCACTGACACGTAATTTCACAAAAGGAGAACTATAAATGTAACCAGAAAAATTAAATTTAAAAATGAAAAGCTACTAGGCAAGTGTCAAACTGGCAGACCAAATAGAAGGGCTAAAATACAGTAGACTTACTAGACAAGGAAGATGCCTTGAAAGTGTCCTGACATCTACCACAAAACTATGAAGTAAAAATCACAGTGATGGCTTTGTTATTAAGTGAGTAAAGAGTTACTACTCCTCCAAAGTAAAATTTGTCTGCCTATGGCCTGGTTTGAAAGAGGCAGCAATTCAAAGCATTGTTAGAATTCGTCACCCATATCTTCTGAGTCTTAGCACATACTTTTGATTATGATGGTAAATCTTCATTGACAGATTTGTCTTGTGGAAGGAGACAAAATTAATTTAAAACCAAGTCTGGTTATACTGTTTGTGATCACGAGAAAGGTTTTCTCATAAATCTGAGCTCTGAAGGCAATGACAAACGAGGCATTCCAGAATGATGCGGCAGCTCACAGAAATAAGTATTTTAAACGGCATGTTAGAAGGATCATATTTGGCAAGATATATCTCATCCTGTCTTATGCGAAGGTCTCCCTAGGCTATCCGCCATCTTCTTTTCGCCAAGCCTTTGATATTTTGAGATATAAACTTGATCATGTCATCCCTGTTCTTTGGTCATCTTTGGATAAAAACAAAAACTCGTAAGATAGCCAAAGGCTTGTTTAGTCTGGTCCTTCTCTCCCAACTTCCTTTGATAGGAGTTATCTCTTGGCCTCTTGGCTCTGACCACAGTACCCCTCGAAAACTCATGGCATTCAGCCAGCCCTGCCACAGTCTTTGTACAGACTGTTTCCTTCCTCCCCCTTTTAATACTAACCACCTACTCATTCTACAGATCTTAGCCCAGTGGTCAAGCCACTCTTCCCAGTGAGGCTTTTCTGCTTTTCTTATCAGGACCACCCTTATCCACAGTGTATGGTTTCAAGACACCATCTCTATTTCCTTCATTTCACTGTACATCATTTTGGATTGTTGTACATGGTAATTTGATTGCTGCCTATTTCCTGGAGCTTAGAAGCCTGCAGGGAAGTAAGGATACCAACTGTTTTTACATTGCATAAAGCCTAGCATATAGGGAAGTGCTTAATATGATGAAGGGATGGGGACCAGCAGATGGCTTAATGCTTACATTGCCGTACTCCCAAATGGCTGACTGTGGTTTGAGTCCTGGACTTGGCAGCTTGAAACTCATTCCGGGTGTGTGTGCATGCCCAAAATCCCAAGAGAAAAATGGAGAAGGGACTGCAGTGTGGTCATCCCCCAACAGGGTGATTTCTCGCTGTCTCTCTGGCAAGCACATGCACACTATAGCAAAAATATCCCCCCTCCAAAAAAAAAAATGATGAAAAGGGATGAAAGAGAAATGTCATTTGCCATGTGTTTGCGGTTGTATTCTGCAAGAGGACCACAATAATACCCTTTCCTGTATTTACCTCCTACTCCTTCAACTAGAAATGAGACTCTTTTCCTTCCCCTGAACTAAGGCTGGTCTCATGACTCACACTGACTGCACAATAAGGCGGCAGTGAAGCTGGGTCAAATGTGGACTCAGATTTTCAGGGGCCTGGTAGCTTCTGCCTCGGGCTCTCTTGGAAAGAACAGCCATGCTATGCGACAACTGATTTAGACCATTGGAAGATGAAACACCACCAAGACTGAAAAATACCCTTGACTGCCAGATGAGCAGAAAGTCGCTATCTTTCTGGCCCACAAAAATCATGAGCCATAGATGGTTGTTGTTGTAAGCCAGTACGTTTTGTGTTGGTTTGTGGTACAGGAAGAAAAGATGAAAATCTGGCCCTTTATGTTAAAGTAAATCCCAATGGCTGTTCTAGTCTAGTCTCTTCATAGTCTCTCAAAGGTCAATCTTTTCTGGAAGAATCAGGACCTGATTCCTTTATATCTATAGAAGCAACATTGAACCCTAGGTCATCTTGGGAATCCACTGAGGAGACAGAACGTGTATGCACAAATATGAACCTATATGACCTTGTCCTTCTTCCTTGCCATGTTTCACATGTCATCATGTGAAACTGCCTCTGGAACTAGTGGACTAGACAATGGGATAGCCAAGATGACCCACAGGCTTCAGGCACTAGAGCTTTCCTGAGAGGCAGTTTTCACCTTCATATTCTATTTCTCTCCTCAGTCAAAACTCATTCTTTAAAAGCATTCATTCCTGATCAAACCGCAACAGAAGATAGATTAAGTACACGAGACTGAATTGGTGAAATAGCATTTTATGACTTTTGACTAAAATATTGCTGATTTTCTTCTAGGCTTTGTTGTCTGGTTTTAAGGGTCTTTGTCCTGTCTTGAGCTGTCGATAGGTTCATGTACCTACTATTTGAACAGAATCCTAACCTGTTTCCTGGCTTTAAGTTTAAAGCAAAGTTCCTTAGCATTTCAAAACTGCTTTTCTTGAAATTACCAGCTGAACTTGCTATTGAAAAGTAGTTAAATTATTTAAGAAATTGTGTGATCAGTAAAATGTGGGAGGAAAAGGAATGGAAGACAACTGTAGACACCAGAGATAGTGTGAGAAGAGGGTGGGAAAGGGCAGAGGGTCACACATAGGGATGGATATATATATATATATATATATATATATATATGGAACTAGAAATGGAAAATTATTGATGATAACATGTATGATTAAACCACTATGCAGTATATTCTGGATGGGAAATCACATTTTGTACGCTGTGATGATGCTTAGGGGATGAATGTAAATTAATTAATTTTAAAAAAATGTTTCAAGAAAAAAACCCATGAAAACTGTTTTTCTTGAAATTTAAAAAAATGCATTAAAAATACCTAGTTGATGATTGCAGTAAGCTATAGCCCCAGCTAGGTGCTACTTTATAGTATGTTCATTCTACTCACTGAGGTTTATGCCTAAAGTCAGACTTGTGTTCATGGATTTGTATATATCAGCTGTGCTTGCTACTGAAAATATTTAGATTAATTAGGATATTTAGTGAATCAATAAAATGAGTGGGGGGGGGCATAGAAAGTAACCATGGATACCAGAGACAGTGTGGGAGGAGGGTAGGAGATTGCAAAGGGTGAGAGATAGGGAATCAAAGATGAGAAAAAAAGCAAAATATACAGGAGAAAAGAAATGGAAACTTATTTGTTGATGATAACACATATGTTGATGTGCTTGATTGAGTCAATATATGGTGTATTCTGGATGGAAAACCTCATTTTATGTGCTGTAATGATATATAGTGAATGAATGTAAATAAATAAATTTAAATTAAAAAAAGCATTCATTCCAATATATAGATGACTGACAACAATCTCAAATATGACCTCTCTTCCCCAAAGAGGTTCTGAATTTCAACCAAACATCTAGGATACAAAAAGAGAAACATGACTAGCAAATTTGAGACTTGGGAGCAGGCAAATCATATTCCTATCTGCACTTACACTATTCAGCCTTAGTGGGGAATGGGTGGGGGAAAGGTAAGTGTGAAAGCCAGGAGACAAAGTCTGCTCATAGCCGAGAAAAGGAACTGCAGCCAAAATCATGTCTAGTCATCTGATTTTCCTGGATTGGTTCCTAGTGAACACAGGCACTTCAACTCTCTACTCTGGATACCACATTCATCTCTGCCTGATTGTAGCGTTTCATCTCTGTGGTCTCTGGCAGCCTAGCACAGACTGATAACCTCTTCTTCCCAAGAGAGTGCTTGTTATACTGAAGAGCTTTTTGGTTCTTGTGTATAATACTTATTGCACATACTTATTCTTCTGTTCACAATATGCATGGAAAATGTACTTCAGATAGTTAATAAAAAAACAAACAACATCTTGCTGATAGCCCAGCAAAAATAGTGCCATCTTATTTAAGTATCTTCTTAGACAAGCAATACTTCTGGAAGCATCCGCAGTGAGCTCCAGACACAGTTAACTGCGATGTTCCTCAGAAACTCGTCATAAGCCACTTTCAGCACCAATTACACAGACTTACACTAATCGTTCTCCTTAACAGGATTCTGAGGCTCTTGAAGACAAGGGAATGTGCTTTTTAATTTTTCATTCTAACTCAGTGCCTTGTACTTACAGTCACTACACCCTGGAAGGCATAGTCTCTTAATCCCTTGAGGTCAAAGGAAATTGTGGACTACAGATTGGGCGCGGGCTCTCTTGATTTTCCTCCTGCTTCCCAGGCCTTTCCTTGTCAATCTCTTTTTGCTGGTTTTCTTCCTTATCCTGACATCTAAGCATCACATGCTCCAAGGCTCGCTTATCTCCCTTTGCTTTCTCTAACTTTCTTTCATTGCTGTGGCTATAAAAATGTTGATATGTCCCTCTGGCTTCCCAGTCACAGTAAAACATACTGTTTATCTAGTAGTTCAGACTCCAAACTTGACAATTATCCTGAATTCCTCCCTTTTTCCTCACATTTTGTGTCCAATTTTTCAGCTGTCTTTGAAATTAGTGCTGCATGTGGTCACTTTTCATCTCCACCTGTTCTGAGTTTGAGGTATTATAATTTCTCTCCCCTCAACTTCTCTAGCAGCCTCATAACTGTTCTCTCTACTTCTTTTTTGTTGTTGTTTTTTGTTTGTTTGCTTTTTGAGATTTTTTTTTTTTTTTTTTTTTTTTTTTTTTTTTGCTAGAGGGATTGTGCGCTTGCCAGAAAGACAGAGACAGAGAGACAGAAAGCAAGAAATCACCTCTCCTGGGGGAATGGCTATGCCACTATCTCTTCTCCTCCATTCTCTTTTCGGGTTCTTGGGCATGCACGCATACACATCTGGCATGAGTTCAAGCCACCAGGTCCAGGACTCGAACCTCGGTCAGCTACATGGGAGTCCAGAGATATAGCCATTACCCTATCTGCTTGTCCCTTGCTCTACTTCTGTTCTCATCCTCAAACAACCACCCACCAACCAGAATATTTGTACTTTATGGTAGAAACTGAAAGACTGGAAGATAAAATAGCAGAGATGGTGGGGCCAGCAGTGGTGTAGTGGCTACAGCACTGGACTCTCACATGGTAGATTGAGGCTGGAGTCTCAGACCTAACAGCTTGAAAATCACACTGGGCATATATGCATGCCCAAAATTCCAGGAGGATTTGGAGGAGAATATTATCTCTGTCTCTCTCTGGTGATTGCATATGCTCTTTGGCAAAAGCTTAAAAAAAATAGCAAGGATGGCAGGTGTAGAAACCAGAGACTGTATGAGGGTAGGGGTAAATAGAGTAGGAGAAAGGGGTTCAGGAAAAAATAACTTAATAGCACAGGAATGGAAAGTTTTCTGTTGAGAATGATATAATATCTTTGACTTGATTGACATGCACTGCATTTATGCTTTGAAAAACCATATTGTATGCCATAAAGACGTACAATAACTAAAATTTAAAAATGAAAAATATATTAAAAAGGCTGGTCATTCACCTGCTAAAAACCCTCCCTCATCACAATTAGAATAATATACAAATTTTACTTTGGCCTGTAAGACCCCACATGACTTTGACTCCCTCTATCCCTCCAAACTCTTTTTGAATTTGTCTTCCCCCTTGCTGTCTATTCAACCATACTGATTCCCTTGCTCTTCCCTTTTTCTTTTTAATGGTAATGCAGGTACATGTGTGCATGTGAGAGGAGTACCCTTGACAGCTTCTCATCACTCCATGACCCCTTTCCCCAGCCCTCCAGCTGCTCAGGCCCATGTGCATGACCATATGGCTTCCAGCTTGGCAGGGCACTTGCGTTACGGCTGTGCCGCAGCCACTGGACCTATGCTTTTTTAAAAGTATATTATTATTTGTAATTTATTTTATGAGTAAGGGAGACAGGGAGAGAGAGAGCAAGAGAGACACCTCTGACAGGGTTCTCACACCATGATCCTACCTCCAGCTCAAGCCAACCAAGATCACTACCTGATGTACACAGGGAAACAAGGGGCCATGAATAGGACCTTCCAATACAGACCCAGCATTGCGGAGTGTTGTGTTACTGCTAAGTCATCATGGCTGCCCCCTTGCCCTGCGCCCCTTGCTCTGCCTTGATCAGACCAGTTTCTTTCCTGTCTTTGTACTTGACCTTCTCTCGGTACAGAAAGCTATTCCTTCCAGACCTTGCAAGGCTTGCAAGATACCTCGCTTCCATCAGGTATCTGCTCACATATCACCTTTCCAGAGAAGACTTTCCTAACCACTCATTCCATCAAACTCATCACTCTTTATCATCTTATCCTCTTGACTGTTTTTTAAAAAAGGGTTTTTAATTATAATAATAATTCTTGTTATTGAGAGAAATGTACTCATGACAGAATCTCAGCATGCCACAACTCCCTAGCCTCAGCCTTCCAGCCAGAAGGATCATGGATGTATCTACAGGCATGCCGGGCATGACTGGATCAACCTGGGATCTGGACATGGGGCCTTCCCACGTGGCTCCAGTTCTGCACAGTGACATCTTCTGCAGCTAGGTCTCAGGTTGACTTTCATAGTGTATATTAATGCTTGACTTTTTAGGATATATTTATTGGTTTATATCTATGTCCTCCAAAGAAATACAAACATCTCATTGGCGAGGACTTTTCTGCCTTGTTCATCCCAAGTGTCTAGATAAGGCCTCGATAAATACTTGTCAAGTGAGCAGATACATGAATAAACATGCAAAGTTCAAGAGGCAGTGAGAAATAGGATGAAGGAAGGTAGCTAAGCCGGTCATGGCTCAGGTAATGGGTTATTTTAATAAATCTGAAACTGGAATGTACTTCCAGGAGCAGAGAAAGTAATAATGTGCAGGCACAATGGAAGGCCAAGTGGTGGACTGAGAAGAGACCCTCAAGCAGTCCTGCTGGACAGACATCACGCAATGATAGAAAGGATCTATTAGGTGGTCACAAAAGTCATGATGTGTTTTCCTATGCAAAAATGTATCATGACTTTCCAGAAGATCTAAGAGATCTCTACAACCCAAAACAAAAACCAGTGGCCACAACTGGCTACTGAGCACTTGAAATGTGGCTAATGGGACTGAAGAGCTAAATATTAATTTAAAAATTCATATTTGAGTGGCTACATGTGGGTGATGGCTACGATATTAGAACGTGAAGGATCCCTTTCCCTCATTTGTGACTGCAGGATTAATAATGCATATCTCATTGAGTTGGTGAGAAGGCTAATGACATACAAAGCCTGGTAAAATGTCTGGAATTTATGTGGCTCCCCCCCCCCAAAAAAAAAGAACTGTTATTATTACACAGAGTTGCAAATTAATACATGCCATTTAAAGTTGGCTCAAAAGCACCTGGAAGGGGAACCAGCAGTTAGCGTAATGGCTATGTCGCTGGACTCCTACGTAGTCGACTGCGGTTCGTGTCCCGGACCCGGTGGCTTAAAAAACTCACACCGGGCGCATGTGCATGCGTGCCCAAGATCCCGAGAGAAGAATGGAGGAGAAGGGATTGCGGCGTGGCCATCTCCCCTGGGGGGTGATTTCTCGCTTTCTGTCTCTCTGTCTCTCTGTCTGTCTGGCGAGCGCATGCGCCCTATAGCAAAAACCTCTCAAAAAAAAAAAAAAAAAAAAAAAAAAAGCACCTGAAATAGGCTTTATTAACTTCTACCATGACTTTTTTTTTTTTTTTTTTTTTTTGAGTTAGTGGATAACCAATTTGTGGGTCTAAGGTGGAAGTTATATACTAAACATAGCAACCAGCCACTTGGGGATCTCACTGAAAGCCTTTCAGAGTAGATGGCTTCCAGGAGGATCAGCCTGCTGATACTTATAATGAGCTAATTAGTTTTGACAACAGTTAATTTAGCATCTGCAAAAATTGGATTTGTAACATTACTGTATTATTTTCAAACCGTGGCAACTACAACTTCCTAGATGATTTTGAACAAGAGAAGTGTTTGTTTTAATGGTTACTATTAAAATAAGGGAATAGCTGTTTACATATTAAAAACGTTCTATGAATTCTTTAAGGCTTAAATTGGTTTGCACATAAACATTGTTTTCTTCTCAGTGACTTACCAGACTTCCTTCCATAATCAATCCAGAAAATAAAATTAACACATAAATAGAACCTAAGCAGATCCTTTTAACCATTTTAACCATCCCTTATGAATATTCTAATACAATAATAAAGTCACACATTTGTCTAGAATAAGCAAGGTGCTTATTTTCAGTTCAAGAGAATTTGCATTTGGTAGCAGAGTGGAAGTAACATCCCACAGTCCACTAAATACTTGAAGACTCTGAGGCTTGCAAAAAAGGAGACACATAGTATTTAAATTAAACCGTGTTTAAAGGCATTAAGAAAAGTTGACACCCTTATAAAGGAAGCCAATTAATTTGCAACTGTCAGAAGCCCTTTACAGTAATGGAAAAAGTGATCCAGGATCTATAATATAAATGATAGAGATGACTATTCTAGTCGTCCTATGGTCCTGGTGGTGGTGGTGGTGGGGGGGGGGGGCATGTGCTTTGCTAACTAACCCCACAGCTTTGCTTTGAGATGCAGATCTTCCCTTCCCTCCCAGGAAGTCTGGGGTTGTAGAAGGGGAAGGGAGGGAAGACGCTTGTGTCTAAGACGAGTTGTAAAGACTTACCAATGGGCATCACTAAGAAAAAAGGCAGCCAGCAGAGGACGAAGCAGCCGACCACGATGCCCAGCGTTTTGGCCGCTTTCTTCTCCCGGGAAAACTTGAGGAGCCTCACGGAGAAATGCGTCTTGTTCTTGGCGCTGGCCATCCCGCTGCCTTCTACCGGGACATTTTTCCGATGGATGCGGAGCGTCACTTGCTCTGAGTCTGACTTGTCGGTCTTGAGGCCTGACTTGAGGCCCCGACTCTCCCTCTTGGCCACCACGTAGACCCGGCAGTACATGACCAGAATGATGGCCAGGGGCACGTAGAAGGAGCCCAACGCCGAGAAGAGCACGTAGCCGGGCTCCTCGTTGATCTGGCAGATGGTCTCGTCTTCCGGGGCCGGTTGCCTCCAGCCGAACAGGGGCCCGATGGAGATGACTAGGGAAAGCACCCAGACGCAAAGCAGAGCCATGAGACCCCTCCTCTGGGTGACGATGGTGGGGTAGCGCAGCGGGTAGCTCACGCCGATGTAGCGGTCGATGGAGATGATGCAGAGGCCCATGATGGACGCGGTGCAGCACAGGACGTCCACGGCCGCCCAGATATTGCAGAAGACCCTGCCGAAGGCCCAGTAGCCCAGGACCTCGAAGATCGCTGAGAAGGGCAGCACGGTGGAGGTGAGCAGAAGGTCTGCCACGGCGAGGTTGACGATATAGTAGTGAGTGACCGAGTGTAGATGCCGGTGACAAGCCACCGAAAGGATCACTAGGATATTCCCCAGCACCCCGAAAAGAATGAGGCCCCCCAGAATCACCCCGAGCAGAATGGCCTTGGATATGTTCACCGGTGCCGAGGGGTGGGTGCAGTTAGAGCTGTCAGAAGCATTTCCGGAAAGAAACACCATGGTCCCAGCCGGGCTGGGTGAGGTCCGGCTCTCCTGGGCCACCCCCGGGCGGGGGCGGAGGCGGGAGCGAGGGAGCCGCTGATCCAAAGGTCTCCGCTCAGGAGAGCCCAGCCGGCTGGGTTTCGATAGGGCGGAGAGGGAATGCGCGGGTGGGAAACAACCCCGGCCAGCCCTGGGAACACTCAGAATGCCACGCGAAGGAGCAAGGCATTAAAGGTGACATGGCCAGGGGCGCGCGGGGATGCTCGCAGAGTCTTTTCACCCACCGCGCTGGCCCAGGGCCCCAGTTCCCTTCCTACCCGAGGCTCCGCATTAAGGTCCTGGAAGAGACACGTTGCAGAATGCACTCCCAGCATTACAGGAGCCCCCTTTTCTGCACGGTGTGGTTCGTCCTGGTGGGGAGAAGATTCAGCATTCTGCAAGCAATTTGGAATTCAAACATCCAGCGCCAGTCTCCCCGCAAACCACAGGCAAGCGTGGATCAGCCGTCGATGCTCAAAGACAGCAACCGCTGGCATTTGGACGCTGCCCGGGTCCCGCCGTTACCCACGTTCGGGGCTGTCCCAGACTCTTGGTAGCTCCGGCTTTTAGACACACCAGCCGGGAGCGAGGGTGTGAAATATTTGCGGAGACCCAGTCGATGGTGTAGCGTCCTCCTGAAAGAGCGCAAGGAGGAAGCCGGGCTGTTAGCCAGGCGTCCTGGGGAGAGAGGCCGAGCCGGACTTGACCGCACTCGGACCCCAGTAGGGAGCCCGGCCGACTCTGCGGTCCCGGAGCAGCATTGCCCGGCCGCGACCGAGGCGACACGGGAGGGCACAGCGCACGGCATCCCCAGCCCCCCGCGGCTGGGTACCTCCCCTCGCGCGCTCAGCCGCGCTGCCTGAGTGCAAGATTCCAAGCAAACTCCCCTACATTAAAATAAATAAATAAATTGATAGATAGATAGATAAAAACGATAAATAAAAACAAAGAAAGAAACGAAAATACGCTAAGCTGCAGTTCCGCGCGGCCTGATGGCTAACGTCGACACTGCGAAATTAAATCCCGAAGCCCGGGGGCGCGTCTGCAGCTGGCGCGTGCCGCACCCGGCCTAGCGAGTGGAATCCCGTGGAGCTACCCGGTTGCCATTTGAACAGGTTGCTTCGCGGCCACCCGGAGGGGGCGGCCTGGGAGAGGGAGCCACTGAGACCCGGGGCCGCAGAGCCAGTGCCACGCGCACGCTCAGGGCCGAGAAATTCACACTTGGGTGTGCAGAGCACGCCGATCAGTGACAAGCCAAGTCAGCCTGAGAGCCAGGTCCCGAGCAAAGCCGGGGAAGGTCTCGAGGGCTGAACGCGACCCAGGTGGGTCCGAGATGTCTCTCCAGGCCCTAGGGGCTTAAGTCACGAGCTGCACCCGAGCTGCTTGGAAACGGGATGAGGGGGCATCACTTTGCAGAAGGGGCTTTGCCAGTGGCAGTCACTGCGGATTTTCAGTATGCGAAAAAATCAAACCTGCGTGCCAGCGGACGGGGGACTCGGAGTCTCTGGGCTGGGGATCAGGTTTGGGTTAAGAAACCTCGCTTTCCACAACTGCAGTGACCATGGGACTCTGGCGGGAGTGGCGGGCATGGAATGTGTCCACTTTGTCTGCTGCGGTTGGGCCCTGAGACAGGATCTCCCTGCCAAGGCTACCGTGAAAAATCACAAGTTCAAGACCTCACAGGTGGCACTAAGAACGAGCCACTGCAGAAACCGGTGGCTTTCTCCTCCTCGGGACGACAGATAACGGGTTAAAAAGCCACTTGTTAACTAGAAGGTAACTTCCCAGAATGTTTAAGGGAAAGGGGATAGGGTAGGGGTGCTGGTACTACACGAGACGGAAAACGCAGGAGGCGCTTGGGGAAAGTAGGGGTTCGGACTTGGAGGCCGCGGGAAGTCTGCAGTCACCCACCCGGCCCTGCGGGTTGCTCGCGCCCCGCGCCGCGGCGCACTCACCTGAAGCGTCTTTGCAGAGCCACCCGCAGGCGCACCGGGGAGGAGCGGACAGGGTTTCTGTCCCCGGAGCCGCTCCCCGCCTCTTCTCTGGGGGAAAGAGGGGACCGTCTCTTCAAGGCACCAAAGGCTAGTCGTTTTGCACCCGCTGACTCACCCCTTCCCCACTGATGTCTTTAAGTTCCTGGCTCGCTATTGCTTTACCTGCATATTTTAAAATAAAGAATGAACATAGGAAAAGGAACGAAAAAGCCCACACAGACAACCGATAACTCCACAATCAGCCTTTTAATATTCAGGTTCCCGACACTAGAAAAGAACGGCCAGGAACTTTGCAGCTCTCGCTGACGTCACACTGGCAGTAGTCCAGCGAGTACCGTAATCTCCCGCTTTTACCGTATTACTCTGCAGCAACCGCACAGGTGCAAACAGCCGTATTTTTTCCCTCCTGCCTAGACTGGCTTGGGTTTTCACATTTAAAAAGACGCACGCGTGCGGGCGCACTCCTGTGTGTGTGTGTGTGTGTGTCTGTGTGTGTGTGTGTAGGGGGGATTGTAGGGGGAGGTACTTGTAGTCAATATCTTCTTTAAATGGCCTTAGATTTTAGGAATAAAGAAAAATGGACGCCTTTGTGAGACAGTACTATGGGTATGGTGTGCTGTAAGAAATACCTGATGAAGTTACTTTAAACAGTTTGATTCATTACATATTTGGCCTAGATTCTGTTCAAATCAAGGAGAAGCATACAGAGCATGTTATTATGCTAAGTACGCCTGTAAATTATATTATTTGCAGATTTTTTTTAAAAAAACAAGCGAAATCCAATAAAATTCAATAAGTCTCACTGTAATAAAATTATGTCTCCAGAGAAATAAAGTGAGCGTGTATACCGTTATTAAATATTATTTCCTCTTATTTCTTTATATGGATGGATTTAAAAGCATTGTGATCTTGCTCTAGGTTCTTACATGATTTATTGTCTTGAAAATGCCACACATTGAGCCCACCCCAGGCATGGAGGTTAAGGATCCTACATGGTTAACTGTGGAGTTTGAGTTTCAGATCCTGTGGCTTGAAAAATATGCCAGGCGTGTGTGCGCATGCCCAAAACCCTGAAAGAAGGGACAGATGGAGGAGAAGGAATTGCTGCATGATCTCTCTTTCTCTCTGTCTCTCTCCAGCAAGTGCACCTGTGCTCTGGCAAATTTTTTAAAAAAGTCATTCTTCTCCTATTTTCATTTTAAAAGCACATACATACATATATGTATATGTATATATGTATACACACACACACACACATACACACACATAAACACTTTTAAAAAAGTATTCCTTCTTTTTCATTCTCTTTGATTCATTATATCAATAGTTGGAATATGAAACACTGATATTGCCACTTTTATTATATTTTTTCTGGTAAATTCCATGCTCTGTTTACCTTATGTTTGAATAGTGCCGTATGTGTGTTGGAATATTGGGAACATACAAAACTTTTTTCCACTCTAATTCCCACCACCTAAGTCATCTTCTTTCAAGTTTATTGATTCAGACAAAGCATGACATTCTTAAAGTATTTACTCAGTTCCCTCAAACCTAGTAGTAGAAAGATAGCTTGGAGCAGTGCTGTGTACTTAAATTTTTGCCTCAGAACAAAAGTTTACTAGTATTACTACTTTTCCCAAGTGAGAGTATATTTGGGAAGCACTTTTATAAGCAATAAATCTCAAAATGCCTACAGGAATACCCCTGGGCGAGGCAGGGAGCCCTATATTATTCAAGACCCAATATTTAGATTTCCTTCTCTTTTGTACAATAACCCCCTCCCAAGCCCCCACTATCCCCACTAAAATGGGGATAGTACATTTTATTAGACTTCGATATTACTTGCAAATGCATACATGACCAATTTGTAGCCTAGTGGTGAAGAGGCCTATGATCCACATGGCTGACCATGGTTTAATCCTGGCTCCAACAACGTGAGAAACACACAGGACATGTGTGCGTGTGTGCCCCAAATCCCAACAGGATGGAGAAAGGGAGGAGAAGGGATGGCAGTGTGACCATACCCCATTGTGGGGTGATTTCTCTCTTACATGTATCCCTGGCAATTAAACACACACACACATACACAAATAGCTTGCTCATACTTAAGTTGAATTTGTGTTCTAGGAGGAGCATATTGGGTGAGCAAACAGAAAACCTGGGTTATTCACTTAGTCACTTGCTTTCTGGGATTCAGTCACCTCAGAGGAGGAGGTTGGGCTATTATTCCATGCAATTTCTGTACCTTATCATCAAAGATGAGTGTAATGTCCATTATTAAAAAGTCCTGTCCACCAGAGGGATATGCATTGTTTAGTTTCATATTCATTAACTTTATGCTCTAACGAGAGTTCCCTATTAAGATCTGTTCCATGGTAGATAAGGGAAATAGTGTTATCAGCAAGAAAAAGAACTGATAACTCAGTTGTTGTTCAGATTGGCAAGGTCAAAATGTGTAAGTTTTTGAAATTCCCAGCCCCCATCTGCCGACAAGCAAGAATACACACAATCCCCCTCCTTTCAATAATTAGCTAATACCAAGACTGGGAGGAGTGGCTCTTCATGTTTCCAGATAGCATAAAGTCTCAAAAATCTATTTCTCAGCTTGTGAACATCCATCTTTGCAAAACTAACTCTTCAAAGCAGTTTTGCAGTTGCTAACCTTTGACTTACAAATAGGAAACTATCCATCTACTGGTTACTCCTTAAAGAGTGGTGACAGGAATGTTCCAGAAAGGTGTCTGAGTTAGATACGTGAGTAGGTGGGGTAAAGAGAGGGTAGTCTGTGGAATCATAAAATACTGTCCTTATTTTCTTATGAAACTTTGGCAAAACTCAGCTTTTTGGAGCTTTGGAGCTTTGGGTTCCTTTCTTTTTCTTTTTCTTTTTCTTTTTCTTTTTCTTTTTCTTTTTGCAAGACAGAATACATGAGAAAGAGATCCCAGCACTTTCTACAATGTCTGGTCATATTGCATCCCTTCCTCCAGTCCTCCAGCCCATCAGATCCTGGGCACTCCTGGGCATGCCCAGTATGTTTTAGGCTGACCGAACCAGGGATTTGAACCAAAGTCACTATTTGGGATCTAACTATCTCTTGAGCAGCCTATTACCATGAGCCAAAGGGTTGGTCTCCATTTCCTAACATTTAAAGGGAGATAATAAAATAGCACAGAGTTATTTTTGGGATTGAGTAAAAGTCTCTTTCTCAACAGTGCCACTCATAATGCTTATTTACTCCTTTTTTAATTAATCTTATTAACTCTTTCCCTTTCTGCTCATTATGCATGTTACTTTAAAGTGAAATATACTTGTAATTCAGGGTAGTCCATGAGCACTGGTAAATTCAGCTGGAGAATAGGCTAAGGACCTGAACATGATACAAGGGCCCAGTGGTATAATCAGAGTGACCCAACATGACAGGAGGACAGCCCTTGGTGCTGGCTACTCCTCCTTTTCTTCCCACATCCCCCTCTGTCCCCCCACTGTGAAGAACCATGTGTATGTATGTGAACCTCTGAGACCATACATGCAGACAACTGCCCTTTAGACCTTGGGCCCTAGAGCCCACGCACACGTGATACTGTCTGCTCTCAAGAGGGTGAGACTAGGTAAAATAACTATATTCCCTGAGAATGCATGTATAACTATTTGGTGTTAGAGATTCTGGTTCTGAGAACATGGTCCGGAAGGGAGGAATATCACGTTAGTCCTGTGGACTCTTTGCCCAAAGGGGAGGGCCATGGCTTGGGGGAATTAAAGTTGGGCTCTCTCTATCCTGAAACCCAAGTCAAGTGCCTCTCTTGCCTGGATCTAAGGGTGCTGTTCTTGTTTGTTTGTTCGTTTTTTAATAGTTTTTTGCCGTAGGTTGTGTGCACTCACAAGAGAGACACAGAGAGAGAGAGAAAGTAAGAAGTGACCCTCCCAGGAGTGGCCATACCGCAATCCCCTCTTCTTCATTCTTCTCTTGGGGTTTTGGGTATGCACACATGTGTGCTGGATGTACTTTGCAAGATGCCAGGTTTGGGGTTCAAACCATGGTCACCCATGTGGGAGTCCATCACCTTAACTACCACATCACCTGCTGGCCCTAAGGGTGCTATTCTTTAGGCTTCAAGTGTGATGAAAAATCTACAGAAGGGGCATTTTAGGAAAGACTCATAGGATAATATTGCTTGAGTTAGAGTTTGCAGGCTAAGCAGGATTCAGAGTAGTAGACAAAACTGAGGACGGCAAATCAACAGCAGTTGCATTACAGAGTGGTGCATGCGTATGTGCACATGCTCAGAGACACTGTAGGAATCAGTTCAACTGGAGAAGAAGGACTGAGCAATCAAAGTACCCCTTATGCCTTTTATTGGCAAGAGTGCATTAGTGAGAAAGTCTGCAAGAGTGAGAAGTTTTGAGGTTAAAAAAAAAAAACATTCTGTCAATGGAATTAGAAAATAATTCACACTGGAATTAGAAACTATTTTCTGGTATTAATGATTTCAAGTGACAGAGTAGCGGACTCAATATTAGTAACCACCAAAAAGACCTAGCTTTTCAATTAATTCTCCCAAGACTTAAAAAGTTAAAGTGGAGGAAAACAAAAAACATTGTTCAGAAAGATATCGATGCAGTATCAAATCACAATTCTCCAAACAAGCGTCCTGTTCTAATCTTTTATTGAACTGAGAAAACTGCACAGTACACAGTCTTGAAAGAAGTAATTGATGATAATTCTTCCTTTGGCATCATTTGCCCAAATTCTCATCACCAGGAGATAACAACTTGCTCCAAGTCTAGTGAATTTCATGATCCCATTTCTATTTCATAGGAATATCATGGTGAGAGTATGGCATTAAGTCAGACCAGGGTTCAGCAGGGAAATCATTTTTTTTAAACAAAATAAATTTGCTTTTGCATAGGAGATGTGAGTTGAGGCATATCAATCAAATTCTCTCAATACCTTTGTCAATTATCTGAAAAACGAATGAAAAGACTAAATCAATATATGTTTCCAGTGTGGAAATACTTTACTGCTTTTCTCCATCTGCTGGTGGGCTGTTATGGGCACATTAACATGTTTATTGACCTGTATTTGATTATAAAATACATGCTCATAGCACATTTTGAAAAGTCAGAAGCTTATGAGAATAAACATGATCTGTAATCCTACCATTAGAGAAATACAGATTCTTAAATCTTTTATTACATTTTTCCATCTTTTTGTTCATGTGCATAAATTGTATATGTAAAAATATTTTAATGGAATATATTGTAGGCTACACCTGTATTATTGTGTTTCTATATATGGTGTATATATTATATCCATTATGTACAATACTATGATTATACTGTATTTACAGTTATGTGTCTTCTTTTTTTTGGAGAGGTTTTTGCTACAGGGTGCGCGTGCTTACCAGAGTGACAGAGAGAGACAGAAAGTGAGAAATCACCCCCCAGGGGGATGGCCACACCACAATCCCTTCTACTCCATTCTCCTCTCGGGATATTGGGCATGCACGCACACATGCCCGGTGTGAGTTTAAGCCACGAGGTCCAGGACTTGAACCATGATTGACTACATGGGAGTTCAGTGACATAGCCATTACGCTAACTGCTGGTCCCCTGTGTCTTCCTTTTCCAATTACAAATTTTAAAAATTCATCCTCATGTTATTGGATTTGTACCAAAGCATGACTTACAACAGCTGCATAGTGATTCCATCCTCTGTGTTTACTCTCATCCCTCCCCAAATTTATACATTGAAACCTAACCTCCAAGATGATGTTATTGCAGGTGGGGTGCCGGGAAGTGATTAGATCATGAAGGCTCTTCCCTCAGAATGGGGTTACTGCCCTCATGAAAGAGACTTCAGGAACCCTTTTTACCCTGTCTCCATGTGAGCATACAATGGCCATCTATGAGGAACAGGCTCTCACTGGACATAGACTCTTCTGCAGCTTTGCTCTTGGACTTCACGGCTTCCAGAACTGTGAAAAATAAATTCTGTTGTTTGTAAATTATTCAATCTAAAGCATTTTTATATAGCACCCTGAATGAACTAAGACAGTGCATTTCATGATAAATTTGAGTATCTGGATATTTAGTCTATTCAAACATTTCTGGTATATATCTTTTACTGTGATAAATGCTCTCTTAAAATAATTTTTAAAATTTATTTATTTACTTATTTTCTAAATTTGCTGAAGGGCAGGTGTGGTCACCAGTGACAGAGTGAAGGTGAGAAATTACCCCTTGAGGGAATAGCAACACCAAAGTCCTTTCTCCTCCATTTTCCTCTTAGGATTTTGGACATGCATGCAAATGTGCCTGGCATGTTTCTCAAGCCACTGTGCCCCAGATTCAAACCACAGGCTCAGCCCACAGATTCAGCCACGTGGGATCCAGCTGCCCAACAAACTCAACCACGTGGGATCCAGCTGCCTTAACCACCATGCCACAGGCTGGCCTGATAAATGCTCTTATATATAATATATATAATTTTTTCTTTAGATTAATTTATATAACTGGAATTAATTTATATAACTGAAATTAAAGGACCAAAGACTATGACTATTTAAAAGTCTATGATACATTTTGCCATCTAGAAATTTTTTCACAAATGTAAATGTAAATGTAAACTCCCCAAAACAGTGTATGACAATCTGCTTTTTAATTATGTTTTTTTTTTACAATCTTTTTTGTTTAATTTTTAAATTTGCTAGAGGACATGTACACTCACTGGAGAGAGAAGAGAGAGAGAGAGAAAGAGAGAGAGAGAAAGAGAGAGAGAGAGAAAGAGAGAGAGAGAAATGAGAAAGCATTTTCTATAGGGCATAGGGCATGGCCAGGCTACAATCCCTTCTCCATTTCTTCTTTTGGGAGTTGGACATGCATGCAAACATGCCTGGTGTGTTTTTCAAGACACTGAGTCTGAAACTCTAACTGCACAGAGATACCTTAACCACTGTGACTGACATTTGCTGGACCATATTTGGCAACATTAGGCATTTATAATAATAAAAAAGTATATATGTAAATGAAACAAACCTTAGCTAATTTGATGAGCAAACAAAATCTTACTTTAAAATGTATAAACTTTAATTATGATTGTATTTTTAAACATTTGCCATTTATTTCCTTGTGTGTTTGTGATTCACTTGTCTGTGTTTCTATTAGGGTATTTTAAGCAGGAAGTGATTTAATACAGGGAACCATTAAAACATAGTTAGGAGGCCGGCTGCAGTGGCACACCTGCAGTGCATGCTCTGTGATGCTGAGGTTACAAGGAAGGTCCCAGCTCACTTCCTGGGGTCTCTCTCTATATATAAGGCATGTGTGTGTGTTCCCATAATCCTGGCTGGCTGCAGCGCTGTGGATGGATTATGGCATGAAGGCTCTATTGGGGGTGACTCTCTGTCCCTGTCTCTCTCATAAAGGAAATAAATGAGTAAACTTGTAAACATTTTCTTAATTTCTTTTTTGGGTAGTTTGTTGTGAGTGTATAGAAACATTATTGATTTTTACATGTTAATTTTGTTTTCTGCTACTTTACTGTATTCATTTATTATTTCTAGCAACTTTTTTTTTTTTTTGGTGGAGCCTTCAGGGTTTTCTAAACATAAGATCATATCATCAATAAAGATAGATAGACTAGCAAGTGGCATAATGGTTAAGGTGTTGGACACCAAAATGGGTGACTGCAGTTTGAGTACAGGACTGGGCAGCCATCTTTCTAGCTTTCTCTCTCTCCCTCCCTCCCTCCTCCCTCTCTCTCACTCTGTCTCTGATGAGTGCATGTTCCCTATAGCAAATTCAAAAATAATAATAGCAATAAGTAAAATTAAATACATAGTTCTTAAAAAATAAACAAAGATAATTTCACTCTTTCTTTCCTGTTTGGATTTAATTTCTTTCTCTTGCCTAATTGCTATGGCAAGGACTTCAAGTACTGTGTAGAATAAAAATGGTGAGAGTGGGCATTCTTTTTGATTTTTACATAAAATCCCAAGTTTTTTACCTTTGAGTATGTTAGCTACAATGTTGCCATATATGGCCTTAATTGCATTGAGGTGGATTTCTTACAGATCTACTATGTTGAGAGATTTTTTTCATTAAAGGATATTGAATTTTATCAAATGTTCTTTTCTTCATCTATTGAAATGATCTAATGATTTTTGTTGTTTATTCTGTTAATGTGACTTATTACACTTATTGATTTGTATATGTCAAACCATCCTTGCATTCCAGGGCTAAATCTCACTTGGTCATGGTGAATCATCCTTTTAATATGCTGTTGGCTTTCATTTGAAAGAATTTTTTAAAGCCTTTTTTGCATCTATGCTCAATAGGTATATTGGCCTGTAATTTTCTGCAATGTCTTTGTCTGTCTTTGGTATCAGGGTAATGCTCATCTCTTAAAATGATTTTGAAAATATTCCCTTCTTTTAAATTTTTTGGAAGAATTTGAGAAAGATTGATGTTAGATTTTCTTTAAACACTGGTTGAATTTACCTGTGAAGCCATCAGATCCTGGGTTTTCTTTGATGGGAGACTTTTTATTACTGATTCAATCTTCTTGTTATTGGCATGGTAATTTCTTAGGATCCTTTGTGTTTCTATGGTATCAGTTGTAATGTCTCTTCTTTCATTTTTTATTTCATTTATTCATGTCTTTTACTTTTTTCCTGGTTAGTCTAGCTAAGGGTTTGTTGATTTTTATCTTCACAAAAAACCCCACAAAACTATTAGTTTAATTGACCTATTGTTTTTCTAGTCTCTATTTTATTTATTTATGCTCTGATTTTTGTTATTTTCTTTATTCTGATATCTTTTGACTTCATTTTCTTTTTCTAATTCATTCAGGTACAGTGTTCGTTTATTTGAGATCTTTCTTCTTTTTTGGTAAGGAATTTATTGCTAAAATTACTCTCTTAGAATTGCTTTTGATGCATTTTATAAATTTTGGCATGTGATATTTCTATTTATCTGTCAATATAAAAGCCTTTTTGTTTGACTCATTGGTTATTTAGGAGCATATTATTCAATCTCCCATATTTGTGGACTTTCTAAGATTTATACTGTTTTTGATTTCTAGTTTTATACCATTGTGATCAGAAAAATACTTGATGTGATTTCAGTCTTCTCAAATTTGTTAAGATTTGTTTTCTGATAGCATATACATTTTCCTGAAGAATGTTCTGTGTGCACTTGAGGAGAATGTAGATTCTGTTGCTGTCAGATGGAATGCTCTGTATATGTCTGTTAGGTCCATTTGGTTTAAAGAGTAGTTCAAGTCAAATGTGTTTTGTTTAACTTACTGTCCGATATGTCCTTAGTTGAAAGTTGGCTGTTGAAATCACCTACTATTACTCTGTTGCAACCTATTTCTCCCTTCAGGTCCTTCAACATTTCCGTTATATACTTAGGAGCTTCAATGTCAGGAATGTATATGTTTAAAATTGTTATATGCTTACTATTATTATTATTATTTTAGAGAGATTTTTGCTATAAGGCACATGCACTCACTGGAAAAAGAGACAGAGAGACAGAAAGCAAGAAATGATCCCCCAGTGGGGATGGCCATGCTTCAGTCCCTTCTCCTCCATTCTCCTCTTGGGATTTTGGGCAGGCCTGCACATATGCTGGCATGAGTTTTAAGCCACCAGGTCCGGGATTCAAACCTCACAACGTTACCATTATGCCATCTGCTGGTCCATACAGTTGTTATATAATTTTTTTTTCTTTTTTTTTTTTTTGGAGAAGTTTTTGCTATAGGGCATGTGCGCTCACCAGACAGACAGAGAGAGACAGAGACAGAAAGTGAGAAATCACACCCCAGGGGGGATGGCCACCGCAATCCCTTCTCCTCCATTCTCCTCTCGGGATCTTGGGAACGCACGCACACACTCCCGGCGTGAGTTTAAGCCACTGGGTCCGGGACTCGAACCGCGGTCGACTACATGGAAGTCTAGCGACATAGCCATTACGCTAACTGCTGGTCTAGTTGTTATATACTTTTGACAAATTGATTCCTTTATCATTACAGAATGTCTTTCTTAGTTTCTTTTTACATAAAGTCTATCTGATAAAGCTAACCCCCTCCTCTCTTTTGGTTTACATTTGTGTGCAATATCTTCCCATATCTTTACTTTGAATCTATGTGTATCTTTAAAAGAGAAATGAGTCTTGGGACCAGCAGGTGGCGTGGTGGTTAAGGCGCTGGACACTCCCACATGGTCGACCACAGTTCAAGTCCTGGACCTGGTGGCTTGCTTTCTCACTTTCCCTCTCTCTCTCTGTGTCTAACTCTGGTCAAATTTAAATAAATAAATAAATAAATAAATAAATGGATAAATAAATAAATGGATGGATGGATGCATGGATGAATGGATAAATGTATAAAAAAAAAAGTGAAATGAGTCTCACATAGGTAGATCTTTTTTTTTTTTTTTTCATTCAATCATTGTTTTTACTATGACTATACTAATATTTATTTATTCTTTCTATTCTTGGTGGGCTTTTGGATTATATCCAGCATTTAATTATTATGAGTAATGTTGCTACAAACATACTATAAAAGTTTTTTATGTATATGTGCCTGAATTTGTATTTCTATTCCTAGAAATGGAATTCCTGAATCATAGAGCAAGTATGCATTCTATACTTTAGCAGATATTCACATATGCTTTCCCAGAGTGGTGGTATCAATTATACTTTTATCAGTTGTACAAAATGTTCTGTTGTGAGTCTGCTTAATTTTGACCATTTTGATGAGTGTTTGTGTCTGTTATGTATGTGTAGAAATAGCTCATGTGTCTTCAGTTTGTGTTTTTCTGACTACTAAAATAGCTGAACAAGTTTTTTGTAAGAATATTGTGCATTTGACAATCTTTTTTAGTGAAGTGTTCGTTTAGGTCTCTTTCTGAAATTTCAATTGTTAAGTATTTTTTTCTTATGTAGTTTTGTTTTTTTACATACAAGTTTTATTGAGGGATAACCTATTTAAAAAGGAAACAAACAATGTAATCTTCAGCATACAGTTAGGAAGTTTTTCGCAAAGTAAATTCTCTGATTAAAAAAATATAAACCCCTCCTAATTTCTGAAAAACAAACGAACAACAACAAAAAATTCCTAGAACTTTAATATTGTCTTGAACCTGCACACCAATTTAAGTAGAATTGCTCTTTTTAAGATATTGAATCCTGGGAACCAGCAGTTAGCGTAATGGCTATGTCGCTGGACTCCCACGTAGTCGACCGCGGTTCGCGTCTCGGACCCGGTGGCTTACAACTCACGCCGGGCGCGTGTGCGTGCGTGCCCAAGATCCCGAGAGGAGAATGGAGGAGAAGGGATTGCGGCGTGACCATCCCCCCTGGGGGGTGATTTCTCGCTTTCTGTCTCTATGTCTCTCTCTGTCTGTCTGGTGAGCGCACGCGCCCTATAGCGAAAAACCTCTCAAAAAAAAAAAAAAAAAAAAAAAAAAAAGATATTGAATCCTTTGCATAGGAGAGCATGTATTTCTCAATTTCCTTAGATCTTCATTTCTTTTGATAAAGTTTTGAGATCTTCAACAAATCATTTGTAAATTTATTCCTAGGTATCTGATACTTTTATAATATTTTAAATATAATGAAAAATTTTTTCATTATAGGTGAATGAAAATGCATTTGAATTTTATTTTTCTTATGTCAAGCAAGCTCCTTAATTCATGTACTAATTCTATTAAATTTATTTCTGTATTACTTTGAAATTTCTATATCTGCAAATGATGGCAGTTGTTTCCTCACCTTTTCTTTTTTTTTTTTTTTTTTCATTTTATTTTCCCCCTAGTGCACTGGCTAGGATTTCCAACATAATGCTAATTAGATATGGTGACACTATGCATCTTTGCTTCATGTCATTTCAGGGAGAAAACTTTAATATTTCACAATTAGATAAAACAATATTTGTTCTTTATTTTCTCATAGAGTTCTTTTTAGAGATTAATGATGTTCTTTTTCATTCCTAGTTTGCTAGTTTTGTCATTGACTTTTTTTTTTTAATTTGTTTTTGTCTTAGAATTTGGTCATATCAGGACTAGCAGTTGGCATAATGGCTATGTCTCTGGACTCCCAAGTAGCTGACTGTGGTTCAAGTCCCGGACCTGGTGGCTTAAACTCACACTGGGCGCATGTGTGTGCATGCCCAAGATCCTGAGAGTAGAATGGAGGAGAAGGGATTCCCCTGGGGGGTGATTTCTCGCTTTCCCCTCTCTCTCTCTCTCTCTCTCTCTCTCTCTCTCTCTCTGTCTGTCTTTCTGGCAAATGCATGCCAGAATCTCTCCAAAAAAAAAAAAAAAAAGAATTTGGTTGTATCATGCTGTCAAGCTTTCTCTTCTTGTATATAGTTATTTGTCATCAAATATTTGATACTATATTGAAGCTTTGTAATCTATTATCCAATTATCTTAGCTCCTTTGCCCCAAATATCTGCTCTTTATCACTCTTGATGTACACCAAGTTAATTCCTCAGTTATTCAATTACTCCGAATACATAATTGACCACATCTGATAAGTCATTTGATTAAGCAAAATTTTTAAAAATAATCTTTGTTGTCAATTCTAATTTTTTTGAGAGATTTTTGCTATAGGGCATGTGTGCTTGCCAGAAAGACAAAGAGAGACAGAGAGACAGAAAGCGAGAAATCACTCTCCAAGGAGAGGGCCATGCACAATCTCTTCTCTTCCATTCTCCTCTCAGGATCTTGGATATGCATGCACTCACACACACCTGGTGTGAGTTTTGTCTTTAAAAATTATTTTATTTAACTTTATGTATGTATGTATGGGTGTATTTATATATTTATTTTAATTTGACCAGAATGATACAGAGAGAAAGAAAGTGAGAAAGCAAGCCACCAAGTCCAGGACTTGAATCATGGTCGGCCATGTATTAGTCCAGCACCTGTCACAACCAGGCCATCTGCTGACCCCATCACCCTGTGTGAATTTTAAGCCTCTGAGTCTGAGATGTGAACTGTGGTAGACCACATGGGAGTCCAATGACACACCATTACACTGTCTGCTGGCCTCTGTCATTTCTAATTTACATGTAATACTGGGTCATCAGAAAAGTCGTGATGCATTTTGCATAGAAAAACAGAAAACAAGTCATGACTTTTCCAACCGCCCAATAGCTGTACATCTTTTAGGTTTACAATGTGATTTTTCAAAACATGTGTACAGTTCATAATAATCAAAATAAGGAAATAATATTTTTTCCTTCTGTCACTTTTATCCTTTGTTTTATGACTATGTTTTAGTGGATCTTTGTTGCTTATAACTTTAGTCCCTTTGCCCTGGATATCTGCCTCTGAAGTCCAGAATTAGATCTTAAAATGGTAGCTTAGGACTCTTATCTTATTTTGACACTGAGGCTATCATACCATATCATAGTTTCAGACATTGAGTCACTGAGGGTTTTTGCTTAGATTCTGTTTGTTTAGCTTAGTTGTTTTTCATTTTTCTTTTTCTTTTTCTCTCTCTTTTTTTTTTTTTTACTTACTTTAGCTTCTTTTCAAGGTGTTGAACCCCATCTAAGCCCCAAGTTTCAGTTAGTAAATCTGTCTCGCGCTCTGTAAGGTAAGGCATTTTGTTCTTCATTTCTTTAGAGTAGGACAAGCTTTGCTTTTCTTTGTTTGTATGATCTGGATCCAGAAAACCTGTTTTGCCCTCTCTCTCTGATGTGAGTGTATTTAGTTTGTTTTGTTCTGATATTGATCAAAGACGAGATTTATCTTGTTTTAAATGATGACTTTATGCTTTTAGGCTTTTACAATGGTTTAATGTTTTGTACATTATTGTCTTTAATAAAAATAGTGGGAGGGAGGTAAAATAAAAGCTTAAACTCACAGAACCAATTTGACAAGAATCCCCAACATTTTGTCCCCACCCTATTTCTCCCTATTGCCCTTTTCTCACCAGCTATGTTGAATTATTTGCCATTCACAAGGCTTTGTTCTCACTATTTATTCAGCTGACTTGCTTTCTCCTCCAATATATTTATATACAAATCACAACTGTATTTCTCATTCCAATGCCACATTTTTTCTAATACACCTGTCCAAAGCTGATCTATCTTTCTACTGAAATTTCAGAATCTGTTTATGAAATTTTTTGGCTATCCACAACTTTGTATTTAATTTTATATTTGTATTTAGTTATTTAATTTTAGGCTACATGTGCTCACCAAAGAGAGATAGAGAGAGAGAAGGAGATAGGAAAACTATGAAAGCACCCCTCAGGGGAAATGGTCACACCACAATCCCTTCTCTTCCATTTTTCTCTTGAGATTTTGGGCATGCATGTACACATGCCCAGTGTGTTTTTTAAGCTGTTGGGTCTGGGATTCGAACACTATAGTGGGCTGTGGTGGACCTAGCTGGTTTACCCACCATGTCACTGACTGGCCCTACTTTTATTGATTTTATCTCCTATAATAAACAATAGCTTGTATCCTGAGACAGGAGCTCTTTGTATCGTAGAGGCCTTTGTGTTATACATGATTTCTAGCATAGTACATGGCTTAGGTGACCAGGCTCTCTGTGTAGCCCTGGGTAATGCCGTTGTTCTAATGGCCCATCTAGTTAGCACTTCTTTCTACTCTCAACTTTGCCCTGGTTTATATGCAGTGTCCTTTGGTCACCCACCTTTTATGAGAAACTTAGAGAGAATTGACAAACATGATAAACAACCTACAAAAAACCTGGTATTTGATGAAATAGAAAAAGAGATAACTTCTAAGTAACTGAAAAATCATGATACTATTACCATGAAAGAAGTCAGGAGGAGATTTGTGTGGTGGCTGATGCATGTGACAAGTGTGGCTTGGAAGAGTTCCCTTCGAGGTTGCTGGTTAGAATTGTAGCAGAATGTAGGGTTACTCATAGAGCACTGGATATGTAGTAGTGATGAGAGCACGAGGAATTACACTATGAGCTGGGTTCCTTATTTCTTACATAGAAATTTAGCAGGGAAAGTACCTATTCCCATGAAATTTGAACCTAATGGTATTAGCCACATTAGACAACTATTTACAAAGATTTTTTTTTTTTTTTTTTTTTTTTTTTTTTTTTTTTTTTTTTTTTTGCATAGGGAGCTTGTGCTCACCAAAGAGAGAAAGATAGAGAGGAAAAGTGAGAAATCACTCACTTCCTGGACTGACAGCCACACTGTAATCCCTTTTCCTCCATTCTCCTTTCAGGATTTTGAGCACATATGAACATGCATTTAGTGTGTTTTTCAGGTCACTGGGTCCAGGACTTGAGGCTGTGGAGTTGGGCATGTGGAACCCAAGGCCTTAACTGCCACACCACTTGCAGGTCCAAAGATGAATAATTTTATTGTCTGAGGGATGGAGCTGAGGAGTTTGGGAACAATGAAAAAAAAAATTGAGAAATGCTCCTATGTTCAGGGCAGGATGAGGATAAGGACCCAGGAAATAAGAGAATGGAGAGAGTTAGGTGTCAAAGATGTCAAGGTAATTGTAAAGAAAGATATGATGTCAAAAGCTAAAGGCTAAAATAGAAAGATCAGAAAATTAGAGATGGTTTGCGATACCACATTTTGGAAATGGACATGCTTTATTGTCATCATTTAATTTGTTGAAGTTCTGAACTTTTTTTGGACACACACACCTTAAAAGTCCATGGCTATGGGGACCAGCAGTTAGTGTAATGGCTATGTCGCTGGACTCCCACGTAGTCGACCGTGGTTCGAATCCTGGACCCAGTGGCTTGAACTCACACTGGGAGTGTGTGCATGCGTGCCCAAGATCCCAAGAGGAGAATGGAGGAGAAGGGATTGTGGCCTGGCCATCCCCCCTGGGGGGGTGATTTCTCATTTTCTGTCTCTCTGTCTGTCTGGCGAGCGCACGCGCCTTATAGCAAAAACCTCTCCAAAAAAAAAAGTGCATGACCATATCAACCTGAACACAACTGATTTCATTCAATAAATGCCTTGAAAGTCTTATTAGAAGAATATGAATTTATGTTTTGCCTTGCCTGTTGCCAAAGTTCGGTAACATTTAAGAGCTATTCTATTCCTAAGCATATTAGGTAAGAAAATGTTGTCACAACCAGCCACACCGTTTAGTTGAATGTGCATTTCCTCCTTACCAAAGTATATTGTATAATATTTCAGCAAAGTCTCAGTTTCTCTTTTTCCCAAGAAATGAGTCTTAATTTCAGAAAGATAAAATCCTTGGGATTTGAACACTGACCTCTGTAAACATTTTTTATAAAAATATTTTTTTGTTTTGTGGTTTTTATTTTTTGAATGTAAAAAGTTAGGAAACCACAACTTTTTTCCCCTTATAGTTTCCCACCCAAACAAAATAATAGTTTCTAAGAAAAGTTTGAAGCTTTCTAGTAATTTATGATTCAAACCAATATTTCCATGGGATTTTCCCACACTGTATATATAAACTAAGCCATAATGTTGTCAGTCATTATGGTTTCTAGAAATTCAATACTATTAACTGTAATTATAGCTAACATTTAAATAAAGTTTATAGTTTACAAAAATACCTTTCACATACATTATCTCAGTGGACTCTTTGAACAATCCTAAAAGATACTCATTTTTGACCCAAATTTTTTTAAAAGATGAGATCATTGATAATTAGAGAGTCAAAAGAGCTGACCCAAATTATTCAATAACATAGAAGTAGAAAACTAGGTTTCCTGAGCCTAAATCATTAGCTCTTTAAAGTAAGAAAACATTCAAAATAAACTTACTGTTGGTCTGGAGGTATCTTAAGATGAAAGAATAATGTTACTGTCTAGCAGCAGGATTTGATCTTTTCTAGGGTTGGTAAACCTACCCATTAGGCTAAATCTTGCTCCCAGCTTAATTTTTTTTTTTTTTTTTTTTTTGTAGAAGTCCTGTAACTGAGAATGTTTTTTAAAAAATATTTTTAAGCTTTGTAAAAACAAACAAAAAGCAAGCAACAAGCAAAACAGCACATGTGACTGAGACATATGAGACTCACAAAACGTGAAATATTTAACAATTTGGTCCTTTACAGACAAGTTTTATTGATCTCCGTTTATGGCACCATTTCAAGCACAGCAGGAGGTGCTGGCCTTGCTGGTAAATTCTCCCATAGACAAGTCTTTAGGAGGCTTAAACTGTTTTCAATGCACCTTTGAAAGTGCTATACCACACAGAAAGGTCTCTACCTATTGAGCTATTTAGGTTTTTTTTTTTTTTTTTTTTTTTTTTTTTTTTTTTTTTTTTGGAGAGGTTTTTGCTATAGGGCTCGTGCGCTCGCCAGACAGACAGAGAGAGACAGAGAGATAGAAAGCAGGAAATCACCCCCCAGGGGGGATGGCCACGCCGCAATCCCTTCTCCTCCATTCTCCTCTCGGGATCTTGGGCACGCACGCACATGCGCCCGGCGTGAGTTTAAGCCACCGGGTCCGGGACTCGAACCGCGGTCGACTACGTGGGAGTCCAGCGACATAGCCATTACGCCAACTGCTGGTCCCTGAGCTATTTAGGTTTTGAAGCTAGGGAATCAGACCTGAACAGAAAAGAGTAATTTCTTCTAGGCTTGGCTCCACCAGTCTCTGCCTATAGGGGCCAGATTGATGATCCATCTGGCATTGTGTATCCCTTGGTATTTGCATATAAGAGCAATATGGAGCCAGTGAGAGAGAAAAAGTGAGAAAGCAAGCCACCAGGTCCAGGACTAGAACCGTGGTCAGCCATGCAGGAGTTCAGCACCCTTAGCCACCGTCTCACCTGCTGACCCCTGCCAGTCTATATTTTAAACTCTTCCAATAATGTTCTGGACTTTCTGGTGTAGAGTTCTCTATCAAGGTAGCCTAAAGAATATTCTTTAATAGTAAATAAACAGGCCAGTTTTCCCATGCTCATATATTGTCATTCACAACAATTGTGCAAAAGAATGTAAAGGGGATCAGAGAGTTGAATAGGCTTTTTTATTTCTATCTGACATAATTGCTTTACTCTATTATATCTATCATTTACAGTATTTAACATAGGACAGTGATTGCTAAAGATGGTGTTTTAACAGACTTCTATTAAATATCGACTACTATAGATTAAATGTGTCCTCCAAATTTCATGTGTTAAAATGTTGTGGGCCATTGTAACAGTATTGAGAAGATTGACACTTACTCTGAATATGGGGTTGAAAGGTCTGGATTTTGAGGAATGATTGGGCATATGGTGGGCCCCCACAGTTGAGTCCTGGTTGGGATATAAGGACAAGGATTGCAACAGAGACACAGGGACACGGGGACATGCTCTGCTCCATGCGTGTGCTCTTGTCCTCCACTGTGTTATTCATCAGCAAGAAGACCCTTACTGGATGTAGCCCCTAGATCTTGAAACTTCAAACCGTGAGTTAAATAACTCTCTGTTTTCCTAAGGAACTCAGACACAGTTATTTCTGTTTTCAACAACAGAACAATCAAAAACACCTACTTTATAAAAAAACAATGTGTTAAATGATAGGAATATGAATAAGATACCATACCTTTCTCCAAAAACTTCATGGACTGATGATATGTAAGCAATTATATTAACACCTTTTAAGTATGAAAACTAAATTTTATGGAAAGATATCAGTGTGTTTTTGACATTGAGTATGACTGACTCTTGACAACACCTGTAGCTCTTTTGTTGCTAAAATGAGTTTTAGGGATAGCCCTTTATCAATGACTTGTAAATTCTACAAATGTATATATATTTTTTGCGGGGGAGACAGATTTTTGCTATATAGTACATGTGTTTGCTAGAGAGACAGAGAAACAGAAAGCGAGAAATCACCCCCCAGGGGGGATGGCCATGCCACAATCCCTTCTCCTCCATTCTCCTCTCTGGATCTTGGGCATACATGCACACATACCTGGTGTGAGTTTTAAGCCACTGGGTCTGGGACTCAAACCTCAGTCAACTCTGTGGGAGTCCAGCCACGTAATCATTATGACATCTGCTGATCCCAGATTCTCCAACTATTTATTAGAGACACACTGTCTACCAGGCAGGCCTCTTTCCTTCAACCTAAGAAAGTTCTACTAATAAGATAGCAAGTGCCACCAACGCTACCAACCACTTATGCCTCCAATTAAATGAGGATCCTGGAATCTCATCACTGGCTAAAGGCAAGTCAAACAACAAGTGCCAACAATAAAATCTATTTGGTATGTCTACCTGAGAAGTTTTTAAGAACCCAATGATAGTGAATAAGTAATCAAAGCAGGTACAGAAAATGTGTGGCTTTGCCAAAGGGAAGATTCTGGGACATCGGAACATGGACACATATTGCTCCATAACACTCCTTGGGGTGGCTCTATTCTCAGTATTTTGATCACCTGCAAATGTGACCTACACTTGCCGGCATCCCAGAGTGCCTCTGCTTTGTCTCATGCCAGTTTTACCCTCAAATGCCCCAGCTTCTACTTCAACACCAAAACCAGATCCTCCCCTTGCAAATTTATTTCCCGCCATAATCAGAGGTTCCAACAGGAGATTTTTCATCAATCTAAACGGGACTCCATTCCCTGGATGTTGCCAGCTGGTGCTCAAAGAATTCCTCTCTCACGCTCTGGGGTCACTTAGACTATCAGGGCATTTTGAGTTGTCCCAGGCTTCCAGATGAATTATGAGAAATTGGCAGTGAGAGCGGTGGTATCCAAACCAGAGAAGCAAGAAGTGTTGATGCCAGGCCAAGTTCAAATGGAAATAGTCATTCTCTTTTTAGGCCCATGACAGCATAGGTTCATGCAAAGCATTCAGAGCAGGCTTGCTTTCACAGTATCTCTCAGCAAGCATTTAGTGGGTGCTCACCTGGGTCACGGCAGCATGTACTCCTTCAGAATCTCCTCCATCATAAGAAAGTCCATCTGCAATCAAGTCTACTGGAAAAGTAACAGGATTCTATTTCAAAGGTAAAAGCAAAACTTATCTAAGACATTTTGGAATGTTCATGTCTATAGGAAGAAATGCAAATAGATTTCAGTCCCAAGTAGTGAGAAAGGTTATTCCATGCTGAGTTACAAACAGCATGAACTACAGGAAGACACAGTGATGGCTACTGACAGACCATGACTTTAGGCTGGGGTGGGGGTTATCTGAAAGAGAACACTCTGAGTGGGGTTATCTGGAAGAGAATGTTATTTGAAGAAGGAGAAATTCAGAGGTACCAAGAAAAATAAATCTCCTTTGCTGTTCGATTTTATCTTACTTAAGTCAATTTATTTCAACTCATTTTAACGGGAGGTTGTCAGTGTAAAACTTGGCTTATCTACTACTTATATTCAAAATGAATATGACAGAGGACAAACCCACACCAAAAGCCACTGAGGAAAGTGAACAGCATTCTGCATTTATTTGAGCTTATCTTTATGGAATTTTACCAGAACCATAGATACCTTTCCTTCCTGCTCCTATAGATACCCAGTAGCAGAGGGCCCTGAAAGGCAATCCAAAGACAGACTTCCTCAGGTCAGCTTGTGAAATTGAGCAATTCACTTCTCATCTCTTTGCTATTACAGCCAGAGATACTAGGGGTAGATCATGGCACCAGCATGTCCGTACCCTCTCTCTCTGTAGTGTCTTGTATAATCCTTCAACTATTTTACTTTCAACTTTTACTATGAAAGTGTAATGAGGAGATGCATATCAAAGGGTGCAAAATTTCAATTACGTAAGATATATAAATGTATAGCATGAAGAACTGTAGTTCATAATATTGAATCATATGCCAGAAATTTGCATAAGTACCACACAAAAAATTGTAATATGAGATGATAAATATGTTAATTTGCTTGACTGTAGTCATTCATTTCACTAGGTATATCAAAACAGCATGTGGTATACCTTAAATATACCATAAATAAATAAATAGAAGTAGAGCTCCAAGAAGTTAAATTCTAAAAAGGAAGAAAAAGAAAAGAAGAAAGAAAGATTACGTTTTAATCTAGAATGCGAAATATAAATTGAATTTATAATTTTAAATTCTCTATCAATATGAACTGCGTAACCATTTTATTTTTCAGTTTTAGACATTTCGTAATTTTACAACCTGTCTAAATGCTTGCAGGGCCTTCTGCTGAGAAAACAGCACACATTTAATCCACGTAATTTCATTCTTGTGTTCATTGCTAACACATTTTTAAAAATTCACATACTAAATGAAAAAAGAATTGTCATATTGGACAATTCCAAACATAATTAATGTATCTTCTGGGACAAAAACATTTGGGGGAAATCTGGTTTGTTAAAAATGGTGATGAACCTTCTCTTCACTGGTAGAATATACATAGTCAAAGGTAGAAGTGGTTCAAGAGTTAGAAGGAAGAGGGAACCAGCAGTTAGCGTAGTGGCTATGTCGCTGGACTCCCGTGTAGTGGACCGCGGTTCGCGTCTCGGACCCGGTGGCTTAAAACTCACGCCGGGCGCGTGTGCGTGCGTGCCCAAGATCCCGAGAGGAGAATGGAGGAGAAGGGATTGCGGCGTGACCATCCCCCCTGGGGAGTGATTTCTCGCTTTCTGTCTCTATGTCTTTCTCTGTCTGGAACGCACACGCCCTATAGCAAAAATGTCTCCAAAAAAAAAAAAAAAAAGAGTTAGAAGGAAGAGGGGGCTGTACTCGATTTCTCATTGCCAAACTGTTGGTAGCAGCACCCTCTGAGGTGGGGTTGAGTGTAGAGATGGTGTTTTTGAAGCTTGTTATTCTCTGGATAATGGTTTTCCCCCCAAAGTTTCATGTTCTGGAAACTTGGTTCCAAGTATAATAGCTTTGGGAGGTAATGAGGCCTATAAGAGGAGGAGCCTAATGAGCAGGTACCATCTAATAAACTGGGAGTGTGGGAGGGACAAATAGAGGAAGTAGAGAATTCCTCATTCTTTTTTAAAAAGCTAATTTTTCCCATGAGGGGGAGATACAGTCACTCTCACCAGTGTCCCTCACACCCCCAGCCCTAGCGAGCTCAGATCACAGACATACACATGCACTCAGGGTGCTCAGGGAGGCCCTGGGTCTAACTTACTTACTTACTTATTTATTTATTTATTTTATTTCGACCAGAGAGGGACAGAGCAAGAGAGCAAGAGGAGAGGGAGGGAGGGAGAGAGAAAGTGAGAAAGCAATCACCAGATCCAGGATTTGAACTATGGTTGGTCATGTGGGAGACCAGCACTCTTAACCATCATGCCACCTACCAGTCCCACCCTAAATACTTCAGAATGTACATCTAAAAAATAAGGATATTTGAGCCCAGCTGCAGTGATGTGTGCTTCTAAACATGTTCCTTGGTCTGGGACCACATGGATGGCTTGTGTTCAATTCCCAGCCCAACCTAATGGCTGGGTACACTGGCATGCACCTGTAATCTCAGTGACTCAGGGAGGCTGATGCAGAATGACAGTATGGTGAAACCCTGTCTTAAACAAACAAACAAGGACATTTGCTCATGAAATGACAATATTATTATCACAGCTGGTAATTTAATAATAATATTTGACTGCCTAAAACCCAGTGTTTAGTCAAATTTCCCCACTTGTCACTGAAATATTTTCTACTTTTGGTTTGTTTGAACTAATCATGGTCCATACCTTGTATTTTGTTTTTGTGCTTTAAAATTATTTTTTTATAAAAATCAATCCCCTTGGGCTTACCCCTTAGCCTAGTGTTTAAGGAACTTGGATCCCACAAGACTGACCATGGTTTGAATGCTGGTAGCAGCTTGAAAAAATTCCAGGTAGGTGTGGGTGCATGCCCCAGATCCCAGTAGGATAGAAAAGTGGAAGAGAAATGATTGGGATGTGACCATGCCCCTTTGAGGGGGTGCTTTTCTGTCCCTGTTTTCCTTTGGTGCTTCAAGTACACGAGCTCTATAGCGATAACAAAAAAATCAATCTCCTCCACCTTTTTTCATGATATTAATTTATTAAAGAAGATAAAACTTTGATGACAAATAAGCTGTTAGATTGCATCCTCCTTTCTCGTGGAGGTGTGGTATTGTGCTGCATTGGATTGGTTTATAAGCACCATTTAACTCAGAGCTCTCTTTCCAATAACCCTGTTCTCAGTGAAAAACAAAGCAGAACAAAGCTGACATCTTTGGCTCAGACAACTGTTACTCAAAGCAACAAGCTTCTGTCCCCAGACTCAGAGCATAATTCGTCAGGGAGTCAGACTGCAGTGCAGGGTCAGTGGTTGATAACTGCTCACAGAGACAGAAAGGAAATGTTTTTCTTGCTGAATTGGGAGAGATTTAATGGAGGACATTAAATCTGCAGTATCACTTAAAGGAGTTTCTATTTTATTAGATACAAGCTGAGCGTTTCTTTAGTCCTGGGGGAATTTTTAAAAACAGCTACCTTTTTTTTTCCATTACAAAAGCTATCATTTTTAATATGCTTCTTGAAGATATCTTAACCAAAGATTATAATGTGTTTTTTTTTTTTAAATTTATTTATTGAATATGAGTAAAATGAGATTTAAGGGGGGACTTTAAATTTTGATCAAATAATTTGGAATGAGGCCGATCATTTTATAGGATTCTCATTAGTGGTATCTTATGACAATGCTATTTGTAGCACAATTCGTAATCTCCATGTTTTGGCATTTGCTATCAAGTGAGAAGTGAATCTTTAGTGTTAGCTATACAGAGGCTGCTTACATCCTTCTTTGTTTTCTGCCTGCACTTCGTACATCTTTTTGTTTGTTTGTTTCACTAACTGCTGAGTACCCAATCTCATGATTAACAAAACGTGAGGGAAGAATGATTTTTAAATGTGATTATGCCCTTAAAAACTTGACAAAACAGCTGAGCGTAAACAGTAATAAATATTATTCTTTCTCATTAATTGTCATTAAAGAATTAAGGTAGACAAATAATTACAGAACAAATATAGAAAACAGTAAAAGGCCATTAATAATCTGATATTACTGTTAAAGTAATAACATATTTCATTCCCATTTTAATGCATCTTACATGTAAAAATACATGTTATATACCTACATTTATTATGGAAAACCTCCAGGTGTCAAACACCATACTCAGTATGTGATCGTTACTTGTGCTATTGACCTGTATTTCTTTCTTTTTTTTTTATTATATAGTTTATTTTTTATACAATCACTGTATATCATTACGGTATGCAAAATGAATTTTCCCAGCATGAATACACTGCCTATTAGGTCAGTTAAGGATATCATCACACACGTGATCATCGATAGACAATTTTCCATGTTTATGCCCTTTAAATGTCTCTTTCTTTAACTCCTTGATTCCCTCCTGTTTTTTAGAAACAATTTGCTAGGGAGTGCATTTACTTGCCAGAGAGAGAAAGAGAGAAAAGTGAGAAAGCATCCCCCAGGGAGGATGGTCATACTGCAATTCCTTCTCCTCCATCTCTTCTTCCTTTTGGGATTTTGGACACATACACACTTGACATGTTTTTCAAGTTGCCAGTTCTGGGGCTTGAACTGCACAGTGGGCAATGTGGGATCCTGCCACCTTAACCAGCACACCACTGTATTTATGTATTTATTTGACCTGTATTTATGGTTCTATTCCTTTCACACATGTGGTATAATTGATCCCACTTCTCTGTCTTCCCTTGAAGTTGGACATAGCCATTAGACACATTTCAGACAGAAATGTTTAAGATGGTTCCTTCCTCTGTCATGGGGGCAGATGACACTCCAGATAGCAGATTTTATCAGCTTGAGAGTCTGATTGAAGGTTATCTGAACCACAGCCCTCAGTCAGTCCTTGATGGACTTGAAATGTAAGTAAGAAATAAACTTTTGGTGGTGTAAGCCACTGGGAATTTCTAGTTGTTTCTTACTGGAATACCCTGACTGCTAAAGTTTGTATGTATGTCATCTGATTTAATCATTAGGGGACTCCTAAGAGGCAGATGTTTCCATTCCCATTTTACAGATGAGACACAAGGGATTAAATGACCTGCTATATGTCACATTATAAATGAGTACAGAGGTCAGCATGACTCCCAGGTCTTTGTGACCCCTACAAGTGCACCCTGACTGTAGCAAAACATTTTTTTCATTTTGTTAACTCTGAAAAAACTTTTTACAGATTGGGTAATATCCTTGCATATAACCCATGAGCTGTTTGTGCAATTCTCCCGTTGTTGGACATTTACATTTTTCTAATGCTTTCCTCTCAAGGCAAGGTTGTCACAAATAGTTCGTACAAAATCCTTTATCTCAACTCTCTCTTGGTAAGTAGGATCCACTAAGGCTCAGGAACCAGAGAATGGAGGTGGGAATAGTTTAGCGTGAGTCAGCAGCCGTTAGTCATGGAGTCAGGTGCTATGTCTAGATGCAAACAGGGAACAAGAACCAAATGGGCTGCCCAACCATCAGTCCAAAATAGATTAAATAGAAGAACAACCAGACCCATGCCAATGGGGCTGCAAATGGAGATAAATCACGCAGGTAGAGGAAGGGAGATGTAATAGGAGGATTTTAGAGACTTTCTCAGAGGTGCTGGGATAGAAGGGCAGGAGATCTACACATCAGGATAGCTGTCAGCACTCAGGTGTCATTTACTGTGTGTTAGAGGGATTGTGCTAGGAGCCATGCATTAAGTACTTGTTTATCCTCCCACAGTCCTCATCTGCTTTAACAGATGAGGAACCAAGGCTAAAAAAGGTGAGAAACTTTCTTAGAAGTCATGATAAACAAGAGGACCTGGAGTCTAAATACTAAACTTGCTCTTTCCAAACCACTATGCCACACATCTCATGGCTTACCCAGTGGGTGGGGAGAAAACTGTGAAGGATGCTCAGCCTTCGCATTATGAACTCTGAGATACTTCTTTTTCTCTTTAAATATTTATCATATTTTATAATTTACATATAATCATTACATATCTTTATAGATTATATAAGGGTCTTTAAAAGCATGTATATGGTGTATAATAAAGAAATCGAGGGTATAAACATGTTCACCACCTTCGATATTTAACATTATATTATGAACATTTGTAACCTGCTCCAATGGTTATTCTACAAATATGCACTAAATTGTCTGTGACATTGTTTACTGTGAGGTACAGTTCTAAAGAAAAACATAGTGATTAAAAAATTCAGGCAACAAACAATCTCATAAATTAACACAGATAATCTTAACGAAAGAAGAATTTGTCATTTCTATGTAGAGAACTGTGAGAGAGAAGAGTTTATAATCTGAAAAAAATCTATGGTGTTGATCACTGGTTCATTTAGAGATAGGTAATACAATCGATAGCAATAGCTTATTAGAAAGAGAGAAAAATTACATTTTTACTTACACACTGTGAGTTCTTGTAAGACCATTGTATTTTACTGTGCACAAAGAAATAAGTCCTGGAAAAAAACAAAGATAAAATAAAACTGGAAAGAAAGATTTAAAGTGAAGGCATGGAAAAGCCAGTGATTTGGTGATTTATAGGTATTACAAAGTTTTTATTTTAGCTTTTTTTTTTTTTTTTAAGAGAGGTTGTTTTTTCTTTTTTTTGCTATAGTGTGTGTGTGCTCACCAGAAAGAGAGAGACAGGCAGAAAACGAGAAAGCACCCCCCCAGGGGGGATGGCCATGATGCAATCCCTTCTCCTCCATTCTCCTCTGGGGGTCTTGTGAATGCACACACATGCACCCAGCGTGAGTTTAAGCTACCGGGTCCAGGACTCGAACCGTGGTCAACTACGTGGGAGTCCAGTGACATAGCCATTACGCCAACTGCTGGTCCCAGTTTTTATTTTAGCTTTAAAAAAATCATTCTAAAGAAAGACTCATCTGTAACATTTTAGACTTTTTCTCTATTTTCTTTTCTATTCAATGAGTAATGGTTATAAGTAAGTATATAAATTAAAGCCTGAAGAGACAACAGTTTAACAAAAAATTGGTGAATTTATATTTAAGCCTGATTGTGCATTAAATAGTTGAATCTATAGTACATTCAGTCCCAACATCCAATGTTATTATCAATATGTGTGAACTTGTCCTTTTATCCTAGTTGTTTCATGTTTTTCTATTTGTCTCCTCTTAGCTTTTCTGGTATAGTAATTCCTTAAGAATTTCTTGAAGATCTGGTTTTATTTTGGTGAATTCTTTCAGTATTTGTTTATCTGGGAATGATTTCATTTCTCCTTCCTATTGGAAGATATTTTTTTTTAAATTAATTAATTAATTATTTATTTATTTATTATTATTTTTAGAAAGAGAGACTTTTGCTATAGGGTGCATGCACTCACCAGAGAAAGAGAGAGAGAGAGACAGAAAGCAAGAAATTACCCCCCCCCCCCCCCCAGGGGGATGGCCATTCTGCAATTCCTTCCTCCATTCTCCCCTGGGGATTTTGAGCACACATGCACACATACCCGGTGTGAGATTTAAGCCACTAGGTAAGGGACTTGAACTGTGGTCAACTATATGGGAGTCCAGCATTGTAACCATTACTTCATCTGCTGGTCCCTGGAAAGATAATCTTGCTGGGTATAGTACTCTTGGCTAAAAGTGCTTTTCTTTCAGAGTTTTAAATATGTCTTACTATTCTTTCCTTGCCTGCATTGTTTGAACTGAGAAATTTAATGTTAGTCTAATGGAGTAAACTTTATAAGTAACTTGCCATTTCTCCCTTGCCATTTTTAATATTTTCTCTTTGTCTTTGATTTTTTTTTTAACCAAACTTGGCTATTATATGTCTTGGAGAGGATCTTATGTTGTATCCATTTGGGGTCCTTTCTTCTGGATTTGGATGTCTGCATGCCTTTAAATTTGGAAAGTTTTCAGCTAATATACTATGAAAGATGTTTTCTATGCCTTTACCTGTATCTTCACCTTCTGAAATATCTACTATGAGGCTATTTGGCCATTTAATAGTGTCTAGGATTTCTTGTGTATTGTCTTCATGTTTAATGGTTCTATTCTTTTCAGTTGCTTGTACTAAATTGGAAGCTTTGTCTTTAAGGTCAGAGATTCTTTCTTCTGTGTAGTCTAATCTGCTGTTGATACTTTTGAGGGAGGTTTTGATTTCCTGCAACATATTTTTTTATCTCCAGAAGTTCTGTTTGATTCTTTTTCAATGCATCTATCTTCTTATGGAGTACCTCTTTCATGTCATAGTTATTTGCAGTTGGTTCTCTGTTTTCTCTTGCATATTGTTGAGTATTGTTTCAATGAATATTCTGAATTCTTTTTCATTCAGAAAAAATCATTTATTCTTTTATTCATCATTCTTTCATTTATTCATTCTTTTTGACATTTCTGCAATCTCTTGTATTCTATGCATTGTTGGTGAGGAGTGATTATTCTTTGAGGGGGAGGTATTTTCTGAGCTCTACTTCTTTGGGCTCTGCTTTTATTTTTGGTCTTCTGGTGGTACACTCACTTTTTCCTGCTTCTTTGGAGTGTGTTTCTATAGCTGTGTGCTCCTGCGTTTTTTTATGATATGTGGAAGATCTGTGCCGATTTCTCTGCCCTGTTGTGGGTGGGTGTATGGAATCCACAGTAGGAGTTCAGAGTTTAGATATTCAGAAGAGAGTTTTTCTGCTTTACTGCCAACAGAGTTATGGAGAAGGAAATCCTCCAAAGTTTCCTGTTTTCAAGTGTTTTGTTCTTATATACTCAGGCCTAACTGCTCTCAATGTCGATGGAGGTTGTGCTGACAGAACGTAAGGTGATGGACCATGTTGTGTACCACACAGGCCCAAGAGCCCTTCCCCCGCAGTAGGCTGGGCAGGGATCCCTGCTGATGAGCTCAAGTTGAGTGGTTTGTCTTAAGCCAGATTGTTGGTCCTGGTAGGGTGGGGGCAGAATGACATCAGCACACGTGGGTCAGCAGCTCCTACCTTCTATCTCTGGGATTGGGGGAGTCTCTTGATGCCTCTCTTTTCTTTGGGATTGAAGGAACCAGGTATTTGTTCTCGAAAGCTAGAGAGCCCCCCCCCCCCCAGTAGAATGAGTGGGGGTCCCTGCTGATGAGCTTGTACTGAGCGGTTTGGCTTGGACCTGCCTGTTGGTATTTCTTTCTCTGGGTCTGCATGAACCAGGTATTGTCTGAGATCCATTTTTACCTAGTTTTTCTAGGATAAAGTGAAAGTCTGAGAAATGAAGCAATGGACTAATTAATAAATACTATTTAAAATATAATCTAAACAAGAAAAAGTTAAATAACACAAATGCATAGACACATTGTGTACTTCATGGCTTGTACATTTTTCAATATAATTTTTTAAATGTTTATCAGAGAACACATGTACTCACCAGGGGGAGGGAGGGAGGAAGAGAGAGAGAGAGGGAGAAAGAGAGTGAGAGAGAGAGAAAGTGAAAAAGCACCCTTCCAATGGGGCAGGGTCATATACAGTCCCTTCACCTCTATATTTCCCTCCTTTTGGTATTTTGGATATACATGCACATGCCTGGAGTATATTCCAAACCTCTGAGTCTGGGACTTGAACCATGTAGTCAGCCATGTGGGATTCAGCTGCGTTAACCACAAGTCCATGGGCTCAACCCATTTTTCAATATTTTCATTTGAACTTTATTTTTTTTCCAGGTTTGTACAGAACTTTTTTGTACTTATTGTCTTTTTTTTCAAATTTCCACAGGCTAGGACTTTAGAACTTTAAAAATGTTACCTGCACTTCTGTCTATAGTTCCCTAAGTAGTGAAGTCAACACTTAAATTTGCTATTACTCAATTGACCAACATTAGTGGCATCTATTGGTCAGGAATAATCATAGATAGATAGATAGATATAGATATAGATATAGATATAGATATAGATATAGATACATTTTAAAGAAGCCAGGGTTATACTCAGGATTCAATATCACATGGAAACTTTTAATTCAGAAACTAGTTTTCATCCTTTTTCTTTTCTGGTGGATTCTCTCCCACTTGTTTTCTGGACAGGCACCATCGTAGCAGATCCTCTCTTTGTCATTCACTGGCCTGTTGTCATGTCAAACTGAATGATGAAGTTTTTTTTTTGACCTGGACTTTTTAGACTTTATGCTCCATGCTTCAGTACTCCAAAGTTTATCACATTTCCTTAAACTGTAACATCAGCAGATCCTACTGATTTTTTTTGCTTCTTTTCATAATCTTTAGAGTCTTTTCAGAGGAATCGGGGAGGAGCAATTCAATGTTTATACACATATCATCTTCTTGGTTGGTCTTCACATTTAAAAGAATCTAAATGCTTTCTGTGAGTCTCATACCTATCTCTAAATAGCAGAAAACCAGCCTATGTTTTCTGTTTTCCACAGCCTAACCAGAGCTTTGCATATCATTTACATTTTATAAACACTGGATGAATTGAGTTGAATTCTAATGCAGTTTTCTCCACTTCCCTACCCCCCATTTTTTGCTGGCAGAAATTCTTGTAAAATAAGTGTTGAGTTTCCAGTTTTCTTTTTCAGTTTTGGTAAGAAAAAGGTAATATTAGAGCAGCAGACATGAGAATTTATCTGTAATTCGTTTAATAAAAATAATTGGGTTAATATGCCTGGGTCTGTAGCATTACAAGTGAAATCCATGCCTCATTGCTTTCACACTGGGCAAATTACTCAAGGAAGCTGATAGACTGAAAATGAGAACACCAGCTAGCTTTGCCTGGGTGCTCCTGCCCTCACTGTCATATTCAGCTTGTACACAAAGAACAAGACTGCAGGAAAATACTGCTTGAATCTTTTCTGAAATGCTCACATAGATATGGTACTGATAGCTGTTATAAAAGTCAAGACTAAGCCACTGAATTAGCTGAACAAGTCATCCGTGAAGGCTATGTCTGAGAATGTTAGCCAACTAAAGAAGACTAGCCATAGGAAAAACATCATTTATAGCCCACTTTTCCAGTTTTATTTATTTCTTTCTGAGTGATCGAATCACTCACCTGGTCACAAGGTGAGCAATCTGTCTCCTGTTCTATCAAGAGGATGTGCAGGCCCACCCACAGTGATGCAGACAGTGGGGTGCCACTGCGTGATGCTGGAGTCATAGGGAAAGCCTGTAGTTCGGATCCTGGATTGACCCGGATGTCCAGGAGGGAATGGAATGCTGCGGGCAGCTGATCGGAATGCTAGGGACAGAATTACGGTGTGCTCAGACCTTGTTGGGGGTGCCTCTCTCTCCTTCTCTTTTTCCCTCCTTCTTTCCTCTTCATGAAATAAAGGAAGAAAAGAGGCAAAAAGAAAACAGAGCAGAGAAACTTAAAAATAATAGAGGCAGTAAAATAGAAGAGTCAGCCCATGCCTCCATAGACATAGACTGGGAGACTAATCAAAAGACATTTATTTCTCACAGTTTTGGAAGGTGGGAAGTCCAAGGTCAAGGTTATAGCAGGACTTTGTTTCTGGTGAGGCCTCTTCTGGCTTGTAGGTTTCCTTCTTGTTGTGTTTTCATGTAGCAGAAAGTGAGAGAGAGCATTATTCTTATTTTTGATAGACTGTATGTGTGAACACACGAGACAGTGAGAGGGTGAGTGGGAGAGAGAGAGAGAGAAAGAGAGAGAGAGAGAGAGAGAGACACTCAACTAGGCCTCATGATCCCTTTTCATTACACATATTGCAGCCTGGTCAGTCAGTTCAGCAGTCTACCATCCCATGTACACATTACTCTTGGCCAGCCATTCTCCCTTTGTCTGTGGACATCACCATATCCAGATGGTCCTTTTGCTACCAGACGATCAAATGAGCACCCTCCTATCCTTTGGGTCATTCATATTTATTTATTTACTCATTCACTTTGTATGTATTCTATTGCTTTGTACAAGCTGTCATTCTAGGTGCTAGCAATGTCTCTGCTCTAATGAAGCTTAAGTTCTAGTGGGTGTACGTGGGAAAGAAACAAACGAACAAACAGATGGTGAGAGAGGCTGTGAAGAAAACTGAAGTAGGATAAGGGGTAAGATGTCCTGGCAGGGTGTAAAAGTGGGAGTTTGTTATTTTATATATGGTAGTTAGGAATGGTCTTTGTGTAGGCATGCAAAAGATGTGAGCTATCCATGCATGAATCAGGTGAAGGGAGTCCCATGGGCAGGCATGTAAGTGCCTGGAGTGTGCTTGGCTGGAGAATAATGAGCAAAGGGGACAGTGACAAACAGTATGATCAGAAATATGGTGGGTAAAAAAAAAAAGGACCAGAAGTTAGCGTAATGGCTATGTCGCTGAACTCCCATGTAGTCTACAGCAGTTCAAATCTCGGACCCGGTGACTTAAACTCACGCTGGACGCGTATGCGTGCGTGCTCAAGATCCCAAGAGGAGAATGGAGGAGAAGGAACTGCAGTGTGGCCATCCCCCCAGGGGGTGATTTCTCGCTTTCTGTCTCTCTGTCTCTCTCTCTGTCTGGCGAGTGCACGTGCCCTATAGCAAAAACTTCTCAAAAAAAAAAAAAAGAAATGTGGTGGGTCCCTGAAGTGGCATGCCTTTGTTCTGTCTCCAGAGATTTGGATAACTCCCCTTTCTATTTTGATCTGAGTTCATACTACTAGTTGCAGGTGAATTATCTGTAAGGAACTCATCCCTCTATATTGAAAGAAAAACTCTCTAGATTTATTTTTCAAAAGGTTTATTTGTTTATTACTTCAGAGAGAGAAAGAGAGAGTGAGAGAGAGCATTCTCAACAGAGTCCTGACACCCTAATCCAGCCCCAGATCATGGGTACACACATGCCCAGTGTACTCGGAGAGGTTTCTGGATGCGAACCTGAAACCTTCCCATGTGGATCAGACCAGTGGAGCTTCCCATTTTACCTCTGTGCCATCTTACACAAAATCTTTGATGATTCTCCAAACCCAGGGATTTGTATCACAACAGTTTTGAGAGAAATAACATTTACTGAGTAAGAGAGAAAAGCAAAGATATGTAGTCTTGTTACACCTCTCCTCCAACGGTATATATTCTCTTGGCTTATATTTATATACCTATAGAAGACAAAGTTTTACCATACTAAAGAACATGCCCCAAGATGACTATCAATTACCTATAGACAAAAGTGTAGCTGCAAAATCTTAAAATACCAGCTTTCTTTGCTTAGAGCATAGATAGGTAAATGATAGGTGAGTAGGTAGAGAGATAGGTAAATAGGTGATAGATTCTGTACCATTTCTACACAGGGTTATAGTTTCCACTACCAGCTCCACTGTTTTTTTTTTTTTTTTTTTTTGGAGAGGTTTTTCGTGCACTCGCCAGACAGAGAGAGACATAGAGACAGAAAGCGAGAAATCACCCCCCAGGGGGGATGGTCACGCCGCAATCCCTTCTCCTCCATTCTCCTCTCGGGATCTTGGGCACGCACGCACACGTGCCCAGCGTGAGTTTTAAGCCACCGGGTCCGGGACGCGAACCACGATCGACTACGTGGGAGTCCAGCGACATAGCCATTACGCTAACTGCTGGTTCCCCAGCTCCACTGTTTTTTAAGAGAGCTCTGACTGGAATTTGGATGCAGCAGTTCTTCAACTTCTGTTCTATAGGATAGTTAATAGTTCAACATCTTCTTTCTCTCCCTTCCCATCAATTTTAAATTTCAGAACACCTTTCAGTCATTTTGACAACCCAAAATGTTCATGCAGTATAAAGTTATTTTTTTCACTGGGGTAAAAAATACAAATTGTGGAATCTATCTCTAAATGATCTTTTGTAAACATTATGATTCCCAAATTCCTAAATCAATGTCATCTTCATCTAAATTTCTACTTGCCTGTGCTGTGGGCCAGTCCATGTATAAATCCCACAAATAACTGTGTACAGAGAAAACTTATCTTCCCTCCATCCAAATCTGTCCCCCTTGTGATTTCTTATCCAAGACACGTCTCACTGTCCACCCAATCATCTCAGACTCTTATTCCCCTCTCTTGCTCTCCTTCAATGTAATCACCATGTTCTGTTGGCTCTACCTCCTAAAACTTGCTTGATTTTATAATTTCAAATCCTTGCTTACTAACCTTTACTCAAGAGACCATTGCAATAGCTTCACAATTGTTTCCCTACCTTCAGTAACTTCATTGTCTAGTCTAGATTAATTTTTCTAAAAATCTGATCAGATGTGTCCACTGCTTAAATCCCTTTACTGGCTTCTCACCAGTGCTGGTAGCTCTGCCCCACTGGTGGTAAAAGAATGCCTCAGGACTTAACAAAAGTGTTCCAAAAAAATTCCATAAAGCTTATTTTATTCACAACAATAATGACATCTGTTCCTTTCTAGTTTTATCAATTAAAAGAATACCAAAAAAATTCTAAATGAACCAATCCATAAAACAATTATCTTAAATATTTTCCCTTCAGAAAGGAACACTTTGCCAGCTTCACACTTCATATCTATGTGTGGCCAGCGAATTTGAAAGTAAACCAGTTCATGTCTTACTCATTTGTTACTTAACTAAATCTTACTTGCAATGTTGGTTTTGAACTACTTTTACTTACATTCTTAGAAATTTCCTCTTTCATCAATTAATAGAATACAAAAGAATTCTAAATGAACCAATCAGTAAAACAGTAAGAATCAATGGTAGTAAGAATGATAACAATTCTACAATCTGTCTTTTTTTCCCTTAATTTGCTAGAGGATATGTGTACTTGCTGGAGGGAGACAGAAAGAGGAGAGAGGGAAAGTAAGAAAGCATACCCATGTGTGGGACATGCATGACGCAATCCTGTCTCTTCCATTTCTTTGATCAGGATTTTGGTCATGCATGCATGAATACACCTGGTGTGTTTTGCAAGCTGTCAGGTCTGGGACTTGAACCATGCAGTCAATCATGTGGGATCCAGCTGCCTTAACCATCATGCCACTCACTGGCCCTGGTATTTTTTTTTTAATATAATAAATGAAAAAAAAAAAGGAAAATCACTTTGAAACAGTTCTGTAGTTTCTCAAAAAAATAAACATAGGGTTTTCATGTGATCTAGGAATTCCTCTCCTTGGTATATGCCAATAAAAATGGAAATATATGTCTACACAAAAACTAGTACAAACATGTTCATAAAAGGATTATTCATAGTAGTCAAAAAGATGAGAACAACTCACATGGTCATCTACTAATGGATATATGTGATATATGCATAAAATGAAATATTACTCAGCTACAAAAAGCATAAAGTGTGGATATATGTTATAATGTAGAAAACTGGAAAAGTTAGAAAATAATGTTAAGTGAAAGAAACCAGCCACTGGCTGGCCACATACTGTATTATTCTATTTATAGGAAATATTCAGAATAGGCAAATCTATAAAATCATAGATAGATTAGTAGGGATGGGGGATTGGGATTAAAAGGTTAGTAGGTCATAGTTAAAGCACATAGGGTTTCATTTTGAGGTTATAAAAGCATTCTAAAATTGATTATAGTGATGGTTGCATAACTTGGTGAAATTACAAAACACCATTAAATTGGATACTTCAAATGGAGGAATTACATATTATGTGAATTATATCTCAGTAAAGCTATTAGGGAAATAAAAAGCTCCTGGAATGATTCTAATGTTCAGATAGAGTTGAAAAATCTCTACTTTTCTACATCTATTCTAACCTAGCCCTGGAGGTTAGGGTGAAGTGGGGTGTGGGCAATAACAAACTGAATTCTTAAATCATTTATGAGTTATAACCTTGAGGAACTAGGTCAGTTTGGACATAAAATACCCTTGATGGACTATAAAGTGGCGGAGTGAAGCTTGTTTCTCCCTTTATTACAGAATCATGGCACCAACAGGAGCAAAAGTCTCCATGTGCTCAGTGTCACCTCAGATATGGGGAGAAAACAGGGCTGAAAAGCTCTGGTTCCTCATACACAAGCAGATACTGAATCATGTAAGGATCAGGACAGCTATAGCTCTACTTGCTAATAGTCCACAATAAGCTGTCACTTACACCTCAGCTGAAATGCTGACATGCCATTCACATACGGCTACTGTACACACTGAGAAGGAGAGGGGCCGTGGACCAACCTGTTTGTTTAGTTGAATGAAATTATGCTGACATGCTGGTAAATCAATGAGCAAGGTCTATATGTTGAGTAAAAAGAAAATATGAGTCACAGAATTGTAAAGATGGATTATTCCTCAAGAAACATTAAATCCAATTTATGGTTTTCTGATGATCAAAGAGGAGTATTGAAATGTTAGTGACTATCTCTGCAGATCACAATAATTTAAAAAGCTCCATAAGGGGCAGATTCTATTTTGAAGTGGTAACTGTAGCATTGTTTGAAAATAACCTGTATTTCTTTATTAGTCTAGATTCTTCAGAGGACTAGAACCAATAAGGCGAAGATGTGAGTGTGCATGTCTATGATTTATCATAAGGAATTGATTCAGGTCATTATGGAGGTGGAGAAATCTCAAGACCTATAGTAGGCAAGCTGGAGTCCCAGGGGAGCTTGTGGTAGCATTCCCATTTGAGTCTGAAGGCCCAACAACCAGAAGAACTAATGGTGTAAGTTTTGATTCAAGTCTGAGTCCCAAGGCAGGAGAAGACCAATATTTCAGCTCATGACAGTCAAGAAAGAGCCATTCTCTCGTCCTCAGCCTTTTTGTTCTATTCAGATTTTCAACTAGTAGGATAAGTCTGGCTCACATTAGGAAGGGCAATCTGCTTTACTCGGTGGGTCTACTGATTCAAATGTTAATCTTACTGAGAATCAGTCTCACAGGCACACCCAGAAAAATGACTGTCACATATGTCTGGCCATCCTGTGGGTCAGTCAAGTTGACGCATAGAATGAACCATCACAATTGCCTTTATGTTCTGATGGGTCCTGACCTTACATAGGAAGGTGTCAGCTGTATTCACTGTGGGGTTTGGTGCCTCACTGTAGGGCATCTGTGTTCATTCTCCTCAGAGCAAAGGTCCTGCATTGAGTAGAAAATTGCACAGAAACCAAGAGTCCATTGTGGTATGGTGAGTGTAGTGAAGGCTTAGTGAAGGTCACTGTGGTCTGGAGCACCTGAAAGAAGTTTCATGGCAGTAATGTGCACTGAATGGTGCCTTCAAAAAGAGTGTACTTTTCAGTGAGAAGAGAGGAGGCAATCCAGTGAGAAAGCAGCATGACCAGGTCTGGGGATTAGCCTAAAGGAGTGGGTAAGGTGAGAGCCACAACACAGTCTGACTATAGCAGAGTGCATGCTGGGAAATAGGAAGATGCAAGATGGTGTCAGGGCGTCTTAAAACTTACAGTGAAGAATTTAGAGTTCACGTAATAATAACTGGGGGCCACATTCTTGAGTTGGGGGCAGCCTTCTGACAGTTGGTATTCTAGAAAGAATTGTTGGTCTTTCAGTTCAGTCCTTAGAGATGGATGGCCTAAACTTTAGTCTCACTTGTAATCAGTCACCTAAGAAATCATAATGAAATATATTTCACTTTAAATATAGTAATGAAAACGTCCTATTCCTATGAGCAACTTTCCAGGTTTTGTGTGAATTTAAGAAGTATATTTCAATTTTCTTAAAGGTTTTTGCTAGAGAACTTGTGTACTCACCAGAGAGAGACAAAGAGACAAAGGAAAAGTGAGAAGTTATCCCCCAAGGAGGATGACAACATCACAATCCCTCCTCCTCCATTATCCTCCTAGGATTTTGGGGATGCAGGCACACATGCCTGGTGTGATTTTCAAACCACTGGAGTCTGGAACTCCACTGTGGTCAACCAGGTGGAAATCCAGTGCCTTAATCATTACACCACCTGCTAGCTCCATTCCCATTTTTATACATGGCAAACCAAGGCAATGGTTTCATAGTATAACATAAAACAAGGTAACTTTATGTTATTTAGAACTGATGTAAGAACTACCATTTTTTAAAGTTTATTTATTAGGACAAGCAGGTGATGTGATGGTTAAGGCACTGGACTCCCACATGGTTGACTGCAGTTTGAGTCCCAGACCAGGTGACTTGCTTTCTCACTTTCTCTCTCTTTCTCTCTCTGTATCTCTGTCTCTCTGTGGTGAGGACCTGTGGCCTATAGCAAATTTAAAATAATGATATTAAATAAGATGAAGTATTTTATTTTTCAAAAGTTTATTTATTTTCAGAGAGAGAGAGAGAAAGACATCAGCAGTGGGGTCTTGATGTCACAATTCACCCCAGCTTCAGCCAGCTTAGATAACAGGCACATGTGTACATACCTAGCTCATATGAGGAGGACTTGGGACATGAACCTGGGACCTTCCTGTATAGATCCAGTATCACAGAGCATGGCATTACTGCTGCACCACTGGCTGGCTTTGTAACCTTCATTTTTAATTCAATTTTTATATTCTTTCAATAATATTGTTTCTGGTCTTGGGATATATTTGTAATCTGGGAATATATATCTCTTTTACTTATTTTTTTAATTTGTGACCTAACTTTGAAAGGGAAATGCCCTCTTCGTAACTGGAAGAAGCTGTGTGTGCTACCGGTTTACATTTTACCAACATTGTTTCTCCCCAGTGCATGCTTAAGCACAGAACCATTCATTGTCATAGCAGAATAATTGCCATTTCCCAACTCAGCCTTCAGAGCCAAGTGGAGAAATGTAAAAGTTGCTTTACAATCAATAGTTCTCAGATCTTACATATACAGGGGACATTTCTGTGACAAGTGTTAAGATACTGAGGCTCCTTTTTGAACCACTTGAGAATTATCCTCAGCTATGAAAAAGAAACAGGTTTAGTTATATTATCAGAGTCATATTTGTAATCCCATTAGAAAGAGTAAGAAGATGATGCTAATGTTCGTATGATATTTGAAGGTAATTTTGAGTACAAGTATCCATATGACTTAAACCTGAGACAGCTTTAACTGTGTTGACACTTCCTATAAATCACATTGCACACCTTTTTGACATCTTTCATTTTTCAATCAATAAAGATGTAGAAGCATTCATCAGAGGCTTGGGAGAAAATTATTTATCTAAACTTGGTGTTATCGCTCCTTTATTTTTTTTCTTATAAAAGGTTTCTATCAGTGTTTGCAATAAACTTGATTTCAAGATATTCCACTTCCCCTAAAAACTGCAGTGAAAACCCCTTGTAAAAGGTGAGAGAGGAAGAGTTTGAAGCTGAGAGACAACGTTCCAATATGGGTTAATGTACTGGCTCTCAAACCTAGTTGCACACTAATATTACCTACGCCATTATAAGAAAATACTAATGCCTTGGTCTCTCCCCAGAAATTCTGTCTATAATTAGTGTGGAGTGCACCTGGGCACTGAGGTTTTTCATAGTTCCTTAATGTGCTCCCAGGGTTGAGACCATGAGGGTAAATAATCATGATTTAAATTGAGTTCTAGTTAAAGGGTGTTGAGTGAGTCAAGTAGACTATATGAGCCTCATTCCTGTATATGAAAAGTGTGTAAGTACCTTATATTACAGGGCTATTGTAAGGATCAAATAAAATAATGGATGTGAAATTTACTTGGAAATTATGAAAAGCACTATAATGCATATTTTTAGAGAGATATTCAGACCCTTTTGCTCTAAAGAAATAATTCCACTATCTATTATAATTTACAGGGATAAAAAAATGCATGCTTCAACCACCTTAACAGAAAACAAAAGCTTTGCAATTTTTGAGACAATTATTTATCACTCGGGTAGATTATAGAAAGTCAGTGATCATTTTGTATGGTATGTAGATTTTATACTAACAGAAGCATATTTAAATTATATTATTAAAACAGATGTAAACATAATTTATTGGCTTTCTCCAAGTGGAAACTGTAGAATTCCATCCCTGCATCAATTGGATGTGGTAAAGAAAAAAAGAGAGTGATAAAATTAAGAAAACAAAATTTTCAAAGAATGAGCAGAAATCTGCAAAGGATAGGGAAGTTGTTCAAATAAAAGTTTAGGATTATAAGGCTATAGAATGGCCAGTGAAATTAACAACATGAAGGGGATTTTAAACTTACACAGTGGTAGTGTCCACAGGGTAATTGGAAATAAAATGTGAGGACAGTGAGTGAAGACAGTGAATTATAAAGTGAGGCCAAGAGAGACTTAGCTGCGCTCGCCAAAAAGAGAGAATAGGAAGAAATCACCCCCCAGAGAAAATTACTTAGGCACAATACAGGGGACTTTCGAGTGGGAGTCCAGCCAGAGAGAATTTATTCGTAAGTATCTGGAGTTACTAAAACATCTTTGGGTACTGGTGGGAATAATTCATGGAGGAAGGGTTGCTGATGGAGCAGAAAATGCTGAGCTCCTTGAGAAAAGGTGATGAGAAGCTCTCCAAAAGGAGTGATATGATACAGAGAAAGGGCTAGAACATTCCTAACAAAAGAGAACACTGAGCTTATGAACACAGATGTCCTCTGATCAATACTATAGGATGGTAAAACCCTTGGTTTTATTAGTGAAGTGCGACACAAGATCATCAATAAGATGGTTGGGAGCTGGACTCTTTGGGATGAGCAAGAAGGTATAAAATAGTTGTTCTAGAGTGTAAAAAGCAGACCAAATAGGACAATGGAGTAGGAAATGAGGTAGGATGAGTGCTTAATAATATCAATTTGTTGGTGGTGGTCATGAATTTAATATGAGGAAGTCTGTTCTTTGGTCAGGACTTAGGAGCAGGTGCAGGAAAAGTGGGTGGTTTTTCCTGGAGAGGATAGTGGAGTATACTAGTAGGTTTAGTTTATGAAACATTTAATAAACACTTGCTAGTGGAGTTTTTGTAAGGAAATGAGCAGATTACTCTTACAGAACCTCTTTTTTCAAATGCTTCTTTCCAAAATCAGAGTACAACTTTGCCATCCTCTCCCTAGCCAAGAGCCAGATCTGGGAAGGGGTCAACTAAAAAGCTTCAAACTGGCAGTAGTCTCTAAGAGGTTCTAAATCATTAAAGTATATCAGAAATACAGGACTGGTTAGCTCAGATTTCTATATTTTGTCTGTACATACCCAGTATGGTGAGTTGAATGGTGGCCCATCAAAAAACAAGTCCTACAGGGACCAGCAGTTAGCGTAATGGCTATGTCGCTGAACTCTCATGTAAGTTGACTGTGATTTGAGTCCTGGACTTGGTGGCTTAAACTCACACTGGGCACGTGTGCCTGCGTGCCCAAGATCCTGAGAGGAAAATGGAGGAGAAGGGATTGTGGCGTGACCATCCCCCCAGGGGGTGATTTCTCGCTTTCTGCCTCTCTGTCACTCTCTGTCTTTCTGGTGAGCACACGCACCCTATAGCAAAAACCTCTAAAAAAAAAAAAAAAAAAAAAAAATAAGAAAAAAGAAGAAAAGAAAAAAAAAAACAAAAAAGAAAAGAAAGAACAAGTCCTACAGAAACTGTAAATGTGACCTTGTTTGGAAAAAATAGTCTTCACACATGTAATTAAGAATCTTGAGATGAGGTCATCTCTGATAAGAATGAGCCTTAAATCTAATGACAAATGACCTTATAAAACAAGAGAAGGCCATGTGAAAATGAGACAGCAATTGGAGTTATGTAGCCATAAACCAAGGAATGCCTGGAGTCACCAGAAGTTGGAAAAGACAAAGCAAGATTCTTCCTTAGGACCTTTAGAGGAAGTGGCTTTGGACTTCTGGATTCCAGGATCATGGGAAATAAATTTTGGTTGTTTTAAGCACCATGTTTATGCTTAATTTGTTATGACAGTCCCAGGCAACTATTAGAACTGTCAAAATGAAAATAGTTCCTCTCCCAATGAAATGAACAGTGTTCTCAATTAAATAGAAAAAAATAATAAAAATAATAAAAATAATAGATCTTGCTAGTCCTGACATAGGTCAGTTGAGTCTATCTGTGGCATGCATATAGCAACTTACAGGGTGTAACATCAGGCCAGACACCAATCCTTGGTCAACGAATTGACCTGAAATCAACTTGACTTCATTGTCTGAAGACTTCAGAGCCATTTGGAATTCTGACGTGGAATAGTGCATGGCATGGAGCTGTTTTCCAAAAAGAATTCGTATCTACTGGGTCATCAGAAAAGTCATGATGCATTTTTGCCTAGAAAAACAGAAAAATAGGTCATGACTTTTCCAACAGCCCAATACATGAAAAACCACTAACATCCTATCTGAGAACTTTGTTTTCTGGAAAACTAAGAGTGTCTCTTGAGAAAACTCAAGAAAAATCGAGTATGAAAGAAAAAGAAAGTAAATTAGTAAGTGATTTTGTTCTTGTCCTTCCTGTTTTGGATAAACATTTTTTTGCACAGAATCTGATTCCTATGTTGGTTTTAAGTAGAAATTAAAACAATCATTAGTGCTGGCCCCACGGCATAGTAGATAAGGGAGCCAGAGCCTACATGGCGACTGTTGGGAATCCCAGCCCTGACTACTTGAAAACCACGCTAGTTGCATATATGAACCCCAAATCCTGATAGAATGGAAACAAGATTATAGTGTGGCCATGCCCCATTGGGGCTGCTTTCTCCCTCTTTCTCTCTCTCTCTGGCAAATGCACATGTTCTATAGCAAAGAAGAGTAATTGACTTTCTGCTGTTTTAGACAATGAATGCCAAGATACAGTAAGTTGAAATTGGATGGATTAGAGTTGTACTCTTTTCCATGTGCAAGTAGAGAGCTGGAATTTCACTGCTGCTGCTGACATTAATCATGAAGGTCCCATTCTGTGGCCTAGTGCCCCTGACCAAGCAAACTCTGATCCTCTGATCCTATTGTGCCATAGAGCAGGGGGCTCAATTAATCCTGCTTTCCCTCTCTGCCTTTCAAGATGGAGAGAGAGGAAACACAATATAGCAAATGGGCATCAAAACTTCTCTTTTCTTTGACAACCCTACTGGAGACTGTGGCTTGAATCTGAGCACTCCTGCCTCTGAATTTATGATAACTAACCTTTATCAAAGAGCTGAGGAGGGCTGACTGAAATTATCTACCAAAAGGCTGGAACAGAAGGACTAGAGACCTGGCCGGGGCAAGGAGAGCAGTAAGAGCGTGCTGGTATGCGTACCACCGGGACTAGGCTGATAACCAAATACAAGGGTCAAAGAAAGGAAGTCTGAGTTTTATTTTATTATTTTCTAAAGAATGTGTGAACTCACTGGAGAAAGGGAGAAGTGAGAAAGTACCCCCCTCTCCCCCCATGGGGGACAGTCAAGCCACAATCCCTTCTCCTTCATCTCTCTCTCCTGGGATTTTGGGTGTACACACACACACACACACACACACACACACACACACACCTGGCATGTTTGCAAACCACCAGATCTGGGACTTGAACTGTGTAGTTGGCTATGTGGGATCTAGTCACCATAACCACTATGCTACTGGCCATCCCTGTGTTGTTTCTTTTTGTTTTCATTTCTGGTGTAGTAGTGGAGAATATACCCAACACACACCTGCCCGACTCCCACCTCCAACCCCACTCATGAACCTGACTACTGATGGAGAAGCAGGCAGGAGGTAAAAGCTCCTCTAATATGAGATGGGGACATTTCCAAATTTTTCTACTCTGATTCAATATATTAGAGGGAACTGGCTCATGAGAAAAATGATAAATTTATCTTATGGGTCAATAAACTTAAAATTACCAAACTGTATTTATAATCACTGATATCAAATGAGCATTTAAATTCTCCACAGGACCTTGTCAGTTAATAATATTTCTGCTGTAAAACTGAATATGTCAGAAAATCAAAACATTTTTATTTAAACATAAAAGAAAAAAAGAAAACCCACCAAAACAATAAAATGAATTTATTTTATCTTTAGTTGAGTAGCTAATGCTATCTAATTATGTGACAAACTGTGAAATGATAAGCAATTTCAAATAAGTTAGAGTGTTAAATTCAGCCCAAGTAATAAATCCCTTAATTTGAACTCAATGAAAAAGATAATACAGTCCCATTCATCATTGCAGTCAGTTCTGGACATCGCATGTCTTGGCCTGGTCCTGCCATTTTTGCTGTGATGAAGTCATTTCAGAGTCTACAAACTGCAGAAATATTAGGAACAGAAAGGAGAGATGAAAACAGTTTAGTGTTTCTATTCTGAGGTACCATGTAGTTAAAACATTCTACCACAACCCCGAGTTCCTCCTGCACCTTAGGGGATTCACTGGTAATGAAAAGATACATTCCAATTGAATGTATGAAATAACAGTCCTCTCCTATTCCTACTTTCTTATATTGAGTGACAATTTTATCTACTCTTCTATAGAGATATCCACATTATATTGTGTTATTAAAATCTGTCCATATAAGGGGAATTGTTTTCTATGAACTTCAAAGGAGCAATTTACTGAATTTAAAAAATGACTCTCCCATGTTAAGAATAGCCCACAGATGATGCTTTTGCAAGAACAAAAGAAGTAAGAATTGGAAAAGAGTCACTTTGGTCATATTGTCAGTCAGGTGATTATTTCTGTTTGCTCCTCCTTGCTGTTCCTATGAGCTCATTTTAGAGTACATTTTGATGACATATTTTTGTTCCTTCAAGAGAGTACGAATTGGGAATATTTGCTGTCTTCCCTGAAACAATGACGTCTTTTTCTATGAGAACTATTACTTTATCATCACCATGACCCAGACACTGGTCTAACTGCTTTGCATTTATTAATTTATTTAACCTTCACAATCAACCATGGAAAAACAGCACTATTTTTAGTCCCATTTTGCAGCTACCAAAATGAGGGGCAGGTGATAAATGCGCATGGCCTCCACTGTCAGGCTCTTCTTCCACTCTATCCTGCCTCTTCAATGGCCACTTTGTTCCTGACGATTCCTGGACTATCCTTCCCTTGAGCGCTCTTCCCATAAAGGGTATTGATAATTCTCAGAAAGGTTAAATGACTTGCTAAAATTTGCACAGTGAGTGGAACTGGACTTAAATCCAGGCCTTCTGATCCCAAATCCTATTATATTTAATGACATCATGCTACTGGGTAGAATTGAAGTTTTCAACTTGGGAGAAATTAACTCTGAAACAAAATAGCTGGCATTATCTCCCTTCTTTCAGAAATAAATTCAAGATGCATTTAAGGATTAAATCTTGCATATGAAACCATAACAGCACTGGAAGAAAATTTTGGTGAAAATTTATGTTACCTTGGGGTGACGAAGCATATTCTAAAAATGGTTCTCAGGTAGAAAAGATGGATACATTAGATTTCATAAAAATTAAAAAGTCAGTATGCAAAAACACTATGAATAAAAAAGGAAAGGCAAACAACTCTGGGCAAGGGAGCGAGTCTCTGTTTTCATTGCTTCATTCATTTATTCACTGGAGTAACATGGAGAGTAAAAGCAGGCAGTGCCCCTGCTTTGATGGAGTTTATAGTCCAGAGGAGACAGACACTGGCTGATGAATATGCAATTACATGAAGCAAAGGGAAGATTGGTCGGTGAGAGCAGATATTCGATGAGACTAGTGTAGACTGGGATACCAGAAAACAACTTAGTGCTGGAGCAGAGATCAGGAGGAAAAGTCCATGATAAGACAGCAGAGGAAGCACTCTAGGCAGAGAGAAAAGCATTCCCCTGAGGGAGAAGATTGCACAGTCCATTTGCAGAACAAAGATAAGGCCAGTGTGCCCCAACAGCAGATAGTAAGGTGCAAAGTGGTAGGGATGGTAGAGAGGTAGGTGTCCTTCATCAGTACAGTGACATAAGAAATGGAACAGGGCTGGGCAGGGTGGAAGGTCAAGAATTCGATCTTGTAGTACTTTCAGTATGGAAAACAGTATGGAGGATCCTCAAAAAAACTAAAAATAGAACTGCTATATGATCCAACAATTCTTCTAGAGGGTGTATTAAAGGAAAGAAAACTAGTACGTTGAGATGTTCACATATCCATATTTATTGCAGCTCTATTCACAAAAGCCAAGGTACAGAACCAACCTAAGTGTTCATCAACAGATGACTGGATAAAGAAAATGTGGTGTATATATACACAATGGAATACTATTCAGCCATAAAAAGGATAATTTCCTGTCTTGTACAACATGGGAGAATATGGAGGAATTATGTTAAGTAAAATAAGCCAGTCACAGAGTATAAATATTGCATGTCCTGGGACCAGCAGTTAGCGTAATAGCTATGTCGCTGGACTCCCACGTAGTCAACTGTGGTTCGAGTTCCAGACCCGGTGGCTTAAACTCACGCCAGGCGTGTGTGTGTGCGTGCCCAAGATCCCGAGAGGAGAACAGAGGAGAAGGGATTGTGGCGTGGCCATCCCCCCTGGGGGGTGATTTCTTGCTTTCTGTCTCTCTGTCTCTCTCTGTCTGTCTGGCAAGCGCACGCGCCCTATAGCAAAAACCTCTCCAAAAAAAGAAAAAAAATATTGCATGTCCTGACTCATACATGAAAGTTTAAAAAGTTGATCACATAGAAGCAGAAAGTAGAATAGAACTTACCAGAGGCTGGAGAAGGTCAGGGCATATGGGGAAATGGGAAAGACTGGTCAATAGGTATAAAGTTACAATGAAACAGAAGACATAAATTTCTAGTGTTCTACACAGTAGGGTAAATTAGTTAACAGTAATATTCTGTATATTTCAAAATAGCTATGAGACAGGATTTAAAATTTTCTCACCACAATGCAATGATACATGTCTTAGATGCTGGATGTGCTAATTATCCTCATTTGTTCATTGCACATTGTTCACATATGTAAAAATGTCACGCTGTGTTCCATAAATATGTACCATTATTTATATGTCAATTAGAAATTAAAAGAAGAGAATTTGAAGTTTAAGCTATCCTTGAGAAGCCCAAGTGGAGATGTCAAATAAATAGTTGATATAACATCCAGAATATGGAGCAGAAGTCCAATCTAAAGATACAAATTGGGAGCCACAGCATACATATACAATGAAGCCCCGTCATGGATGAGAACATGCAGGGAGAAAGAGAACAGTGCCATGGCTGAGCCTTGAGGAGTGACAGGATTTAATAGCCAAGTAGAGGGTAGCCCTACAAAGGTGACAGAGAAGATTGGGCCAGAAGGGAAAGCCCAATAGAGTGTGATCATGGAAGGAAGGAAAACAAGGGTTTCAAAAAGGAAAGTGTCAGCTGCTAATCAAAGGCTAAATAAGATGAGGACTAAAAAATACCCTAAATGTCTATTGCATTTAAACGCATTAAAGTCATTAATGACTGTAGTAAATGCTTTCCTGGTAGAATAATAGGGACGGAAACCATATAAGAGTTGGTTGAGGCATGAGAGAGTGAGGAGAAGGGAAAACAGAGCAAGGATAGAACTTTTCTAAGAAATTTGTGACCAGGAGAAGTGAATGAGTGGTACAAATATAGGATTGAAGAAAGTTTTTTTTTAATTTAAATATTTTTAAAATTTATAATTATTATTATTTTTTAATTCATGAGAGAGAGAAAGAGAAATCAAGCTATCAGGTCCAGGATTCGAACTGTAGTTGACCATGTGGGAGACTGGCTCCCTAACCAACATGCCATCTGCTGGTCCTTGAGGGAGATTTTTAATTAACTTATTCATTTATTTTTAGATGTGAGAAATTTATGAATATAGTGGTATGAATCTGAGTTTATAAATCCAGTGTGTGAGATATATGATTTTTCTTAATTTTTCTAAAACTGGACTTAATTTGTATTTAGGTTCCATGTTATCAGAGTGGTAGAAATTTTGCTTCAGTTAATTCAGAATACTTCTCCTTTCCCGAAAGTAGTATCTAGGTTCTGAGTGGTTTCAGCCAATTTTGAGCTCTGCTTCTGTGATCCCTGGGTAGGGGAGGCTCGGACACTGCTTGCCTGAGACACACATACCAACTCTACTTCTCTGAGTCTTGCTGTTTGCCAAAATCTCCCAGGAGTACAGTGCTCCTTGCTCTGAAGCCCAATGAACTCTGCCTTCATGTGCCTTTTCTTTAGTCTCTTTTCCCACCCATATACAGGCACTCCCCCCCACCCCCTACTCTGGGTAGTGGTAGAGGTGGAGAAGAAACCTTTCCACCTCATCTGCTTCTGTAACACTTCTCCTGGTTCTACTACGATCTGGTGGATCCTAAACTAGGAAGGATAAAAGTGTTCTGCTTTTCACTCTGCCTTATCCTTTTACCCATGCTAAAGTGTATCCAGGTGGTAATTCTATTCTCCATTTAGCGAGACTGATTATAGGCAAGGCAGATAATGAGCCACCTGGGTACTGTTATATCTTCAATGCTTAGAAGAATATCTGGCCTTAATAAGCAGCTCTCAATGACTGCTGAAATTTAGAAAAAAGGAAAGACAAAAAGACTGAGGAAAGAAGGATGGAAGGAAGGAGGGAATTGATGGAGGAAGCAAAGCTGTGTCTACTTCACTTAGTGCACCTCAGTGACAAGTGTAAGCAAGCCTCCCCACAAAATCTCCACTCTAAAATCTTTGGTTAACTGATGCTTGGCGTATCAGCTTTACATTCCCCCACTTATAGGCCAGGAGATCTTGGAAACCCTGTATACATGCTTTCCAGGTCGTTTCTCTCCTCTTCATATGGTGACTCTCAAGTAGGTTCATTCTTCCTTCAATCTGGCCTGTTATTTTTTTTGCAGAAATCTATCAGCATTTTTGATACTTGAATACTGCTCTTCTCTAGTTTCTAGAGCCAATTCAGAGTTTCACCTGTGCTTCATTCTTAGGGTCATGCAGGCTGGGAATTATAGGAGAGGTTAACAAAACTATCGTTCCTATCTTTAACCATATTCCATGCACTTTTAGCAAACATGTATTCTGTAGCAACAGTGGAAAGGGAAGCTACCTACTGTTCGGCAGAGTCAATAGCTTCTTTGGAAAGGTTGAGACAGCTTCTGCTCTAAGCCCAAGTTATTCATTAGAGCTAGAGCCTACTTGGCCAGGAAGAAGACTCTGACAGTATATTCTCTACTGAATATTAATATCTATGTTCTATCTTGCCAGAAAGTGCCCTCAAAACTAAAGAGAAAGAAACAAGGAGCAGTAGGTAGATCAGTTACTAGTAATGAGAGGGTTCCTCTTGCTCTGAGCCCAGGATGACTTGGCTGTCAGAAATGCTAAGTCCATGGTTTTGAGCAGAGAGACTAGGGGCTTCTTGTGAGAGGAGTATGCAACTGGTGAGCCTCTCTAGGCCGTCTCTGCTGTCTCAGGCCTCTGGTCTTGTTCTCTTCCTACTTCTGACTTAATTAGCATCAGGCAATGTCTTTCAATCAGCCTAAGTGATGGTCGTAAATTCTAAGTGGTTCCCTCCAACCACTCCCTGAGCCAGAACTTTGGAAATATGTAGAGAGGTTTGATTGTCATGATTGTGTGAAGGTTGTTGCTACTGCCACCCAGAGAGTAGAGGCTGTTAAACACCCTATAACACAATGGACAGTCTCCCACAAAGAGGACCTATATCTCCAAGTGCTAACAGCCTCTAGGTTGAGAAATCCTGATCTAGAGATACAAATATTCCTTCAAAGAATCTCAGCAAAACCAAAACAAAATAAAAAGGATGAGCTGGGAGAGGCATATTTCTTACTGTTCTTGTTTTTGTTTTGTGAGAGGAAGAGCTTTGATTTTATTATTCATATAATTTTTACATACAATTCTAATCTATTTCTAAAACAAAAGGGAAGTCAGGACAGCTGGTGGTGTGGTAAACATGGCTGGATACCACATGGCTAATTGGGTGGTTTGAGTCCTAAACTAGTGGCTTGAAATACACGCAGGCATGTATGCATGTGTGCCCAAAAATTCCGAAGGGAGAAATGGAGGAGAAGGGATTGAGCTGTGACCATCCCCCATGGAGAGTACTTCCTCCCTCCCTCCCTCCCTCCCTTTCTCTCTCTCTCTCTCTAGCAACGCACACTCCCTCCAGAAAATTAAAAAAAAAAAAGATAAATAAAGGGGAAGTCATATCCTGGTACAGTGTTAAAGCAATAGCTTTAATTATGACATATGGCCAAATATATTTATTAAATTCTCTCTTTTTTTTTTGGTAACCCCCCACTTCAAAACCAAATTCAAAACTTAAAGATACCTTTTGCAAAAATACATATCCACAGTAATGCATTAATTGGATACTTCCCCTTTAAACTCAACATTACTTATTTTTGTTACTGCCTTTTAACTTTATAGCTTATTTTAGTGGGCATTTTATATCCATTCCTTCTAAAGTTTCTGTCCAAGAGTAAAAATATATTGATCTAATGTAATAATATTTTTTACTATCTCTTTAAATTTAACTTACGTGTTTTTTTTTTTAATTTTTATGACCCACTTGTTTTATTTTTTTCTGAGACTAAGTTTATATGGCTTGACTTAATTTTATAGGTGCTTATAAAAATCCCCTTTATTTATTGTAAAAGTAACTTTGAATTGTGGGCACATGTCCATAGCTCCTTCACTAGGAATACCCATATGGCTGAGAAATTACTCAAACAGGGATTCCTAAAAGAACCATAAATAGGACTCCTTCCTCAGACGTGTTTTTTCAAGACCTCTAATTCTTTATATGTTAAGTGCATTGTATTACTGGGAATTGCATTAGGTTATAACTGATTGGCAGGAACACTGGCTTGAGCAGGATATAATTTTAAATGTTCAGTCTTGTAAAACAGGTTCTGCAGATAGGCAATCCAGCACTGAAATGTGTGGTGGCTCCCCACAGTTATCTTGGACTGCCGTTTCTGGCTTTGATTTGCTTTATCCTCAACATTTGGGTTCTGTCTTCAAGGTTCCCTGCAGGTGAGGTTAAGGAATGAACCTCCAGCCATGACCAGCACATTGAAGGCCAGAGCAAAGAAAGCAAGGGAGGACAAAAGGGTGGTCTTGATTTTTAAGGAGCTGTCCCAGAAGTCCTCCTAACATCTCATTGGCTGGAACTTAATCACTGTGAAGGAGGCTGGGAAATGTAGTCTTTTTGAGCTAGGTACATGGTCATTGAAAGTAAGGTTGGGAATAAGAAAGGGTAGACTAAAATATGGCATATACTCTTAGTAACTGTCTCTGTCATGAGTGGTTTCAAACTTTCTTAAGCTAAGCAGCTTTTTTTTTTCCCCTCAAAAGATATCTATATATCTATCTATCTATCTATCTATCTTTGAAATCCATTTCACTGCTGCTTTCCCATTGCTTTCTTTCTCATCCTTCTTAATGTCCTGGTGGATTTCCGTATGATCATAAGCGTCTCACGGGTATGAAATTTATTAGCAGGATAATTTCCAAGAGCATATACATTTAAATTTTTTGATTCATTGACATTGTTGATTTGTAAAAGTAATATATAAGGGATCACATTTCTCAGTGATTATCATACATTTAAAAAAATGTAGTTGGGCTGGCAGGTGGCATGGTGGTTGAGGCACTGGACTCCCACATGGCTGACCATGGTTCATGTCCTGGACCTGGTGGCTTGCTTTCTCATTCTCCCTTTCTCTCTGTCTCTCTCCCTTTGTTCAAAATTAAAGAATAATGATAATAAATAAAATTAAATAAATCTTTAAAAAATTGTGGTAGTTAAAATATAGGCATCAGAAATCAATGTTTTACTTAAATACCCTCAATCTAAACATTTCATTCATGGACAAAGTCTGCATTTTCCCTCCAACTCCTACCAGGTTCTAAAAATGGGTTCAGATGGATTAAATTTGGGAAGAACATGCAGTTGAAGAAACATTTAATTTATTTCTTTCTCTTTTCTGTTTTCTTTAGTGAGCATGAACAATATGGTACTGAAGACAGTTAATTGTTCTGAATTTGTTAGACTGTATTTGATTCTGTTTTGTTTCCTGGGTTATTTGTAAAGCACATGTTGTTCCCCCAACAGCTCAAAAATTATTTTACATTTTAGGACTAACCTAAGGCATTGTAGAAAAACATGAATGTTGAAGATACAAACCCTTACGTTCTGATATTGTTTCTACCAGTTAATGGTAGTGAAACTGTGAATTAATCAATTTTCCTAAAAATATCCTCCTCTATAAAATTCGCAATAACATCTAACTTATATAGTTTTAGGGTTAAATGAAATAATACACTGTAGGCATTGTATAAATATTCATTTCCTTTTAGGAAGGCTATAAGTTACTGATATCATGAGTAAGCATTCAATTCCTTTGGAAGTAGAGAATTGGGGTGAAAAGGCGTGTGAAGTAATTAGAACTACTGCGATGGCTTGAGAGGCTGGTACAGTGATTAAATATGACTGTGTGGCTGACCCACATCGGAAGGTTCTGAATTTGCCTCCAGAGACTTCCCTGAGTATGGTGTGCACACTCCTGGTTGGCTGAGGCTGGGAGTGTATTATGGCATCAAAATCATGTAGAACATTCTATCTTTCTGTCTCGTATCTCTCCCTCATGAGAAACAAACAAAACAAACAAACAAATAAAAAACAACAACAACAAACCTTAAAAAAGATTGATCTGAGAACTCATGTCAAGGAATGGAGCAAGTCATCATTATAGAGCTGCTTCTCATGCTCACATATACTATCATCTCATGCTTACATCTCACATACTGAGATGTAACCTTACGCTTACATATACTATCATCCTTGTACATACATACACACACACACGCATGCACGCACGCACGCACACACTTTGTGAATACAGAGCATGAAACATTAACAGAAATGTGATAGCAAAAGAAAGTTTGTATTTTCCAGAATTGTATTTTGGATGCAACTCTAAACTTTATTGGCTTCAGAAAGCTATGTGGGTCTGATTTAGGTTTATTCTTTTCTCTCATGTGAAAACAACAGGCTAAATTATGAATCTTTCAAGTTTTATGCTGGCAAGCCTTCTCCTTTCAGCACCTTCTTACACTTCAGTACTGCACCAGGGGCAGTGGAGAGGGAGAAGAATGGGAAACTGGTGACCAAAATAAGATGGAACTATGCATGGGTATTCTCACCAGATTTGGTGACATGAGAAAATGGTGCAAAACACACCATTTCTTGGGGTACAGAGTTCCCACTTTGAGAAATACCATCTTAAGAGAAACTCCTAGATATGTCCCTTTTCCTCATGAGACCAGCCAGTGAAAACTTTCATCCAGGCCCAGCTCAGTCAGTGTTACAAAAATAGCAAAGGCATGTTAAGAGTACATATGCTGGGAACCAGCAGTTAGCGTAATGGCTATGTCGCTGGACTCCCACGTAGTCGACCGCGGTTTGCGTCCCGGACCCGGTGGCTTAAAACTCACGCTGGGCACGTGTGCGTGCGTGCCCAAGATCCCGAGAGGAGAATGGAGGAGAAGGGATTGCGGCATGACCATCCCCTCTGGGGGGTGATTTCTCGCTTTCTGTCTCTCTGTCTGGCAAGCGCACGCGCCCTATAGCAAAAAAAAAAAAAAAAAAAAAAAAAAAACCTCTCAAAAAAAAAAAAAGTACATATGCTGAGAAAGTCACAGAATATACTCTCTGCAACAGTTTTTCATCTCTCTTCGTTTATCCCCTGTAGGAAGTGACTGGATCTGGGCAGAACAATGGTGGCATTTAAAGATGAGCAAAGGCCCAGTTTCTCATGATTTGTGCCCATGCTGCAAGGCCAGCAGAAGTAAAGAGAAACTATGTCTGCCACAGTGGTTTGGGGAGACAAGAAGAGGCTAGAACTGCGAGACACAGGATGTTCCAAAGCACCCACTTACACATGATAAGGCTTCCAGCTTCGCATCCTGTATCCACCCCATTTTTCCCAATCAAAGAATAAACCTGGGAATAACTCAGGGCTGTGGCTATCTAGAGATGTCCATACCACTTGACACCTGATTTTCTCTACTTGTGTATTTGTGTGTCTTCTTTCTAATCCATGACTGCTCCCCCTCAGGTGTACGTGTTGCCAAGCAGGCCTCAACAATCTTCTCTCTTCATTTTCGGGTCTTTCTTGACTCAGTCCATTTCTAAAGCATTGAAAATATTTCATAGTAACCACAGTTTTCCAATCTTGCTAGCCATGGACATGTAATCCTTCAAGAGGTTCTGCTCACCCTGATCCCTGCACCAATATCAGAGACACGAAATATTGCTCCTTCATTCCTTGTATGTGGTGTCTGTGTGGGCTTACTCTTTATGTCAGAGGATCTGCCTTAGGTTCCTTTGTCCACTGCAGCTCCTCTTAAGCATACTGAACTTCAGTAACTTGTGCTGGGGTCTTGACACTGCTGACCAAGATTAGATTCTTTTTACCATAGAAAGAAACAAGTTCACCCTATTTCTGACACAGGCAGTCTAGCTCAAATTTATTTCAAATGTTTTCCCTTTACTGGAGTCTGTGGATTTTTATTAACTGATCCATTAATTGTGCCAAATTCACTTCCCTATTACTTTTGCACTAACTAGAAACAGGTTTTCTGAGCCTTTTTGGGAAAAGAGATATAGATGATTCATGGTATGGCTTGAATGTATGTTTCCTTCCAAAATTTGAAACTTTTAGTTGGAACTTCAATTATTAAGGGGTAGAGGCTTTTAAAATGAGATGAAGTCATGAGGGATCCACCCTCGTGGTCAGATTAGTGTTCTTATAAAAGAGGTCAAAGGGAACACCTTAGCATATGTTGCTCTTCCGTCTCTTCAGCCACGTGAGAACACAACATTCATCACTTCTAGAGGACACAGCAACAAAGTGCCATTTTGGAAGCAGAGATCAGCCCTCGCCAGACACTGGACATGCTAGCATTTTGATCCTGGACTTCCCAGTCTCCAGAACTGTAAGTAATATATTTCTATTATTTATAGATTAGTCAGTCTGCAGTATTTTTTTATGAAAGCAGGAATGACTAAGGCAGTTGGTTACTCTCCTTTGAGGACCCGTTATAAAGAGAATTTGCACATTTTAACAGCAACCAAAGCAGCCTATGTGGCCATGCCCGTATATCTAGTGATGAAACTCCTGAAGTTTCAGTACTCTTATAGCAATGGCTGCATTTGGAGAACACGACTGTGTGGTAAAATACTAGCATGGGAGATCGGGCTCTGAACAAATAACAGAAGGGGATGTTTTAAATGCCATCTTCATACTGTACTGAATTCCAAGGTATTTTTAGGTTGGTTTATAGACCTTGCTTTTTATTCTGTTGAGCTTTCAGTCTATCCCTGCATCTTTTCCATACTACTATAATTATATATCTTAAAATCTGTATTGTATAAAAGCATTCTACTATTACATTTTTTCCCAAAATTTTCATGGTTATATGGATTTACTTGAGCCCAACTATCTTGGGAAATGTTTTCACTTTCAGATTATTTTCATGTTTTTGGTATTTTTCTCTGCATACTAAGAAAATGTCTCAAGCATTTGTCATTCTTTTTGGTGTAGTGTTAATTCTCTGGTCTAAAGTCGTGGTATTCAGAAAAATCAGGCAATTCAGAATTGAATAAGGAAAGTGATAAAGCAGTTTAACTGCACTACAAACATATGAAGAAACTGCAATGATGGTGGGTGGGGGGAAGGCAGTGATCTATAATAAGTACCTGTGAACATGAATGAAGTGTGGAAAGCTAAAGGCAAAAGTAAGTGCATGTAAACACTGTATTATAATTGATAAAATTGTTTTACGTTGGGGTACATGTTAATAATACTCATACCATTCTACATGAATACTGAAATTGATCAATTAAGTAAACAGGTAGCATTTGGTGAGAACCAATTTTCTCACTGTTGTAGTAGGAGGTTGCAGATTGTAGGAAAGTTCTCTGGGTGGCATCGGACTAACCCAGTTCTCCCTCCCCTGCTCTTTTTCTGGCTCATACTTCTCAATAATGACTATAAAATCTACTGGGAATGCAATATCCTGAAAGAGAGAAACTGCCTAAGACATCATGGGCTTTCCTCTTGTCTCTCCTAGAGGATGTAGCCTCTTTTTGTTTGTCTGGTTTTTTTTTGAATATATGATAGATAACCTATGTACATACACTAGTAAGTAAGTAAGAAAGAAATACTCTTAAGAGGTCCTTATCATAACCATCCACTTCTTGCAGCCCTCAAGGATATTGGGCAATGTGATGTGCCTAACATGTCTTCAGGTCTACCAGGAGATCTGAACCTGCAGTAAGTCATTTGGCCTCTAACACTGCAAACGTGATTTGCTACTTACTGATAATGACACTTGGCTGGACTGGGAATAGAACTTTCGAGTTAGGGAGGCTTGCTTTCTCCTCTGGAAGCATGAGACCTTTCAGATTTAGTACAGTGAGTCTCATTCCTCTGAGGTATGTAACCCAGGGCAGGCTGTCTTCCAGAGTCCCTCAGCTGTAGTGTAAGTAGGCCATATACAGTTAGAACTCCATCCACCCCAGATGGCATTCTTGAACACTGGAGAACTGGCTCACAAAGGATCCTATACTTCTTTTGTCCCTTGGTGCCTGTGTGTAAGTAATCAATCCGTTTCGTATGACTTACTGTATGTTTCCCCACTCAGGTAAGTTGGTAACTAGTGCAGAGTAAACCTGCTTCACATACCTAAGCTAGAGAAGGATGCTAGAATAGTCCATGTGCTGAAGAACATGTTTGTAGATATCAGTATGAATTCATGTGTAGCTTAACATAGGTATGGATGGGTACATATAGTAAATTTATAGATATATGTATATACCTAGGTTCGTATACACACATATGTTTTCTTACTCTGTCAGCTAAGAGTGCCTAAAATCAATTGCCCTTTCCCCACCCCCAGCACAAGTGAGTATACTAATATCTTTCTCCAGTTAAAAAGGACAGAAAGAGGGAACCAGCAGTTAGCGTAATGGCTATGTTGCTGGACTCCCACGTAGTCGACCGCGGTTCGCGTCTCGGACCCGGTGGCTTACAACTCACGCCGGGCGCGTGTGCGTGCGTGCCCAAGATCCCAAGAGGAGAATGGAGGAGAAGGGATTGTGGCGTGACCATCCCCCTGGGGGGTGATTTCTCGCTTTCTGTCTCTATGTCTCTCTCTGTCTGTCTGGCGAGCGCACGCGCCCTATAGTGAAAAACCTCTCCAAAAAAAAAAAAAAAAGAGAGAAAGAGAGAAATATCCTTGAAGAAATAGCTGATCCTTGAAATGAGGAAGGAAATATACAAGATGAGCCTAGAGCATCTTATGCCAAAAAATAAGAAAATGCTAAAGCTAAAACACTGCAATGATGGGGATATGCCAAAGGGACATGGAAGCCAATTTAAAGAGCTCCTAGGGATATAGCCAGAAAAAAACTGAGCAAAATAAGTAAAATAGTATTGGATTATAACCCAATGTATAAAATAATCATCTCTAAGTTTATACTTAAATAAACAAATGGTAGAATAAATACATAAATATATTTATTTAAATTGAAAAATAGACAAGCCATCCATGCACATTTCCAAATAACAGGAGTAGATAACGTGCCCTCCAAGAGGGGGAGCATAACTTCCCACTCCTAAGCATGATCTCTATGTAGTGAGTTCCTCTCACAGAGTGCAGGAAGAATGGGGGGTAAAAGTTACTTTGCAGCGGAGAAATAGTAATAGAAAACAAACGAAAACACCTACCCACAAATAAAAATTCTGTTTCAAATGGTCTCAATTATTGCAACCAAATATTCATAGATGATATAATATCAATCTACCCAAATTATTTCAGAGAACAGATGATTCTCTAACTTATTCTCTGAGGCCAATATTACCGTAGTACCCAAACCTAAGATGTTATAATAACAAAAAACTGCACTTTTGTATTCCTCATGAAATCAAGTGCAAAATTCTAAACAAAATTTTAGCAAATTGTACCTATCAGTATATAAAAGGGAAATATGTAATAGTCAACTAGGTTTATTTCAAAAATAGAAGGTTAGCATAACATTAAAAAAAAATATCGGGAACCAGCAGTTAGCGTAATGGCTATGTCGCTGGACTCCCACGTAGTCGACTGTGGTTCGCGTCCTGGACCCGGTGGCTTAAAACTCACGCCGGGCGTGTGTGCGTGCGTGCCCAAGATCCCGAGAGAAGAATGGAGGAGAAGGGATTGCGGCGTGACCATCTCCCCTGGGGGGTGATTTCTCGCTTTCTGTCTCTCTGTCTCTCTCTGTCTGGCTGGCGAGCACACGCGCCCTATAGCGAAAAACCTCTCCAAAAAAAAGAAAAAAAAAATATCAATGTCATTTACTCCACCATGCCCTGCTCCACACACAAGACTCACTATACAATCATCTTAATAGTTGGCAGCAAATGCATTGGATATGATCTAGACCTCATCCTGATTAAAAAAAAAAAAATTCTGGGAAACTAGGAGGGAACTTCTTCAACCTCATAAAGGACATCTACAGAAATTCTACAGCCTCCTATTTAAAGGTAAAAGACTCCATGCTTTCCCCTATAATTAGAAATAGCTAAAAATGTCCACTCTCCACACTTCCATTTAACATTTTCCAGTTGCTCGAATGTTCAAAAGAAAGGAATAAAACTGTCTTTATTCCTAGATAACAAGCTTATATATGTAGGAAATTCTAAGGAATCTACAAAAATCCTATAATAATTAATGATTTTAACCAGGTCCCAAGTTACAAAATCAACAAAACGTTATTTCTATAATATTAACAATAAACAAGAAGAAATCGAGACAAAAGAAATAACATTGATAGTAGCATCAAAAATACGAACTACTCAGAGGAACATATTACAAAATATGGGCAGGACTAGTACACTGAAAACTATAAACCATTGCTGAGAAAATTAGAGACCTAAATAAATAAAGTTATACTATGTTTGTAGGTTGAAAATTTCAATATCGTTAAAACATCAGTTCTCCCCAAACAGACCTATAAATTCAGCACAATCCCAATAAAAATTCCAGCAGATTTTGTAGAAATTTACAAGCTGATTTTTAAATTCACATGGAAATACAAGAGACCTAGAATTGCCAAAACAATTTTGGAAATAAAGAATGAGTTTGAAGAACCGGTGACACCTGATTGCTGGATTTTATTTATTTATTTATTTATTTATTTATTTATTTATTTATTTTCACTAATGATGGCCATGGAGTATTGTTTTAAAGACAAACAAAAAGATCAATAGAATAGAATAACACTGTCCAGAAATAGAACCACGTATTTATGAACAACTAATTTTTGACAAAGTACAAAGGCAATTCGGTGAGGAATATGAAGTCTTCTCGATGAATGGTGTTGGAATCATCACCTATCCACATGCAGAACAATGGCCTTTTATCCATCCTTTACCTTGCATAAAAAAAGTTAACTCAAGGGTTAAGAAAGTGGTGCAGTGCAAAATGTAATTCTCTGCAAGATAGACCCCAAAGGGAAAATTACTGGTTCTGATAGAAAGACCTTAAGTATGCAGAGAACAGCATGTCCATTATCCTGACTGGCTAAAGCTAGGAGTGGATTGTGGTGTCAAGGCTCTGTCGGGAGTGATTTATCTCTATCTCTCTCACTCATGAATAAATAAAGAAACTTTTAAAAAAATGGCTCAAAATGGACATATAAAGCAGGACAAGAAGAACACTTTATAATTCTGTAAGCTGTATATGGCGCAATGAAGAGAGAACTAGAATTTATATGTACCATGTGACACAGAATCACTAGCTAAAGAAGAAATGATGAGAAATGAAAGGAAAATAGACCTTTTGAAAAATAGTATATAGAATGAGTGTTCCTTATCTAAAATGCTTGGGACCAGAAGTGTTTCAGAGTTTGAATTTTTTTGTATTTCAGAATATTTGCATATATATGCTGAGATATTTGGGATATGGAACCCAAGTTAAACACAAATTTCATTTATGTTTTCTATACACCTTACAAATTTTGTCCACTATTTTTGTATTGCAGCATCATATGAAATAAAGTGTGGAATTTCCTACATGTAATATCATTTCAGTGCTCAAAATTTTCAGATTTGGGGGACCAGCAAATGGCATAGAGGTGACGTTGCTGAACTCCCACATGGCCGACCACGGTTCAAGTCCTGGATGTGGTGGCTTCAAAATCATGCTAGGCGTGCATGTATATGTGCCCAAGATCCCAGGAGGACAATGGAGGAGAAGGGATTGTGGCATGGCCATCCCCCATGGGGCGTGATTTCCCACTTTCCCTCTCACTCTGTCTGTCTCTCAGCAAGTGCATGTGCCCTAAGGCAAAACAAAACAAAACAAAACAAAACAAACAAACAAACAAAAAACAAAACCCTCCCAATCCCAAAACCTCTAAAAAACATTCAGATTTTGGAACATTTCAGATTTTGGGATGACTAATTATATGAGACTTTAACATAAAATATCAGTGCAAGATAGATGAAGTGTGTAAACAACAAACAACTGTGCTTTGGATCTTGAGTACCAATTTGAAATAAGATTGTAACTCCTGCTTTTCTATTGGTTCTGCTAACCTTGTATGTCTTTGTCCACCCCTTTATTTTTAGGCTTTTACATTTATTCTGCTTTGGATATGTTTCCTGAAGGTATTATGTTACTAAGTTTTACTTTTTGAGCCATTTAAAAATCTTTTCATTTTAACTTCATTTACTATATGAGCCTAGACAAATGAGACAAACACGACTGAAGCATCTAGGTTCCACTCTGTGTTATTTTTGCAGATTACAGCTTTTAGCTTATGTAGTTTAAGTTCAGGTTATAATCTCATTGTGCATTCCATTGTATTTACTGTTTGTTTATGTAATATGTTTTCTTTGACTCTTTTTAAAATTAACTTTGGTTTTTAGGATGATTCGTATTTATATTCAAATAATTTCCTTTGTATTGTAATTTTTACAGTTTTCACTGTTGTGAGTGGTGTGTCATTATTCTGCCAATCACATCAGTTTTGTTTGATTTATTTATTAAGGTTTTTGCCATTGGATGCTAGTGCTCACAGAAGAGAGACAGTGAGAGACAGTGAAAGAGAAAGTAAGGAAGCATCCTCAAGGGGTTATGGCCATCCTGCAATACCTTCTCCATTCTCCTCTTGAGAGTCTGGACACGCACTCATGTGCACAGTGTGATTTTCAAGCTGCTGTGTCTGGAATTTGACAGTGGTCAGTCATGTGGGAGTCCAGTGTCTTAATCACCACGTCACCCGCTGGCCCCCACATTAGTTTTAAATGCTATTCTCTAACTCAGTTATTATCTACACCAAATAAGGATCTCATTTTACTTTTTATGTATTTCTTTCCCTTACATTTATTTTAATCACATACTTCCTACCTTCTCAGAACATGATTGTGTACATAGAAGACCCAATGATTTCCATGAAGAAATTTCTGGAAGTAATGCACGAATACAGTAAAGTTGCAGAATACAAAATTAATATACAGAAGTCTATAGCGTTTCTATATACAAACAACAGGCAGACGGAGATAGAACTGAAAAAAGTTGTTCCATTTACCATAGCCACAAAAAGTATAAGATACTACCTTCTCAGAACATACAACGTTTGCATATTACTTTTCCATCCCATGCCATCAGCCCTCAGATACAGAAATCAGTACATGAAATGCTCCCTATCATCCTTTTGCTAAAGATGTCCCAGACATTTCTTTGTAAATGAAGTTTCTCCTCTAGTCAATTTTTCCAGAAGGGCTTCGGAGTACAGTATACCCTAAAGGATTGTAGTTTAAAACTGTTTTTCCACAGCATTGATACTGCAAGATCACTTAGCTAGGCATAACATTTTTGACTTCTTTTATTTCTGAGTTTCTTAAAAATGCCATTCACTATTACAATGCTTAAGTTTGGTTGACCTTTTTGTCTGGAGGCTAAAGAACTTTTTGTTGTTGTTGCTTTTAATATCTATTTGCTTTTCTAGACTATGTATCCGAGTTGATCATTTGGGACCAGTTTTCTGAGGTGTATGGTGTACCATCATACAATTCAATATAGAGATCTAAGTTTTCTCTTATTTCTGAGAAGTCGTTTTGAATTATAGTTTTAAATGCTGTGTTTCACTGCTTTGCTTTACTTCTTCAGGGACTTCAGTGATAAATGTTTGATCATCTTTTCAGTCTGATTTTCAACCACTTTCTGTCTACCCTTTTTACTTTCATTTTTAATTTTAGTTGTTTACCTGCATTTATTCATTATTCTTTATTAAATATTTGGTTCTATTCCATTGGGGACTTTGTCATTTATTTTTCATTTCTGTGTTGATATTTTGGCTTTTTCTTTCATTTCTTTCCTAATCTCGATTAGCTCTTCTATCATTTCTTCTGTGTTTTGTACATTTGTGCCCTTAGTTTTTGTGTTTCTAGTTCAAAGGATTTAAAACATATATCACAAACATGCTCGTTTGAGGATATTTAATTCAGCTTGGAGAATTATGTCAGCATTTTCTTTTCTTGAATGATACTTTTGGATTTTTTTTTTTTGATTTTGCTATAGGCTATAATACACTCACAAGAGAGTGAGAAAGTGAGAACCCCCCCCCCCCCCCCCCCCGCCCCCAGAGTGGGTGGCCATGCTGCAATCCCTTCTCCATTCTCCTCTTGGGATTTTCAGCATGCATACACAAGTGCTACACATGATTTTTTAGGTTGCTGGGTCTGGAACTGGAACCTCGCAGTGGGCCATGTGGGATCCAGCCACATTAACCTTCACTCCACCTTGTGACCCAGGAATTTTTATTCTCTGTTTTCTTCTTTCATAACTTTATGTATTGATTGGCTTGTCTTTTCTATTCCTAGGTATTTTATAGCAAGTGTACCTTCATAGATGATATTGGTAAAAAGGGAAACTTCGTGCCTTGTATCTCTCATTTCTGCAAATCTTTAACTTCTTTTCCTTTCTTTTTTTCATTGCTACATCTCTTGGGGGGGCTCTCTCTATCTCTGTTTCCTTCATCCTGGAGAGCAATATTTCTCTGAGGCTGCCACCACCAGTTTCATTATACTTTCGAGGCGCTTCCCCAGTGGCTGATGCTGTGAATTATCAAGTCTCAGGCTCAGGCTGGGTATGTTAGCACTCAGTGTTATTTTTTTAATTTTTCTTTCTTTCTTGGGGAATAGAGAATGACAGAAAGGATTCTGTCTATGCTTGATCTCCCTCCTTCATGCCCCTCTTTTTTCAGTTCCTTCCTTCCTTCCTTCCTTCCTTCCTTCCTTCCTTCCTTCCTTCCTTCCTTTTTCTCTCTCTCTCTTTCTCTCTCTCTGTCTCTCCCTCCCTCCTTCCCTCCCTCCCTTCCTTCCTTCCTTCCTTCCTCCCTCCCTTCCCTTTTTTTCTTTCTCTTTCTCTCCTTCCTTCCTTCCTGCCTTCCTACCTTCCTGCCTTCTCTCTCTCTCTCTCTCTCTCTCTCTCTCTCTCTCTCTCTCTCTCTCTTTTTCTTCTTTCATTTTTGCTATGGAACATGTGCAGTTGCCAAAGGGAAAAAGAAACAGAGAGAGGGAAAGTGAGAGCCTCTCCCCTGACTACTGATTCACTTTGACCATGCCACAATCCCATCTCCTCCATTCTCCTCTAGGGGTTTTGGGCCTGCACACACACATGCAAAGTCAGTTTTTCAAGCCACCAGGTCTGGCACTGAAACCTCACATGGTACTAGTCTCATGTAGAGTTCAGCCCCCTTAATCTCCACACCTTCCTCTGGCCCCACAGTCTCTTTCCATTCCGTACCCTGTTACTTCTTTGCATGGAAAAAAGGTTGAAGCTAAACCTCTTTTAAAATGTAGTGTCTATTTCTCTGCTTACAAGTGATCTGGAGTTGGTAATATCTTCTGTGTCTAAGTAATGCTGCAGACATGAGTCATATTTGGCATTATTTGTACTCTGTGATCTTATGTGTTCTGGGGCCATTGAATGGAGAAATTTATATAGATTTAGATGGCTGCTATTATCTTAAGGCTAAACAGCACCCACCTGATGGAGGTCTTTCTTTTACGTGTTAGAAAAGTGAATTTCTGGTTCTATAAACTCCCTTCTCCTGCCCCCACTTCCGATGCCTTCACATGTTTTGCAACTGTGAGAGGGCATCTGTTGAGGTCTAGTTTCATTTTCTGCCATATATAGCCACTTTCTCAACGTGAGGGTCGACAAATCGGCTATCAGCTCTTTCTCTCTGCCTGGTTCCATAGGATCTTAATTTAAAACCAGTTCCTTAATACTTGTGGTGAGCAGCTGGCCCTTTCCAAAGATCCAGCCCAGATTCCCCTAATTGTCCATGCCACTTGTCCTGTAGCACTGGCAGGGAGAACTTGGGAGGAGAGCCATGCTGACTCTGCAGATATTCCCAAGGGAAAATAGATACTTGTTTTGTGGAAAACAGTTAATTGCCTACCAGGTTGCCAGGGAGTGAGGTAGGCACTCTGGAGGTCAGCTCATTTACTCTGTAAAACAACTCTGATACTGTTCAGGAGCACACTATTGCAAAAAGGACGCAACCAAATTCAACCCCTGTTTTTTTTTTTTTTTCCTCTTTCTTATCTGTTTTCTATTACATAATAATTTCAGCAAAATGAAAGGTATTCTCTCCAGGTCTAGAACTCGGTTGGCCCTTTTTATAAAGCCTGTGTGAACATTCATCAATATCCATAAATCTATTAAGATATATATTTTTTCTTAAATTAATCACACTAGTTAAAACCTTCAGTTCTCTCTTCTTTCAGCCTCTGTAGAGATGAAGAACTGCCTACTGTATTTCTTCTTTTTTTTTTTTTTTGGAGAGGTTTTCGCTATAGGGTGTGTGCGCTCGCCAGACAGACAGAGAGAGACATAGAGACAGAAAGTGAGAAATCACCCCCTAGGGGGGATGGTCATGCCGCAATCCCTTCTCCTCCATTCTCCTCTCGGGATCTTGGGCATGCACGCACATGCACCCAGCGTGAGTTTTAAGCCACCGGGTCTGGGACGCGAACCGCGGTCAACTACGTGGGAATCCAGCGACATAGCCATTACGCTAACTGCTGGTTCCCATGTATTTCTTCTTTATAATGAAAAGCATATGCACTCATGCATGCACATACCACATCTTCCCCCACCCCCATACACACACAGACAAAAGAAAAAATACTTTGCCTCCGTGGTATATTTAGAATCAGTTTACTTGGGAGAATGTTGGTTGTGGAAGTGATGTGGGCAAGAAACTTCACTTTCCTGGCCTCAATATTTGTCAGTTCAGTGAAGTTATTATATTGGATGGCTTCTACCTTTCTTATGGTCTCTACCATTCACTAATCCCATTCACCTCCTGATCCCCTACGATATGCACAATCATCACTCAAGTACAGATGATATTTTCATCTCCATGCTCAGCTTTATGAGTGACCAGTATTAATTTGTGACTTGGATTCTATTTGGTGGAATACTTAGAATCAAGATGAACCTACACTTGTCTAAGATTTGGCTTCCGAAGATGCTAAAGGGGCTTTCTTGAGGTTCTTTTCATATTAGTATGGCAATGTTAATTAATTGGTTGGTATGATTGGCTGCCTAATGAGATGACAGCACTGTGATGCACTGAGCCTGTGAGAACTTGTTAACCTCAGGGTTCTTATCACTTAGTTTTACCTCCTGCTGAATCAGTTTTCTAATGGCATGAATCAGCTCTCATTTGAACTCCTCTGCATTTCCTTCCCCCCCATAATTTCCCTACTGAAACACTTCCTGCTTGTGTCTTAAAGACTAAATATTGAGAGTTTTAATGGAAGAACTGGAGAGATGCTGAATGAGCAGGCAATTAGGTGCTGAAGGATGTGCTGATTGTCATTGGAAATAGAACTTTCCCCCAGATTTGCAGGAAGGGATTTGGTTGCAGAGAGTGTTCTCACAGTGGCGATTTGACCTATTGTGCTTGCCAGGTCTTTAAATAGGCACCTGAACTTCATATTCTTGGCTCAGAATCTAAAAGTCTATATTTCATGTTAGGGGTGTCTTCAAATTCAATCTCAAGTTTTATCGATTTATGGCTTGATTAGTAATACTGAAAATGGCCACTTCTCTTTTACTATTTTGAAAAAATCCTGTTAGTGATCTCTGTAGGCAGATAAATATGCCCTAAATATTATTGCACTTGTATATTTCAGAATCACTGACCACCTATTTTCTCTTGTGTACACAAATTGTCCAAAAAAAAAGGCCAATGTTCCCTACCAAAGTAAACAATTTTAGAGAGAAAGAAAAAAAAGCCTTAGAGATATTTACCATTTTACTTCACAGATGAGGAAGCATGATGCTAAGAATTTGAATGTCATGCTCAAGGTCGTAGGGCTGAGTATTAAATAGAGCCATTGCTAGCACCTCGTTTGTCTATTTCCCCAAGCCACATGATCTGTCCAATATTAGTGTGGCTATTCATTTTATCTTGATTTCTCTCATTGGTCTAGTGGCTCAAACATTAGATAAAGAATTTTAAAGCCTGGCTCCAAGCCCTGTCTGACTTTTCAACTTGCTAGTTGTGTGATATTAGGTCTCAATCTTAGAGTAATTTATTTCTTATCTATGAGGCAAGGATAAGAATATTGACATCACGGAACTAGAAGAACAATGAAGTAAGTTAATATTTGAGAAAATACAAGCTGAATAATTGTGAATAAATATTAATAAGAGGAAGTAAACATATTTTAGTTGCCTATTATTTTATGAGTGATTTCATTCCCCCCCAGCCCCCAATTTTCTATTAAGAGAATTTCTGTGAAATAAGCCAGGAACAGAAAGACAAATTCCTCATGATCTCACTTAGATGAGGGGGGAATTTCTAAAAGTTCATGGAAAGCATGTATTATGAAAAAACTAAGCATGATTTTAAACTTTTGCAGCAAAATGAGTTCATACTTTAATTCTCTATCTCCACAAACTTTTTGAAGCCTTCTCATATGTGGACTCTAGAAAATCAAACTCATAGGAACAGATAGTAAAATAGTTCTTACCAGAGACTGGTGGGTAAGGGTGGTTGGAAGAGGCTGGTCAAAAAATACAAAATTTTATTTAGGAAAGAAACAGAGGAATAAATTCAAGAGGTGAGGAACAAGGTTAAGAAATCTATTATACATCATGGTGATTACAATTAGGAATAGTATATTGTATACTTGAAAATTGCCAAGAGAGTGGGTTTTAACTGTTCTCATTGCAAAAAAAAAAATTACGTATGTGAGGTAATGGTTAAGACAAATAGCTTTATTTAGCCCTTCCACTATAGATTCATATATCAAAACATAATAAGTATATACCATTGTATACCTTAAATATATACAGTTTCAGTTCTCAATTAGAGAGACACTACACTGGCTACCTTTTAATCTCAAATATTTTAAAGAAGCTTCTGATCCTTTCTTTCCCAACCAGGGAATATATGCTTTCTAATTATGAGAGAAAACCAGTATATGAACAGCTCAGTTAAACCAGTTGGCAGTTTTAATAATCTTACCTTTTTATGCATTAGTACCATCTACTTGGATCAGATGTCTTTCCTGATATTGTTTATTCTCTAAAAGTTGCAATCTGTACTTTATTGTATTCAGTGCTCACTATGAACATAATAAATTCTAATTTATGCTGTATATAAGTAGGGCAGTTGACTTTCCAATAAAGTCTCTGAGAGGACATTTCCTTGAATACCGTGGGAACTTGCAAATAACTACCTGAAGAGAAGCCTCGTCATGAGGATAGTCAATGCACAAAACCGAATCCATAGGTATATGGTTCCATGTCATTCCATCATGCTGTATTCATGTGAGAATCACTACAATCAAGACAGAACTGTCCCCTCAACACAAAGCTCCCTTAGGCTACCCCTTTATAGTTACACCCACCTTCCTTCCTCCAACTATTCCTGAATGCAGGCAGTCACTAATTTGGTTTTCATCTCTATAAGGCCATGATTCTGAGAGTGTTACAAAAATGGAACCATACAGTTGGTAATCTTTATCTTTTGAGATTGGATGTTTTTCATGCAACATGATTTCCTTGAGATTTACTCAACTCTTACATGCACCAGTAGTTATTCCTAGCCAAGCTTCAGTGGCACAAACCGTGGCATGCTGCTGAGTAATACTAGAACCATATGAGGAAGTACCCAGTTTGGATTCTGGGTTGGCCTGAACATTTTGGTTGTACCTGTGAGTTACCTGTGATCCTGGCTGACTGGAAGGCTGGTGGTGGGGCGTGAATCCCAGTGCAGCAAGACCTTATCATAAATACCTACCTCTCACTTTATCTCCTTAAATAAATAAAATAAAAACCTAAAACATAGTTTTCTCTCTCTCTTGTTTTTTGAATTGCTGAGTAGTATTCTATAGGTTGGAAATACCAAGATCTGTTGAACCATTCATCCATTGAGGGACTTTGGTTATTTCCAGTTTAGTGCTATTATAAATAAAGATGCTATAAACATTTCTATGGTGGCTTTTGTGTGAACATACTTTAATTTCTATAGGATAAATACTCAAAAGTACAATGCTGGGTCATGTCGTTAGAGTTTATTTAGTTATTATAACTACATTGCCATTCTGTTTTCCAGAGTGACCACCATTTTTGCTCTCCCACAGCAACATAGGAGTGGTCCATATGATAATCTTCATTATCACTGATTATAATATGCCAATTTGACAGGCAGATGATACCTTATGGTTTTTAATTTTATTTTAAGCAAGGGAAATTATTTTTCATAGTGTTTTTATATATTTTTTTTGTCTATGAATTACTTGTCTATCTCCTTTGTTAATTTTTCTAAAGGTAATTTTCTTCACATGCATTTCCAGTATTTAAGGACAGATACTGTTTACTGATGATAAATTTTTTTTATTTATTTAATTTTATTTATTCATTCATTTATTTTATTTTGGCCAGAGAGAGACATACAGAGAGGAAGAGAGAGGGAAAGTGAGAAAGCAAGCCACTAGGTCCAAGACTCGAACCATGGTCAGCCATGTGGGAGTGCCCAGGGTCTTAAGTACCACACTATCCACTGGTCCCTACTGATGATAAATGTTACAAATAGATTTTTCTGTTTGTTCATTTGATTTTTATGTATTATATTTGTATAGTAGATGGTTTTAACTAGTACAAAGCCAACTCAATCATATTTTACAATATGAGTTCTATGTCTAGTGTATAATTGATTTGGGGTTGGTTATGTGCTTAGTGTAAGAAAGATTCTAACTAATCAATTATAACATAATATATATTTAATAACCTACCCACTTCAGGATTTGAAATGTCATGTTAATAAAATACGTTAAATTCTTGGCTATCTTTTACCATTTTTTCCTATACAAATATATTTGAAAATTATTTTCAAACTTACAAATATCCAGTTGTGATTTTTTTAAAAGAAAGAATTCTTTTTTCCTGGGGGGGGGGGTGGTTTGCTATAGGTCACATGCACTCACCAGACAGACAGAGAGAAACAGACAGAAAGCGAGAAATCACCCCCTAGGGGGGATGGCCACTTTGCAATCTCTTCTCCTCCATTCTCCTGGCAGGACCTTGGGCACGCACACACATGCGCCCAGCATAAGTTTAAGCCACAGGGTCTGGGACTCAAACCGCAGTGGACTACATGGGAGTCCAGTGACATAACCATTACATCATTTGCTGGTCCCTTAAAGAAAGAATTCTATTAAATGACTTTCGTAGTGGAGATTTTGAATCTTCTTTACAATACTGTCTTCCTGTTAAAAAAATTTAAGGACTCTAGATTTTTTTTACTTAATTAATGTATTTATTTTATATTCATTCACTGAGCACCATCACAGCATACAAAATATGATTTCCCATCCAGAATACACTGTATAATGGCTTAATCATACACATTATTATCAATAATTTTCCATTTCTTGTTTCATATATATTTTTTTTCTCCCTATTTTTCATCCTCTGCCATTTCCCATCCTCTTCCCACACTGTCTCTGGTGTCTACAGTTGCTTTCCATTCCTTTTTTTTCCCTCACATTTTATTGATTTGCAAAATATCTTAATTAATCTAACTACTTTCGATAGCAAGTTCAACTGATATATACATATATTTGAACACATGTTTGACTTTAGGCATGAAACTCTGAGTGGAATGAATATACTATACAGTAGTACCTAGCTGATACTATATACCTTACTGTGGTCATTAAATAGGTATTTTTTAATTTCAAGAAAAGCAGTTTTAGCTTTAATAAATCAAAATTTTAAAAAATGCTGAGAGAGCTTAGCTTAAAACTTAAAGTCAGGAAACAGGTTAGGATTCTGTTCAAATAGTAGGTACAGGAACCTATCGGCAGCTCAAGACAGAACAAAAATCCTTAAATCTTCTTCATAGAAGATCAGTATGTTTTAGTCAAAAGTCATAAGATTCTATTTCACCAGTTCAGTCTCATGTACTTAATCTATCTTCTGCGTGGTCTGATCTTCCTGTTTAAATCATAGAATATAACATTCAGCTCCAGACTCGTCCCTACATGAAGTTGGCCATTTTCTTAGTTGTTTTTAAACTCTTATTTCTGTGTGTCTGTATTTAGCTTTCCTGGTATAGCACTCCCTTCAGAAATTCTTGGAGAACTGATGTGGTGTTAGTAAATTCTTTCAGGTTTTGTTTATCTGAAAATGCTCTTGTCTTTTCTTCCCATATGATGGATAATCTTGCTGGGTACAATTTTCTTGGTTGAAATTGCTTTTCCCTTAACACTTTGAATATATTTTCCCATCCTTTCCTTACTTGCATTGTTTCTGATGAGAGGTCCACTGTTATCCTGATGGGATATTCTTTGTAGGTAACTTGATTTTTCTCTCTTGCCAATTTAGTATCTTGTCTTTGTCTGTGGTTTTGGTCTATCTGGCTATAATGTGTCTTAGGGAAAATCTTCTTGGGTTGATTCTATTTGGGGTCCATTGTATTTCTTGGGACTGGATATTTGAATGCCTCTTTAAGTTTGGAGAGTTTTCTTCCAGGATTTTATGGAATAGATTATTAATGCCCTTACTAGTCTCTTCTTCTGGGATACCAATTATCCAGATGTTTGGATGTTTAATGGTATCTAGTATTTTTCGTATATTATTCTCATTTTTTTAACCTATTTTCTCAGTCTTCATAGTGGATTTTTCTAGGCCAGTAGTTCTGTCTTCTTTGTAAGCCTAGAAAACTATGGTAAAATATCACCTTTGCTTCTATTGTCCAAAGCACAGTCTATATGTCTGGACTGTCACATTTTCCTAGACCAATTTCCTCAGGTTATTCCATGAGTCCTTGTTACTCAACCCTTCAGATTAAGGATCTGACTATAATAGCAGAGGATGTGGATAGATATAGGGAGACAGGATTACAGCCTTGAACTTCACATTCCCAGATTATTTGTGACAAATAAAACTTTCGCTCTTATGTTAAAAAGCAGTACCTACTAATGTACAGTACATTCATGCTGGGAAAATTAATTTTATATGCTGTAAAGTTGTTCAGTGACTGAATGTAAAAAAATGAAAATAAAAAGAAAAATTTAATAAACTATAAATAAAATTAAATAAAGCTGTACCTAAAGGAAGGAATGCCTGAAACTGAGAAGCTATGTAGCATTGCTTCTATGACAGGCAGCTGGGTCAGGTCGACAGTATTAACTACTGAAATAAAAGTGATTTCATGCTGAACATTAGCATAATCCTATAGTACTAAAGGAACCAAATCTTTTCCTCCAGCAAGTCTTGTTTTAAAACCTACATTAGAAGCTACAACTGTCATTCTTTATTTTTTTAATATTAACTATTCTGACTGGGGTGAGGGGGGTTATCTCATTGTGGTTTTGATTTGCATCTCCCTTATGGTAAGGGATGTTGAACACTTTTTCATGTTGTTTTTTTTTTTTTGTGGGGGCTGTTTTTATGTCTTCATTAGAGAGTTGTCTGTTCAGCTCATTTGCCCATTTTTAATTTTGTTGGTCACTTCTTTTGGGGTGAGCTGCTTGAGTTCCCTGTAAATTCTGGTTATCAGTTTCTGATCTGAAGCTTAGTTTGCAAATGTATTCTCCTATTCTAAGGGTTGTCAATTCATGCTAATTATTGTTACTTTAGTTGTGCAGAAGTTTTAACCTGATGTCATCCCACTTGTCTATTTTTGGGATTATTGCTTGTGTTTTGGGGGTCCTATTTAAGAAGTCTTTGCTTACTTTGGCATCTCCAAGAGTTTCCCTGGTGTTTTTCACCAATAGGCCTTTTTTTTTTTTAAAGAATGATTTTTTTATTTAACTTTATTTATTATTATTATTTTCCAGTTCAGAAGGAGAGAGAGAGAGAGAGAAAGGGAAAGTGAGAAAGCAAGCCACCAGGTCCAGGACTTGAACCTTGGTCGGCCATGTGGGAATCCAGTGCCTTTAACCACCACACCACCTGCTGGCTCCCTCCACCAATAGTTTTATAGTTCGAGTTCTTAGGTATAAATCTTTAATCCATTTTGAGTTGATTTTTGTTAATGGTGAGAGTTAGAGGTCAAGTTTCATCTTTCTGCAGGTATTGAATATATAAAATTAAAAAAATAAGAAAATGAAATGGAAAAAAATCTAAAAACAGCTACAACTGTCTATCAAATACACAGTGCTTTGGATATTCTTTTTATTGACTAAGCTCTGTCCCTGAGGCCCCAATTGGAAAGAGAAGGGTCAGACACTCAGAATGTTTGTTTCAGCTAGAAAATAACTGCAGGATAAATTTCCCTTTGGGGCCCTGGTATAGATCTTTGCTCTAGGGTTAACCTCTGGGCCAAGAGTTACTAAAGCAAGAGAGTTCATGTTAATTAGTTAACTAGTTAGTTTATTCTCATATTAATCTATCTCTTTGCATTCAACAGTAAAGTTCTACGTAAATTAAGGTGACTTTCAGGAAGACGAACCAGGAGTAAGTAGGGGCTTCCAGGAAAGAGGCAGAGGCTGAGAGAGCATGTTCTAAAGTCAGTCTCTGGACTCCTCATCTAACTCCTATTCAGTCACAACTGTCTTTTAAGTTATTATTATTTTTTTAGGAGACAAAAATATATCTAACTTTATTAAAATAAGCTAAGGAGAGGCCAGCAGGTGGCATAGTGGTTAAGAAGCTGGAGTTTCACACACAGACCACAATTTGAGTCCTGGAACTGGTGGCTTGCTTTCTCACTCCCCCACAGCTGGCCCTCCCCCATCTCTCTCTAGTGAGTGCACACGCCCTATAGCTAATTAAAAAAAATAATAACTATAATAAATAAGTTAAATTTTTTACAAGTATGCTAAAGAACATATTCAGGTTAAGATATATATACAAATACAGTGATAAAGTATTTAATCCCATGGATGGGTTTTCTAAGTTATTAAAGAAAGCTTGTTCTCCTGTTGTTACAGGCAAAATTTGAAAGATATTTTTCTTCTTCTCTATCAGTTACACTGCTATTCAGTAGCCTCTTGTGCTGGTATCTGGTTTTCCCTCTGCATTTAGGAGTTGTGCCCTCTGGTGTTGTGTTCTATCTGAGCCTCCTTGCCTCTGGGCCATGAAAAGTCAGGCCTGTGTTGGAAGAAAGGAGCTAAACTTTCAGAGAAGAGTGGTAATGCTAACTAAGGATCCCCTCAGTGCTCCAAGACTTTACTGAGTACTTGCAATGACTGCACTATTCTGGATCCAAGGAGGCACCTGACTGTGCCAGGCCAGTTACCTACATTGTATTATTAACTCCCCGACACAGGAAAAGTAGGTTCTAGTATTAACCTACTTTTCTGTGTATCACAGAGAGGTTAAGTAAGTTGTCCAGAGTTGTATAGTAATGACCCCCAGAATCAGGATTTTTAATCATCTCTCCTATCCATATACCTTGTCATGGGAGAGAAGGTGGGGTATTTTAAAGCAATCTAATTGAAAATATGGTATTGTGGGGTGAAGAAGTTTTTCTTTCCTTTATGGAGTTTACCTGAAAATCAACTGACAATAGCCATATTATAAGAAAAAAGGTATACAAATATATTTAGTATATACAAGTTTCTAAGAGAGTCGTACAAGAAAGGAACTTAAAGTGGGGACTGATGATTGGGGTTTAAATAACCTCTTCACAAGAGAGAGAAAAATGGGGAGAGGGTGTGCAGGTTATTTTCGAGTGAATAATTTTTAGAGGTAACGAATGGGCCAAATGCTCAGACAATAGTGAGTAACTGGTTCTCTTTGGAAACTGAATGGTCCGGAGAGACAGACAATAGCTTGTGACAACATCTGACCAGTTGTGTTGACTTTCCTCACCCTTTCTTCCGATGATAGGAGTTTAGTTAATGAAACCTCTGAAACGGGGCAGGAGGCAATTGTCTTTCTCTTTGGAGGGTCCAGTCTTTAAGCAGGTAGTGAAATACCAGAGTGAAGACTTTCCCTGCACTTCAAGAGAGAAAAAGAATCAAAGAGATAGGAGAGTGGAGAGAAGGTCAGAGAGACATTGGTTCTGAAGTTGTTTCTTCAGTTCAGTATGTGAAACCGTCAACCTTTGGGATATCATTTTCTAATCCCCAGGAATAAAATTTGACTTATTTCTGAATGTATCTCAGACAGATAAAAACTTTTTAAAAATTGACAATGTAATATCACCCTTAACAAAATTAGTAGTAGTTCCTCAACATCATCTAATTCTAAGCCACATTTTTCAATTGCCAGAGGGCATATGCACTTGCCAGAGAGAGAAAGAGGGAAAGAGAAAGAAGGGAAGCAAGAAAGGACCTCTCCCCCTCCCCGCCCATTGGTCATGCCATAAACTCTTCCATTTCTCCCTCCTGTCAAAAGCTGGGGGGAACCAGCAGTTAGCGTAATGGCTATGTCGCTGGACTCCCACATAGTCGACCGCGGTTCGAGTCCCAGACCCGGTGGCTTAAAACTCACGACGGGCGCGTGTGCGTGCGTGCCCAAGATCCCGAGAGCAGAATGGAGGAGAAGGGATTGCGGCATGACCATCCCCCCTGGGGGGTGATTTCTCGCTTTCTGTCTCTATGTCTCTCTCTGTCTGTCTGGTGAGCGCATGCGCCCTATAGCGAAAACCTCTCCAAAAAAAAAAAAAAGCTGGGGCGCTCACACAAACATACCTGGTGTATTTTTCAAGCCTTTGGGGTCAGGATTCAACCTGTGGTCATCTTATATGGTGTCTGACTCCCTTAACTGCTAGGCTCTGGGACCAGCCCCACAATTGTTTTCAATGTCTGTATAAAACACGTGTATAAATGACTGATTTAAATTAAATCACACAGATAAACAATAATTTTAATTAATTCAAAACTGTTATATAGTTTATTTCTAATTTACTGTGATTATTAAAAAAATCATAGTTATTAACATCCTTGTAATCAAATCTTGACCCATTTCCTTAGCATTTTTCACATAATAAATTCCCAGTGATAAAAATGTTATTGAAATATTCACCCAGCTGTAGTGGCACAGACCATAGTGTACTGCTGTGAGATGTGGGAGCCACATGGGAAGACCTAGGGTTCAATACCTGAGTCAACCTAAACATACCAGGTGCACCCAGGGTATCCCTGTGATCCTGCCTGGCTAGAAGACTTAGAGGGGATCATAGCACGATGAGACCCTATTGCTATGTCCCCTATTGGGGGTGCCTGTCTCTCCTTTTTCCCCCTCTCTCAATAAATAAACAAACAAACAAATAAATAAATACATAAATACATAAATGCACTTAAAAAAAACCCAGGTGATTCTCACTCTAAAACTGGATATATAATTATGAGACATTTTTTCCAGAATGGCTCAATTTCTCTGCCATCATCACTAATTAAGTATGTTTCCCTCTGCATTTTCATCAAGACTGAGTCTTGGCCTTTATTGCTTAACTTTGGACAGTCTCATTTGTGAACATCGAACTGCACTTCTTTGCTAACTGAAGGCAAGGCACTTTAACATGTTACAACCATCTGCATTTCTTCCATGAAGGTTATCTCCCTACATCATTTGTTTATTTTGTAAGAAATGGTCATCTTTCTCTTGATTTTTAAGGCCCCTTTTATGGTAAAATGTTAATCCTTTATTTTATGTTACAAATAATGTTACCAATTTATTTGTTTCTAAAGATTATTTTTAGTACACTCACAACTTGTATCTTTTCATTAATGCTTGTTATGAGATCAGTTTTATAAAAACCTTTCCCAATTCAAGACCCAAGATTACATAGGCACATAGATCTTACTCTAGTATTTTTGCTTAACTTTACCATCGCACTGACTTTAATGAAAATATTTACAAGTCATAAGTTAAGTGATTATTTTTTATTCTAGAATTTCCTCTTCCCTGAGAGAAAGAGAAAAGATTTATTCTCTCCGTAGTTCTGAGGGCACCCAGAAATCAGATGATTGCAAGGAAGAAACAAATGCTCTCTGACCCCAGGGATGGTACTTTAATGTGGTTGGCACTCAACCAAAGCTTTTGCAGCTACAATACAGTTTGAATCAGGAATCTATTAACTGCTTTTGATCTTTCATTTTTGGGGGACTAATCAATATAAAGTATAACTAACATGAGACTTTATTGCTTTTTATACATATATTTTATTTTTCCAAAATCATTTATATATATGTGTGTGTGTGTGTGTGTGTGTATATATATATATACATAGTGATTTTACATATGTGTGTGTACACATACACTTATATATATACACACACAACTCATACCTCATACACACACACATAGTTGATTCTTCATACCTGTGGGTTCTCCATCTAAGAATTCAACCAACTATAGCTGAACAATATTCACAAAACAAAAAGACTCAGCCTCTGTGCACAGTCAGACCTCTGTGTGCTGGATGGCAGAGTTGGGGGCCACATGCTGATCACCTGACCATGATTGGATCCCTGGCCCAGTAGACCTGAAAACATGGCAGGCACATGTGCAGGTCTAGGTCCTTGTGGGCTGGAGGACTGGAGGGGCGGCAGTATGGCAGGACCCAGTCCTGTGGAGATTCTCTCTCCCTCTTCCTCGACCCTTTGTGCATGTGCATGAGCTCTATCATGAATTTTAAAAGTTTAAGAAAAAAAAATTTAAAAATTCATTCAACAAAGGAATACAAATGAAAAAATCAATATTGCATAACAACTATTTATATAGCATTTACATTGTCTTAAGTTTTATAAGTAACCTAGATATGGTTTAAAGTAATACTACCCTATTGTATAGAAGGGATTCGGGCATCTGAGGAATTTGATACCAGTGGGAGTACTGGAACCAGTATTCTGTGAATACCTACTATGTGTTTTTCTGTACATATGTAAATGCATATACATGCGTGTATATGATACTTCATGTTTACTATTGAGCACATATTACATACATTGTTTTATTCTTCTTTATTATTCAATACCTAGTCAATGATAGTTTTTGTGCTCCTATTGTATTCCATACACTGTAGTGAATAGGTACTGAGGGTATGTTTGTGAGCAAGACAGGGAAAGGCCTTCCCATTTTGGGGGATCACACCACAAAAAAAGGAGAACTGGGCAATTAGAGAGTAATCAAGTAGGTAGACAATGGAATTACAAAGGTATAAGGAAACAAATCCTGGGAGAAAGGATAATAGAGAGAGAAAGACAGTAAAAATAACTCTAGGAAAGTCAAGAAAGAATTTTCAGAGAATGATACATTTGATTAGAAATTACAATTAGCCCCGTTATTTGTGTTTTATTGAATTTTCAAAAGAACGAGCCCTTGCATTTGTTTATCCACTCTATTGTCTATTTTCCATTTTATTGTTTCTGTTTGTATATTTGTTTAATACTTCTTTCAGACCTTCCTGAGAGCTGGGGGTGGGGGCATTCTGGACAGCTCCTATGAATAAGAGAGCACTTACACTACTGTCCCTCAGTCAGGCTGGCAGTCCTTCCTTAGAAAGGCCACGTTCCCTGCAGGGCTTCAGCAGAGAGCAGATTGAACACTGGCAGGAATCTGAACTCCCTTCCCTCAAAGGATTCTGCCCTCTGACTTTAACGAGAAGATGTACAGGTCATTATTTAAATAGTTACTTTTTATTTTAGAATGGCCTTTTCTCTGGAAAGAAAAGATATCTTTTCCCTGATAGTTTTGGGGAGCCTGGCCATCAGATAATTGCACAGAAGAAAGGAATGTTCTATGACCCAGAGGGTGATACTTTTATGTGGTCAGTACTCGCTGAACTGGAGCTTTTGCAGCTTTAACACAGCCTGAAGCAAGAATCTATCTACAAAAAAAAAAAAAAAAAAAAAAAAAAAATGCTTTTTCATGCTAATTTGAAATTCAGGATTCATACTACCAAAATGGAATGGAGAAGAATAACTTGCTGGGAAATAGCATTAGTTCTATTTGAAGCCGGAAAATTCACTGAAGTTCTGGCTCCCAGGCTAGGCTTAGTCCATTTACCCAATTTGCCTTTCATGCTCACAGAAAACTCATTTGTCTATTTTACTATTCAGGGTTATTTTTAAATTGCATTGCACCTGTTCAAAAGCTGAGCGGCAACACAGAGACTGCATATTAGACACGGGAAGTATCAATACTTCACAGAAAATAATGACAGCCCCTTAATCACCCATTACAAAACCGCAATGAGCCCAGATACATCTGAATCAAAAAACCAGCAGTGCACAATCACTATAAAATAGAAACTGGGGCTAATTTTATCAGTAGCAGAGAGGCTGGGTTTTTGCACATGCATAAGTAGCTTATTCATTTATGTTAGAATATATATAAATTGGTTACGAAAAGCTCAAGTCCTAACTCAGTGGTAAGGAAAATGACCTTAGGCATGGAGCAGGAGCCCACATTTGAATGGATAGAAGCGGTTTTGAGAAAGATGGAATTAATTGGTTCTCATTTCCCCCAATCCTTTATTCTGAACCTTCAAACCATGTATCTTTGAAGCACAGATTGAGGGAGAAAGGGAGAGAGGGATTTTGGAAATATTTTATTGTCATCCTTTTCTTAGAGATCTAGCATCACATTTCACAATAAAGACTGAAAAAAAAATGCAACAGTAAAGAAACCCATCTAATTTTATTCCACCCAGCATTTGCCACAAATTTTTTTAAAATGGAAATTTGATAAAATACAGATTGGAAATCACCGTTCTCTGCCCATCTCACACTGCTGAGTAGAATGCTCAAGAAGTCTATGGCACATTCTTTGACAGTTACCCCGTTAACCTGATGTCACAAGCCTATCTTGACTCTTTAATCTTTTAAACCATCATAAAAAATAATGCCTTCTTGATCAGCTTTTTTATTGTATACCCATCATTCAAGGCTTCTACTGTCATAGTTTTCAAGCACCTTCCACACATCCGTTGCCTCTTCACCTACTTAATGTGTTTTCTAATGCTGATTTTCTTGTTCTGAGACAAGAATATTTTGAAATTCACAAAAATGAGTTTGAGCACAGTAGTCAAGTCAATATTAAAATCCGGTTTCAGGAGATCATAAAATACTTTAAAACCCTGTATACGTGGCAGTGCTTTGATGCATGCCCTTTTGGGCACGAGTCTAATTGATTCCAGGTTCATCGGCTTTTGGTAACATTAAGAAATTCAGAGCCACCTAGCTTAGGTGCTTGTGAAGGTGCTAGTGACCTGCCTGGCTCTCAAGTCACTCAGCTGCCTGTTTTTGCACCCATGTGCTTCCCACTTGTATGTTCAGCTTTGCTACAAGAAGTTCTAAATCCTGGTTGCACATTTGAATCCACTGAGAATCTCAACACAACAAACCAAAACAAATGTCAGTTGCTCTCAGTTAAATCAGAATCTCATAGAAATGGGGAATGAACATTATGTTTTTATTTTTAGTTTCTCCAGGTGATATTTTTTTGGTATGTAGGTAATTAAAAATAATAATCAGAGAGAGAAGAGAGAGAAGGGGGAAGGGAGTAGAGAGAGAAAAAAGGTGTCTTGGACAGGGCCTCAGCATGATGCTGTTCTCCAGGTAGCTAGCACCATGGGTACAGGCCACTGCTCCAGCCTGTTTAGGTCTAACTGGGAACTGAAGCCAGGCCTCCCATGAGCCTCAGCTTCTATATAGAAGTGGCTATGCCACCATGACTGGGCCACAGGTGCTGTTTAAATACAGAGAACTGTTGTGCTCAAAAGCCAGTTTAATGCCGTATTGAGGGTAGAGTGGAATTAGAGAGCCTTAAGCATGAAGCAGATTTACGATGCACTAATTACCACGTCAGCTCCCTGCATCAGCTTTTCATTTCTAGGCGTGTACAAGTTTGGTGAGACAGAAAACCCATACTAAAAGTTGAGGGAAGTCAGTTTATTACTCACAGACAGACATCAAGGGACAATGAAGCCTAAGACTCAGGGTGAGCTGGGCCCCAAGGCTCAGGAAAGGAGCCCAGAGCACATTGGTTCTTGGATCCTCATGTCCTACTTATGTGGTAGCTGAGAAACCACAGGAAGCAGGGTACCCTGGGATTTCTACTCCAGAGGCAACTTGATTAGTTGGGCTAAAGCATTCTAGGACATCCTGTTTTAGGAGGATGTGTTCTGGTCAGTTCCTCCTTATTCCAGGATGTTGCATTCCCAAGACATTGTCAATTATTCTGAGAACTACAGGTGAAGGAGGGGTGGGTCAGAGCAAGGTCACTAAAGCCATCTGGGGAGTTTTCCTTCACTACTGCACAAGGGTTCATAGAACTAGATATCCAGTCAACTACTTTTGATCGTAATCCTATGTTCATGTCCAGATACTCTCTCTTCTGCCTTATTATTTCTGTGACTCAGGTTGCACTTTCTATCATGAGCCCAATAACATTCCCAAGACTGGACTTCTTACACTCATAATCTTTTCAGAATTTGATTTTTTAGGAGCTAGGGGTTTTATTGTTGTTGTTGTTCAGTTTCCTCACGAAATAAAACTCTCAGTGGGATCACTATTAATCCAACACATTCTGCTCTTCCTGTCCAGGCTCCTGTACTCTCTGCTGATTTGGGTGGGAGGGAGCCCCTTTCCAGTCTCTTGCTGAGGATGCATGCTACCTTGTAGTCATCTTCCCATTCCAACAGTTACTATATGCTTGCATATTTAGATAATTACAAAGGATTTAATCCAGTGAGTGATTCGATAATAAATAACTATTCTTTTATGAAAAAACTGGGGAATAATTGAAATTGCTATTGGGGGACCAACAGATGTTGTCATGGTTATGTTGCTGGATTCCCACATAGTCAACCACAGTTCGAGTTCCAGACCTGGCAGCTTAAAACTCACACCAGGTCCATGTGCGTGTGTGCCCAAAATCTAGAGAGGAGAATGGAGGAGAAGGGATTTCAGCATGGCCATTCCCCCTGGGGGGAGGTGATTACTCACTTTTCTAGCTTTTTGTCTCTCTGTCTCTCTGGCAAGCATGTGTGCCCTACAGCAAAAATCTCAGAAAAGAAAGAAAGAAAGAGAGAAAGAGAGAAAGAAAGAAAGAACAAACAAAAAGAGAGAAAGAAGTTGCTATTGGAATCAAAGACAAGACCATCATTGGGATAGTCTTGCCACTGCCTTAACTAGTCCTAGTTATTTGAAAATCCACTAACCTAAGCTCTGTGCTTCAGACTCTCCATCTGTTAAATGGAAATAATAAAACCCAATGTCAGGCTTCTCAGGGTAAAATGAGATAACTAGTATATGGCTGTGTGGAAAAGTTATGAAACTGTATATGTGGAAAATCATTTTTGTTGGCATGAGATTTGCACCCCCTGTATTCTTTTGGCTTTTGTGTGAGCTGGAAGCTATCACAGCAACAAAACCTAAGGCCAGAGAGGATGATGGGGCACTTTATTGAACCTACAAATACAACCAGCCCTAGGCAAAGTTGTAAAGGGAGAAAACTTTAATATCTTTCTGCATTTGTTCTCATTTATTGCATTCTTCCTTCCAAGCCAGTTAGTGCTTGTATACTACCCTCTGTTGGAAGAAAGTAATCTGAAAAATATATTCAAATGTTTCAGAAACCTGATGTGTTATGCTCACTTTATGAAGAAGGTGATCTTTAACCTGGGAAATTCTAATCATTATATGTGGAATTTCAGCTATTAATAAGGTATGGAGAAAGGCTGGGAAACCTTAGTAGCCCTTTTACTGAAATATCTCCTCTGTTACACATTAACACTTTGAAGAATGAATTAACATCCCTCTTTTATTTTATTCTTCTATTTTAAAAAAAAATTGCCAGAGGTTGTGTGTGCTCACCAGAGAGAAATAGAGAGACAGAGACAGAGAGTGAAAGGAGAGGGAGAGGGAGAGTGAGAAAGCACTCACCCATGGGATGTGGCCATGCAGTAAACCCTTCTCCTCCATTTCTATATCCTTTTGAGATTTGGGGCTTACACACCAATGTGCCCAGCATTTTGTAAGATGTTGAGTCCTGGACTTTAAACGTGTAGTTAGCCAAGATCCAGCTGCCTTAATCAAGCCATGGACTGGCTTAATATCTCCCTTTTATAAATCTGGAAGTAGACTCATTGAAGTTGACTTGCCTTGGTTTCAAAGAACATAAATCAAAAGAACCAGAATTTGACACCTGTCTGACTCAAAATCTATTCTCTTTCCCTACATTCCATCACATCAGAGAACAGGACCAAATAACCCCAGACCTCCAAATATGTAGAAAAGTCAATGAGTTAGGGAATCCTTCAGTCTTTCTTTGGATCTAGGTTGTCTAGAAGTCAGGCCATGCCTGACGTGTAGAAAGTATTGTCCAATACTCATACACTCTAAGTTCTAATAAAGACCGTTGGAAGATAGAGTGATATGGCATAGTGGTTACAAACTAGAGCTATGGAAGAAATTGTACTTTCATCTGGTCTCTGTTAATTATTAAATGTACATCTTTAACAAATTAATTTAACTTTCTATGACTTAGTTTATTCACCTACAAAATGGAGATAAATATGGGACTGACATTTTTGGCTTTGTATCGGGATTATAAATTTTAAAAATGAACTTAACTGCCAGTAACATCGTTAACACTTGTTTTGAAAATGAGTATTGGGCCCATGTTTGATCCAGTAGACAATCTGAATTTTATATTGATATATGCGTGATGCCCTTGACTTTTTGCATTGGTGTATACATCACTTTATCCATGAGAAATGCTAGGTTAGCATAGACAACTGTATTCAGCTGAGTGGAGCTAGGTAGGAATACATAAAATGTGTGCCTGCACACACACACAGAACACAAAGCATGCACATGCTCTGAAACAGTTCCCATTTGCCTGCAGTTTATTGCATGTGTTATGAGCCACGTCTGGTGTTTGAATTTCCCTTCCCATTTTAGATGATCTACCTTCCACTGCTTCACAATGGCTCCTGAGCTGTAGCTATTCAGAGACCTCATTTTGAAAGTAAACTTCAGTCTTTGTTAAAGGTAAAGTGTCACATTTATTGTAGTGTTTCTTAATCCTAATGTACCTAAAAATGTGCTACTCTTTTTTGTTTTTGGTTTCCTATCTTTTTGTTTATGTGACACTGATGAAGTTCTTGAATGTTGTGTCCCATCCCCATTTTTTCTTTTTCTTTTCTTTTTTTTTTTTTTTTTTTTTGAGAGGTTTTCGCTATAGGGTGCGTGTGCTCGCCAGACAGACAGAGAGAGACATAGAGATAGAAAGCGAGAAATCACCCCCCAGGGGGGATGGTCATGCCGCAATCCCTTCTCCTCCATTCTCCTCTCGGGATCTTGGGCACGCATGCACACGCGCCCGGCGTGAGTTTTAAGCCACCAGGTCCGGGACACGAACCTCGGTCGACTATGTGGGAGTCCAGCAACATAGCCATTACGCTAACTGCTGGTTCCCCCCATTTTTTCTATAGGGTTCTTCACGTGATTTTGTGTAGTATGGTGATTTTTTAATTTTTTTGACTATGCAAAGATCACACTATAGTAGAACTGACTGTATTTAGAACAGTGCCTGGTACGCAATAAAGCATTCAATAAAATCATAGCTATTATTACGCTAAACATAAAATTCTTTTGACCAAAGGTTAAATTGAAATCTGTTTCATATGAAAGAAGGAAGACTGTTAAATCACTAATAGAATTTAAATTATTGATAGGATTTGGTAGGATTTGGTCACTTAATATTCATTCAACAAAAAAATCACTGATTGCCCCCCATGTGCCTGGCACTGGGCTGGCTGAACACAAATCAAGGTGAGAGGTGGAAGGAACAAGATCTGGGGAAGTGTGGTGGGGAAGGAAGGAAGAAACAAGGCCAAGGATGTCTCTCAGGTGCTGATATTAACTCTGGGTGTGATCGTGAGGATGTTCCTGGATGACATTAATATTTGAATGGGTAAAATGAGTGAAGTAGAGTATCTCCTCCAGTGTGGGTATGTCTTTTTCAATATATTGGAGGCCTGAATGGAATAAAAGGCTCATGGGGGCAATGAAAGAAAAGCAGGACCATTTCCTGGGAAGGTGATCATGGAATATAAAAATGGATTTGGAGGGGAAGAGGAAGAGTTTTGAGTACACTGAGCTTTCATAATAGAATTACCCAGGTACCAAAAACTTGTAGGATAGAAAGGCTTAGGCTCAGTACATAACTAGCGTTTAGATGGTTCAATGAATTTCAGATGGAATGAAAAACCAGAGGATTTTTTCATTTCAGTTATATTTGGTAAAATATGGCTGTATGGCCTCTAAGAAGAAAGTGCCTCTAGACTCTGCCATGAGATTCTGAAATCTAGTGTCTCTTAAAAGCAAGAATGCTTGGTTTTATTTTAATCCATCTGAAGTCACACTGTGAAAACTTTTATAAGTGTAAATAAATCTGAAAATGATGTAAATGTTTACATGGTCACTTAAAAATGAACAAGATTTTTTGGGACAAGTTATATTCTGAGTTTCTCTGAACCCAAAATATTTTTACAAAGGATATGAAATGTACAAAAGCTGAGGCCTATTCATCTTTAATTATAACCAGAGTAACATTACAAGTCATCAAAGACATGAGCCAACCCGCTTCCTTGAATGGTCATAATACCCTTTCTTTGCTACCCTGGCATCGGACTCTCAAGGAATGAAAAATACAGCACTTTCATTTCTTTTAAAAAGCATTATTGTTTTCATAGTTTGACTTCTTACTGCGATGTATTTGTAGAATAAATTGGTGGACTCTGACTCCACTTCGCTTCAGTTTTCAACTAAGCTTAGCAAATAAGAGAGTAAAGCACAACATTGCTATAATTATGGTCTGTACATGTGTAAGATTTCAGCTATACTGTATCATTATACAGTGTGTGCAAAGCTGAGATAAACACTAGGCTTTCGAGCACGAGGTACAAACCAACTAATTGCAATTTACCTTTGTTCTACTTGTGGGGTTTGTCTTAGTATATGCCAACTGCCTTCTTATTTATATAAAGGTCCTTTAAAAATAAGAATTAATTTTGTCATATCTGAAAAAAAAATACAATGGCCAAATAAGGGCACATTTCAGCAAACTGCCTTCCATTTATTATTGTGAGAGCATGACCTGAAAGTGGATATTTAAATTTTTTTTAACTATTGCTGTCTGATAAGTTGATAGGGACCAGAAATTTACAAATATATTTTTTAAAATTTCCTTCTCTAAAGCTTGTTCTTATTTGTGGATTTTAAGTGAAGGGAAAAAAAACCTATTTTTTATTTGACTTTAAATTATTTGTGGGGGGACCAGCAGTTAGTGTAATGGCTATGTCGCTGGACTCCCATGTAGTCAACCGCTGTTCGAGTCCCAGACCCGGTGGCTTAAAGTCACACCGGGCATGTGTGCGTGTCCAAGATCCCGAGAGGAGAATGGAGGAGAAGGGATTGCAGTGTGGCCATCCCCCCGGGGGAGTGATTTCTTGCTTTCTTTCTCTCTGTCTCTCTCTGTCTTTCTGGCGAGCACACGCACCTTATAGCAAAAACCTCTCAAAAAATTATTTGTGGGTAAATAAGGTCCTAGATTATAAATTACACAGTCTTTCCTAAAGGCAGAGGGAGATGTGCAGGAAAATTGACAGCAAAGTGTGCAAAGGGGGCTCCACATGGCTGTAGGTAAAGTGGACACACACAGGGCTGTGCGTGTAAACGTTCTCAGATTTGAATGGCAGGAGACCCAGAGATTCATCAACTTTAGAGGGCCAGCCTAGGAAGGAAAAGACAGTAGTCCTGTCTATTCATGCAGCATGCTCAAGTGAGGTGTGTGTGTGTGTGTGTGTGTGTGTGTGTGTGTGTGTGTGCTGTGCACATGTGCAATGGGAAGTGAGGCTGATTAGAAGAAATGACTGAATTTCAGTACCATTGGATATGCAGGTAGAAACAGTACATGAGAATCAACAAGGTGTCCCCTAGAATTTGACTCATTTTATCCTGAATGAAGAAGACTCTAATGTACAGTGATTAAAAACTTAGGGTCTGTAGTCATACTTTCTGGGGCATAATTCTTAGTTTGTAACCTTGAGCAAGTTATCTCACCTTTCAAAACCTCAGTTTTATCACCAGTAGAATGGGAATAATCCAAGTACCTGTGTCATAAGATAGAACTAAGAATTTAATGACAGTCTGGGTAAAACACTTAACACAGGGCCTGACATTTAGAAAATGTTTTATAAACATTAGTTATCACAGTGACTTTTTTTAATTATCAGAGAGTGTTGTGCTCACCAGAGAGAGAGAAAGAGAAGGCACCCTCCAATGGAGCATAGTCATACTATAATCAATCCTTTCTCCTCCATCCTTCCTTTCCTTCAGAATTTGGGTGCACAGACACATGTGCCTGGTGTCTTTTTCAAGCCACTGAGGCTGAGAATTGGACCACATTTGACCATGTGGTATCCAGGATCCTTAACCACTATGGGACCAGCCTATAACGATTACTTTCCTTCCTTCCTTCCTTCCTTCCTTCCTTCCTTCCTTCCTTCCTTCCTTCCTTCCTTCTCTCCTTCCTTCCTTCTCTCCTTCCTTCTTTCTCGACTTCCATCCCTACTTCCTTCTTTCTTTCTCTTCTTCCTTCCTTCCTTTCTTCCTTCTTTCGTTTTTTTTGTTTGTTCTTTATATGGGGTGTTTGCACTTGCCAGAGAGAGAGAGCGAGAGAGAGAGAGAAAATGAGAAATCACTTCCAAGTGAGGATGGCCATGCCTCAATCCCTTGTCCTCCATTCTCCTCTCAGGAATTTGAGCATGCACACACATGCACCCAGTGTGATTTTCAAGCCATTAGGTCCAGGACTTGAACTGCAGAATCAAGTACATGAAATCCAGCTGCCTTAACCTCCACATCACCTGCTGGCTCCCATAATAACATTTTCTTTTATTATTGCTACATTTTTTTTTCTTCTCTAAGAAAGAGATTCTTTTATAATATTAGTATGGACCCACCAGAGAAAACGAACTGATAGGATACATACCAATAAATAAAATTTGCTATAAGGAATTTGCTCATGCAATTATGATGGCTGAGAAGTCCAAGATCTGCAGTCAGCAAGCTGGAGAAGGAGGCCAGTGACATAGTTCCAGCCCAGGTTGGAAGGCCTGAGAATTAGGAGAGCCAATGGTATAAATTCTAGTTTTTTTTTTTATTTTTTTCATTCACTTATTTTAATTTGACCAGAGAGAGACACACAGAGAAAGAAAGAGGGAAAGTGAGAAAGTAAGCCACCAGATTTGGGACTCAAACCGTGGTTGGCAAAAGTGGGATTGCCCAGCGCCTTAACTACCATGCCACCTGCTGGTCCCATGAATTCTAGTTCTAATCTGGTAAGGGTCTGAAGGCTGGAGAAGATCAATGTCTCAACTCATAGACAGTTGATCAGAGAGAGAGAATTTCTCCCTTCCTTCCTCCCTCCCTCCCTCCCTCCCTCCCTCCCTCCCTCCCTCCCTCCCTCCCTCTTCTTTCTTTCTTTCTTTCTTTCTTTCTTTCTTTCTTTCTTTCTTTCTTTCTTTCTTTCTTAGTTCCCAAGTTTTATTCAAGAACTCATACAAAATATTCCAGATAAATGAGTTTTAATCCTCATTTTACTCCTCTTCTTATCTTACTGAGTCTTTTATTCCTTTCAGGCCTTCAATAGATTGAATGAGACCCACCCACATGGGAGGAGTTAATCTACTTTACTCATTTTACCCATTCAAACGTTAATGTCATCCAGAAATATCCTCACAATCACACCCAGAGTTAATACCTAACCAAATACCTAGGCACCCCATGGCTCAGTCAAGTTGAAAGTTAACCACCAAAGTCATGATCATTTTCTCCACTTTCCTTTCTTAGGGTCACAATGTTGGATTTTCTAGTTTCTTATACTACCTGGTTTGCTTATTTAATTTAATAGTACTTGATTAAAAATAAAAGTACTTAAACATATACTTTTTTTTTTTTTTGAGAGAGGTTTTTCGCTATAGGGCGCGTGCGCTCGCCAGACAGACAGAGAGAGACAGAGAGACAGAAAGCGAGAAATCACCCCCCCAGGGGGGATGGTCACGCCGCAATCCCTTCTCCTCCGTTCTCCTCTCGGGATCTTGGGCACGCACGCACACGCGCCCGGCGTGAGTTGTAAGCTACCGGGTCCGAGACGCAAACCGCGGTCGACTACGTGGGAGTCCAGCGACATAGCCATTACGCTAACTGCTGGTTCCCAACATATACATTTTTATCTAAGAACTCTTTTGTGGACATATCCATAAGATTTGATGTCATGATTTTCTTATTTTACAATAGTTTATAACCAGTCTTCATTTCTCTTTTCAAAGTGTTATTAGGTAGAGTTTATTTTTATTTACTTACTTTGTGTGTATGTCTGTGGCCTAGAGAATGTGGCTTGTACAAGTTCTGGATTTTGAAATTTATTAAGGGTGTGATTTAATATATAATAATGATAGCATTTAAAAAAACTCATTATTTACAACTACTTTAAAAAGTTACTTATATGTAAGTTTTATTTAATCCTCACAATGATCCTATGACGTAGACATGATTATTATCCTATTATACTGATGAAGACACTGAAATAAAGAGAGGTTGAATAGTTTACTCAAGGTTACACAGCTTTAAAGACCAGTACCTAACCCTAAGTTAAGACCTAGATTAAGAATCAGGTAAATAGGCAATGACTTAGGGTACCATGCTGTGAAGTATATTAGTTTTGTAGGGCTGTTGTAACAAAGTACCACAAGCTGGGTGGCCTAAACAATAGGAATATATTGTATCACAGTCCTGGAGGATGGAAGTCCGCAATCGATGTCTCAACAGGGTTGACTTTTTCTGAGACTGTGAGGGAAGGTTTGTACTATTGGTGGTTTGTTGCCATTCTTTGGCATTTTAAGGCTTATAGAATAATATCTCAATTTTTGTCTTCCTCTTCACATGCATGATATTCTGTTTGATTCTAAGATCATATTCTAAGGCTGGGAGTTAGGACTTTGTCTTAATGAACTATGTTATTAACAAATATCTAAGACTAAGTGATTTATAAAAAGTTAAGGTTTATTTGGCTTACAATTCTGCTAGTTGTAAAGTCCAAAGACGTGGGGCTGGCAACTTGTGCTAAATCATAACATGCCCGAAGCTGAGAGCATGTTGGGTGTATGCAGAGAGAGAGACCTGGAGGCAGCCATCTTCCTTTAATATATAGCAACACACCCTTGTAGGAATTAACCCCTTCTCATGAGAGCTAGAAATCCGTCTCTTGAGATAGCATTCATTCATCGATGGGGGTGATGCCTCTATGTTCCGGTCACTGCCCATTAGGCCTCAGCTCTTACAGGTCTCACAACTTTCCAATACCATTACACTGGGGACCAAATTCTAAAACATGAACCTTTGCAAGACAAACTACTATCTAAACCATGGGAGGCATTTAACATATGCAATTCAACTAGGAACAGATGATAAATTTCTATAGCAATAAGCTGAAGACAGGTTTCCTGGTACTTTGGTTTCTAAGCAGAGCTTCTTCAGTAACTGATGAACTGCAACTTTTGAAGAGACAAATATTTGAGAGGCATAAAAGAACAAATAAAATGGTGGGGGAATAAAAAGATGAGACAAGTTAAATTTAACAAAATTTGTCTGAGCAACAAGAAGATTCTAGAACCAGACAGCACTCTAGACTGGAGATGATGGTTCAGAATGCCCCCACTCAAATCTTGGTGAGCTATGTTTATAACTGTAAAAACAGAATGAGTTACAGAGTTTACCTGATTAGTGTAATTCTGTGTTTGAGCATAATTTGGCAGCCTTCAGCCTGGGTTTAGCCGATGGTTGACTACTATGATTGGCCAAGGCTCAGTTGCTTAGGTTAGGTTGCAGCTTGTCTGCATATCAAGCTAGGTTGCAGTATGATATATACGAAGACTGCTGTGAGCCAAATTTTATCGTATAAGTGCAGAGGCAAGATTAAGCTAGATTTAATGGAATAACAAAGCAAAGCAAAACTTCTCTTCAGTACTAATCAGTCTTTTCTACACTTATTTTTCATGATAGATGCATACAACTATCAGCATTGCCACTATTTCCAAGAGCAGCTAGCAGGTGTGTAATGATGGCAGCATCAACTAAAGGTTTAAAGCCAAATAAGGTATAGTGCTATTTATAATAACAGGTCTTCTTTGAAGGTGTCAAACGCTGGGGCTAGTCAGGTAGTGTGGTGGTTAAGGTGGATGGAGTCCACTTGGCTGACTGTGCAGTTGCAGTACTGAACCCAGCTGCTTGGAAAATACTCCAGGCGTATGTGCATGTGTGCCCAAAATCTTGAGAGGAGAATAGAAAAGGGATTGCAACATGGCCATCCCACCTCAAGGTTGATTTCTTATTTTCTCTTTTTCTGTGAAGAATGCATGCAACCTATAGCAAAGAAAAAAAAATTTAGAGGCTGAATTTGTTGTACATTTTGAAGAAATGTTTTCTTATATATTATGCATTGTTTATAAACTAAATACTACAGATAAACTACTGCAGGATGGTATGACTTACTATTTTTTGTCTTTCTGATGGGCTTATCAGGGTATTAAATATATTTTAAACTTCTGATAATTTTTTACTTGGAGTGGATTTATCAGAATATAACACCATTGTAAGTTGAGGAGCATCTGTACTGAGAGTAAAAGGGCAACCAATAATGAACATAGGGATATTTTTCTCAGACTGGCACCCACCTACTGGTCTATCTAACCTCAACAAGCTTCTTAATAAATTCTTTAAGAGGAAACACAAATGACAAAAATTTATATTCTCACTAAAGCCTAAGTTCACAGGCAATTGCCAAACTCTAGGGAAATTTCCATACAAGTCAGAAGGCAATTGGGAAAAAATTCCCAAGACTAATGGCACGATTCTATGGTCCCTTTATAAAATAAGCTTCATTTCTGTAACCTGTCCCTTTAATAAAGGATGTGGAATCTGTATCATTAAAGATGTAAGCTGCTTTCTTTCCCACCTCACAAGTTCTACCATGAGGCAGGAAGAATGCTGCAATGCTCTTAAGCCCTAAATACTTAATCTGTAAAATCATTAAAAGAATCACTTATATACACCAAAAAGAAATTTCTGAAAGCTTTCAGGCAGAAAAAGTAGGTAATTTACAAATGGCAAATATCTGTTCTCAATTTCTTCCTGATATAAAATGCCCAAAATCAATAAAACAATTGTACAGGATTTTAAAGGACAAGAGAGTGATCTAATAATTTTACAGCAATTTTAATTTCTCATACATGAAGCCACTACATTATTTTCAGCACTGCAAGAGCTTAAAAATATAGTTATTAGAACAAACTCTTAAAATGTATATATATTTTCAGCAATTATGTAAAACTGAGACCCCCATGTGGGAAAATTATTATATATTACAAACATATAATGAGTCAAAATAGAAGTAAATCCAAATATTATTATGAGTCTGGTTATATCTCTAACACAAATTTCAAAATTATCTTTAGAAAAGAAATTATGAAAGGAAAATAGATCTCCAATTTCTCAAAATCATATTTTATAGTATATAGATGCTGACATGTTTCTTGTCTCTTCTGTTAGTGTAAACTCCATGAAGATAGATCCTTTTGACTGCCTTTTGCATTGGGGTTGTCCAAGCATTCAAAACACTCCAAAGCACATAGCATATCTGAGTAATAATAAATATCAGTCCAGGATAGTATGAAACACTTAAAGGCATGTCTTAGTCCATTATTGTGTTGTTAACAGAAATATCTGAGAATGAGTGTTTATAATAATAAAGGTTCATTTGACTCATGATTCCAGTGGTTAGAAGGTCCAGGACCAGCAGTTAGCGTAATGGGTATGTCGCTGGACTCCCATGTAGTTGACCGTGGTTCGAGTCCCAGACCTGGTGGCTTAAACTCACACCGGGTGCATGTGCGTACGTGCCCAAGATCCTGAGAGGAGAATGGAGGAGAAGGGATTGTGGCGTGGCCATCCCCCCGGGGGGTAATTTCTCACTTTCTGTCTCTCTGTCTCTTTCTGTCTTTCCAGGATGCACACGTGCCCTATAGCAAAAATCTCTCCAAAAAAAAAAAAAAAAAAAAAGAAGGTCCAACAATGTAAGACTGGCATTAGGCTGGCCTGTATTACAACATAACTGACAGAAGCAGAGAGGCCAGAGGGCACAGGCAGAAAGAGAGAGAGAGAAACCTGGGGGGAGGGACATTTCCTTTTATAACAATCTGCTCTTATAGGAATCAACCCCTTCTCATGAGAGCTACGACTCATCTTCCCAAGACAGCAGGGTGAGGCCTCCATGATCAGTCATCGCCTACTAGGCTCATCTCTGAAATGTCTCACCACCTTTCAATGCCATTACACTGGAGACCAAACTTCATAGCACAAATTTTTTTTGGGACAAAACATCATTCAAATCATAGCAAGATATAAGTAAGGATTTCTTTTAGAACAAATTAAAGTGATATATCAAACTATCTGTCACAAATTAAAGAATTCAAAACACATATTTTAAAACTCTGCTAATTAGAGTAAAACTAGGTTGAAGAACAATTTTGAAAAAGTAATCAACAAAGGAAATAAAAATAGAATATATTTATTTAGAAAGGTTTTTTTGGTTTTTGTTTTTTTGGAGCAGGGTACGTGTGCTCACCAGAGAGACAGAGAAAGAGAAAGTGAGAGATCACTCCTCAGAGGGATTGTCACACCACAATATTCTTTAAAACTCTAACACTGATGCCCATAGGGTCAGGCCTGACTCATCCTTTTTGTTTCTGATCCCCTTTGGTGCCATAGCTGTTAATTTTTGTGCTTGGTCTATCTTTTAATTTTCTATTTCTGAATGGTATCTTTCAGTAATCTATGCTCAGGGTAGAGTGTGTAACTCAAAATATGAATTTACAATTCTTTCTCAAAGACAAGTGCCCTGAATAAAATTTAAGCTCTATGACTGCTACCATTCCTATAAATTCAAGTAATTCAGCTGAAGCTGAGTTCAACAGAGTGAAACTTGTTGCATTAGCCAGAAAAACTCAAGAGGTTTTTCTCTCATTGTATAATGGTTATGCACTTCAGGTATAAGACCAATTAGCTTCCTATTGGATCAAATGGTTTCCAAGGCTAGAAAAGTATGCTTCCACTTTATTATTATTGAGGTTCTTCTTAGGACGTCTCTGTTCATTACGTAATTTTTATGTGATAATTGGTATTCTGTAAAAATGTGAGTAGTTCTAAAAGATAATGAGCTCTTCTGATTTATTGATACAAGGGCAAATTTAGTACATTTTGTTATATTCAACTATTGCAACCCTTTCATATAAGTCTTCTACTTAACACTAGATAAATATTAATGTGGGTAGGAACATAAATCAAATTATTAGAGTATAAATATAAAAATATAACTTCCTCCCATCTTATTAGTCATGCCATCATGTCCTTTGATCAGTTAGAGTAGAAAGTTGTCCCTTCAATGGACAAGTCTTTCTTAAACAGGGATCCTATCCCAAGTCATTTTTTTTCCAATATTATCATTAGCTCCCAGAACTATTTATATTATTAGTACTTTAATCATAGATGAGCTAAACTCCCCAAACTAAGAAAATACATTGGGAGAAGTTGGTGTAATTTTCAAATCATTCAGAGACATGAAAATTCCAAATTGGAATAATTTCTGATGTTGCCCAAGATTTGAAATATATTCTTGAATTAACACTGTAGTAGCATGAAACATGTAGCAATACCTTTTAAAAAGTGAATAAATGTTTTAATTAAAGAGGAAACATTAGTCAATTGGAAAAAATGTCAAACAAAACTTGTTCCTTTTCCTGCAGTATTGTGGGAAAAATGTCTTAATTTTGTTGACAAAAAGAAGTTAAGGGAAAAAAAAATTTATTTTTAGAAATTGATGATGGAGCTGATGATTAAAGATTGTGGGTTGAGCTGGAACTTTTATTTCTGTACCCTCCAAAAATACAGAATAACAGGGCTTTTATTTATGACAAAAGGTACAAGGAGACTGTTAGAGCAAAATTTTGGAAAATGGAAAGCAGAAGGAGAAATTCTGATGAACTAATTAGACCTGACAAATTTGGATGCCCAGTTGGCAGGAGGAAAAGTGGAGAATCAATCCAAAGCACATCACAAATCCCCCAAATCTTAGGATGTAGAGACACCAGGTTCCTCTGAAGTGTAGATGGCATCCAACCATAGAAGAAATGTTTAACGTCTGCTTTAGAAGCATCTGGAAACTTCCACACCCCAAGAGAAAATTTAAAATTTCGTCTTTGGAAAGAGCACTGAGGAAGGGAATTAGTGCACATGGCAGAGGGAGGAAGTAGCAACGGGACTGGAGCATCACTCATCAGTCACCCCACGGTGCCCACTACTGCACTGCGACAGCAGCGGTGGTTCAGACAGCTGCCAACACCCACTGCTTCTGAAGGATCTCAGGAAGTCGATGTGGAAATGAGAGCCGCTGGGGCTCCGAACCCTCAGTGCCAGTTCCTCACAACCTCTCATCCCAATCCTCTGCATATTCAGCACGTTTCTTCTCTTAACATTTCTCCTCTCACATCTCTTACCTACTATCTGTTCATCAATAACACAAGCACTGAGATCCTTCATGTAATCTAATTTTACATAGATAATTCTTGGATCGTAATTTTTTTTTTCCTTAAAACTATAGATAGGGACTAGGTGGTGATACAGCAATAATACAACTGGATCCACATGAGAAGGTCCTGGGTTTGCATCCCAAGGCCTCCCTGTGCTCTCTTGGCACATGCATGCAAATCCATGATCCAGGCTAACAGAGGCTAAAAGTGGATTACATTGTGAGGACCTTGTTGGGGATGTCTCTCTCTCTCTCAGTTTGCTCAGGAAGAAATAAATAAATAAACCCTTTCTAAAACCTCTGAGGACCTTGTTTCACTGTTTTGGGATTAAGCCATGTAAACAAGCTATCCAACTATGACATAGGTACACATAGGTCCTCAAATATATTTAATTTAATTAGTTTATCAGTGAAGTAGACATTTGTTTGTGTTGATTCTTGTTAAAGTCAATTACCCTCTCTATGATGTTCCTGAAAAGAAGTTTGCTTTTCTTTTTCCCTCAGAAAGATGATTTTTCTGGCCTGGTAAGTAAATACAGCATTCAAAACAAAACACATACTTGCATTGGCTGGGTTAGATGATGACAGAACTGAAGTCAGTTATAACTCTTTTTTTTTTTTTTTTTTTTTTTTTTTTTTAGGAGAGGTTTTTGCTGTAGGGTGCATGCGCTTGCCAGACAGACAGACAGAGACAGAGAGACAGAAAGCGAGAAATCACCCCCCTGGGGGGATGGTCACTCCGCAATCCCTTCTCCTCCATTCTCCTCTCAGGATCTTGGGCACGCACGCACACGCGCCCGGCGTGAGTTTTAAGCCACCGGGTCCGTGACGCGAACTGCGGTCTACTACGTGGGAGTCCAGCGACATAGCCATTACGCTAACTGCTGGTTCCCTCAAGTCAGTTATAACTCTTGCATGTGGGTGTGGCTAACAGAATTGATGTGTGACAGTTCTTTTAAAATTTGTCATGAAAATGGATACACACACACACACACACACACAATACACAAACCCACTTTCTAGTTATATTCATTCCTGATCAGCCTCTATGAGAAGCAAGGTATCTACGAATCCATAATAATTACACTGTTATCTGAAAAGTGAAACTCAAAATATGACATTATCATACAAGTTTGATAGAATAGAGAGTTCAGAATGATTTGCTCCACTATATTCACCTCTGATAAGATGCATATTTTAGAAAACTATACCTCTCTCTTACTGAAACTAAAGGAAAGCAGTTAGTCTCTCTACCTCTTTGCAGCAGGCTCATAGTCAAGTGACCTAAGAGTGACAAACAGATATTCTTCAAGGAGCAAGACAAAACAGAGGGTCAGTAAAGGATTATTTCTTGTGGCTGCAGCTGAGTCAAGACCTTGATGACATGGGCAACAGGAATTTGACCCATCCTCTTCCCTGAGTTCTGCCCAAGCCTGATTATTCTGCCATCTCTCCCTTCATATAGATTGCTTTTTACTTTCATTTCAGATTCAGTCCATAACCAAGGAGTCATGATTGGTTCTCATGAAGTCCTGACTTCATGGCTGTCGACCAAACTTATTTCAGGGATACTTGGAAAGTCTTGGTATGTCTGTGCATGATAATGTGTAAAGCTTCCTTCTTCCTTAAAGTAGCAAAATGAATGTCTTAGAAGCATCACCGTGGCTCCATCTGTGAGTGTAAAGAGTATGAATCTGGTTTTGCAAAAATAAGAAACGATAAACAAAAACTTTTACCATTTCCAAAACATTGGCAGTCTTTGTCACTGCAAAAAGGAGCTCACAAAATACATTTTTTTAATAGCATTTGCATGTAAATATGAATATAAAACGGAAGGTGATTACATAAAAAGACATCTGTAGCTTCAACCAGTTGCATAATGAAAGGGAATAAGGAGGCTGTCAATTGTTTGATGACTTGTTTCAAAATGTTAAACATAATGGCAATGATTCCAGAACATGTCCTTAGATAAGAAAACCACTTTCAGTTTTTTCCTCTGTTCTATTTCACAAACCAGATTGACTACTTACAACACATGACTGAAGTCTTTTATTTATTTTTTAAAGAATTATTTATTTAATTTTATTCATTCATTCATTTTAATTTGACCAGAGAGAGACACAGAGAGAGAGAGAAAAAGGGAAAGTGAGACAGCAAGCCACCAGGTCCGGGACTTGAACCATGGTTGACCATATGGGAGTGTCCAGCACCTTAACCAGATTTTTGTCTAATTGATTTTTTGTATTCTTTTATTCTGTTTCATTGATTTCAGCTTGAATCTGTATTTTTTTTCCTGGTTTGGTTTTGTTTTGCTATAGAATGTAAGTGCTCCCTTTAGAGAGACAGCATGAGAGAGAGAGTGAAAGAGAGAGAGAGAGAGAGAGAGAGAGAGAGAGAGAGAGAGAGAGAGATAGGAAAGTAAAAAGCACACACACACCCCGGCGGGGTGGGGGATGACCACAGCACAATTTCTTCTCCTACATTTTCCTCCCAGGATGTTGGGCAGGCATGCACACATGCCAAGCATATTTCTCAAATTGCTGGATCCAGGACTCAAACTACATAGTTGGCCATGTGGAATCCAGCTGCCCCCAACCGCCATGTCATGGGCTTGCCCTATTTTCAGTTTTGTTGTTGTTGTTGTTATTATTGCTTTTACAGTTTCTTAAGATGTGTCATCAAGTTATTTATTTGGTGCCTTCTATTGTTTTTTCTTGTGAGTACTAATTGGTATGAACTTCCCTCTTACAATTGTTTCCGTTGTGTGCCAAAGATTCTGGAGAGTCATGTGGTTGTTATGGGTTTCAAGTACTCTTTGATTTTGGTCTTAATTTCTTCAATAGTTTTGAGGTCATTCAGGAGTCGGTTATTTAGTTTCCTTATTTTTATGTATTTTTGAGGGCTCTTTCTGGTATTGATTTCAAGTTTAATTCCACTGTGGTCAGAAAAGATGCTGAATGTGTTTTCTACACTTTTAAAATGGTAAAGGCTTGTTTTGTATCTTGTGTTGTGGTCAATTTTCAAAAATACTTCATATGAGGATGAGAAAAAGGTGTTTTTTTTTTTTTTTTCTTTTTTTGGAGAGGTTTTTGCTATAGGGCGCGTGCACTCGCCAGACAGAGAGAGACAGAGAGATAGAAAGCAGGAAATCACCCCCCAGGGGGGATGGCCACGCCGCAATCCCTTCTCCTCCATTCTCCTCTCGGGATCTTGGGCACGCACGCACACGCGCCCAGCGTGAGTTTAAGCCGCCGGGTCCGGGACTCGAACTGCGGTCGACTACGTGGGAGTCCAGCGACATAGCCATTACGCTAACTGCTGGTCCCAAGGTGGGTTTTTTTTGTATTTGTTCAGTGAATGTTGTATAAATGTCTGTCAGGTACAATTGGTTTATAGCATCAATTACCTCCTGTGTCTTTTTAATTTTTTTCTAGATAACCTGTCCAGTGGTTTTGGTGGGGTGTTAAAATCTCCAACAGTTGATGTGTTTCAGTCTCTCCCTTTAGACCTAGCAGTCTTTCTTTTATGTATTTGGTTGCTTCAGTGTTAGGTACATTAATATTTTTAATTGTTGTATCTTCTTGGCGAATTGATCCTTTTAGTACTACATAGTGTTCTTTGTCTCTTCTATTTATATCTTGAACTATATTGTATCTGATATCACTATTTTTAAAAAATTATTTATTCTTTTATTATATTTATTATAATTTATACATTCAATTGCTATACATCATTTAGATTGTAAAGAGACATCACCCAACATGAAACATGCCACACACCAGACAAGTTGAGAATACTATACACAACATTACCAACAGGCAACAAACCATATCTGTCTCACAAATGTCTTCTCCATTTTTTCCCAAATTTCCCTTCCTGCACTCTACTCCTCTCTCACTCTACTTCCACTTTGTTCCCAGTGTACATAACAATTTTTAATGCTTTTATGTCCTCCAGTCTTTCAGTCTCTACCATAGAGTGTAGACAGTTGGTATGTGTGGAGACATACAATGTCTCTTTCATAGCCTAATTTGTTTCACTCAGCAATAAATCTTCCATGTTTGTCCACTTTCTATCAAATGCCAGGGTCTTACTGTTTTTTATGGCTGAATAGTATTCTATGGAGTATGTATGCCATACTTTTTCAATCCATTCATTTGTTTGTGGACATTTTGGTTCCATGTCTTAGTAATTGTGAATAATGCTGCAATAAATATAGTTGTGCAACTCTGGCCTTTTTTTTTTTTTTAATTAAATGACTTTTCTATCCCTTCACTTTTCCATCTAGGTATGTCTTTTTCAAAGAGGTGTATTTATTGTATGTAATATATATAGACAGTCCTTGTTTTTTCTTTTTTATCCATTCAGCCCATCTGTGTGTTTTAATCAGAGAAATAAATACATAAACATTCAACAATATTATTGATATGCTCAGAATTATCCTTGTCATTTTGTTAGTTTGTCATTTAGTTGTTTTATGCTCTCTTATTTGTATTTATCTTTCTTTCATTTTCTTGATGTAATATTTCCCTAGGTATTTCCTAAAGAGCTGGTCTCTTGTTGGTAAATTATTTCAGTTCTTGTTTATCTGGGGATGATTGTCACTTCTTATTTTCATTTAGAGGACAATTTTTCTAAGTACAGTATTATTGGCTGAAATATTTTTTCTTTCAGAGTTTTAAATCTATTTTCCAATCTTTCCTTGCCTGCATTGCTTCAGTTGAGAATTTGTGTCTGATGTTAGTATAGTGGAATAATCTTTGCAATAATAACTTGGCATTTATTTCTTGCTATTTTAAGACTATTGTCTTTGATTTTTATCAGTTTAGCTATTATGTGCCCTGGAGAGGATCTTCTTGTGTTGAATCTATTTGGTATTCTTTGTATTTCTTGAATCTGGTTATCTGTATGTCTCTCCAGATTTGGAAAGTTTTTAAATAATATTTCATAAAAGAGATTTTCTATACCTTTACCTGTCTCTTCACCTTCTGGAATACTCAATATGTGGGATGTTCGGCTGCTTAATGGTGTCTAGAATTTTCCATATACTATCCTCATTTTAAAAAATAATAATTTATTTTAAATTCATTTACTGAGCATCATCACAACATACAAAATGTGATTTCCCATCCAGAATGCACTACATAGTGGCTTAATCATACATGTTATCATTGACAAATAATTTTTCATTTCTTGTTTCACATATATATGTATATATATTTTTACCCCCTATACCTCACCGCCTTCCATTTCCCACCCTTCTCCCACACTGTCTCTGTTGTATACAGTTGCTTTCCATTCCTTCCCTCTCATGTTTTATTGATCCACAAAATATCTTAATTAATCTATTTTCCATAGCAAGTTCAGCTGATATATACATATCTGTGAACACATGTCTGACTTTAGGCATGAAGCTCTGAGTAGAATGAATATACTATAAAGTAGCACCTAGCTGATGCTATATACATTACTGTGGTCATGTATATACCTATTAAATAGAATTTTTTAACATATTTTGTTAAACAGGTATTTTTTTAACATATTTTGTTAATTTCAAGAAAAACAGTTTTAGCTTTAATAGACCAAAATTAAAAAGATGTTAAGAGAGCTTTGCTTAAAACTTAAAGCCTGGAAATAGGTTAGGATTCTATTCAAACAGTAGATGCATGAACCTATTGGTAGCTCAAGAAAAGACAAAAATCCTTAAATTTTCAAAACAAAGCATAGAAGAAAATCAGTAATGTTTTAGTCAAAAGTCATAAGATTCTATTTCACCAGTTCAGTCTCATGTATTTAATCTATCTTTTGTGTGGTCTGATCTTCCCATTTAAATTCTGGAGCATAACATTCAACTCCAGACATGTCCCTACCATTAAGTTGTCCATTTTCTTGGTTGTTTTTGAACTCTTATTTCAGTGTGTCTGTATTTAGTTTTCCTGGTATAGCACTCCCTTCAAAACTTCTTGGAGAAATGGTCTGGTGTTGGTAAGTTTTTCAGATTTTGTTTATCTGAGAATGTCCTTGTCTTTTCTTCCCAATAGTCTTGCTGAGTACAGCATTCTTGGTTGAAATTATTTTTCCCTTAACACTTTGAATATATTTTCCCATTCTTTCCCTGCTTGCATTGTTTCCGATGAGAGGTCCACTGTTAGCCTGATGGGATATCCTTTGTAGGTGATTTAATGTTTTTCTCTCTCCAATCTCAGTATCTTGTCTTTGTCTGTGGTTTTGGTCAATCTGGCTATAATGTGTCTTGGGGAAGATCTTCTTGGGTTGATTTTATTTGGGGTCCTTTCTTGGGACTGGATCTTTGAATGCCTCTCTAGGTTTGGAAAGTTTTCTCCCAGGATTTCATGGAATAGATTGCCAATGCCCTTCTTAGCCTCTTCATCTTCTGGAATACCAATTATCTGGATGTTTGGATGTTTAATGGTATCTATTATTTCTCATATATTATTCTCATTTTTTTTTGGTTACTTTCTCAGTCTTTGTGGTGGAATTTTCTAGGCCAGTGATTCTATCTTCTACACCTGAGATTCTATCCTCTGTATGATCTAGTCTACTTTTTCAAGGGAGGTTTTGATTTCCTGTATTACAGCCTTCTTATCTAACAGCTCTGTTTAATTATTTTTTATGGTATGTATTTTCTCTTTCAGATGGTGCAAGAACTTCCTCACCTCCTGGAAATCACCAACTCTTTTCTCCTGTGTCTTCTGGAGTTCGTTGTCTTTCTTCTCTTGCATCTCTGTTAGCATTGTCACTATGAATATTCTGAATTTTTTATCTGACATTTCCATGAGTTCCATTGTACTGTCTGTGGGTGAGGAGGAGTTATTCTTTTCCCTTGGAGGAGAAGAATTTCCTTGCTTTCTCATATTTCGTTTGCCCCTTTGATGATTTCTGGTCATCAGATGGGTTGTGCATTTCTTCCTTATTCTTTTTTTTGGAGAGATTTTCACTATAGGGCGCGTGCGCTCGCCAGACAGACAGAGAGAGACAGAGAGACAGAAAGCGAGAAATCACACCCCAGGGGGGATGGCCACGCCGCAATCCCTTCTCCTCCATTCTCCTCTCGGGATCTTAGGCACGCACGCACACGCGCCCGGCGTGAGTTTTAAGCCACCGGGTCCGGGACGCGAACCGCGGTCGACTACGTGGGAGTCCAGCAACATAGCCATTACACTAACTGCTGGTTCTCTCTTCCTAATTCTTGAAGTTCGATCTGAGCTTTCAAAGGTGTGCTGAAGGAGGTGATTGGCAATCTTTCTCCTGTTCCATTTTCACTCTTTATGCATCAGATTCAGTGAGAATTGAGGGATATTCTGACCCTAACAATAATCAGATGTTTGAATACTGTTCACTTAGACCTGCCTAGTCACTCAGTTCATGGAGTCTGAGCTGACAAGGGATGAAGTTAAAAAGAAAAGAGAAAAGGAAAGAAAAAAATAAACTATAAAAAAAGACTATAAAATAATTTTATATTTTAATTTTAAAAGGCACAAAAATGAAAACTGTGGGGCACGCATGCGTGCCATGCAAAAGCAATATTTCACAGCTGATTTCGGTAGCCATCTCAGAATGGGCCTTGGTTTGTGCCTCTCCTACAAGAAAGTAGGAAAGGCATGAATTAGCAAGTTAAAGAAGGGGCTTAAGAACCCCGAGAACACTTTACCTTAAAAAATTTTTAAAAAATTAAGAGACACAAGGAAACACAGAGACAGAGAGAGATGGAGAGAAGGAGACAGAGGTTGCACTACCAATCTAGAAATTGATCTGGAGGTAGATGTCTCAGCAGAGCGTCTTCATTTTTAGTCCCTGAAAGCAATATTTCACAGCCGAAGTTTGATAGCTATCTCAGAATAGGCTTTGGTCTGTGCCTCTCCAATCTAGAAATGGATCTGGAGGGAGAAGTCTCAGCAGAAAGTCTTCAGTTTTAGTCCCCGAAAGCATTATTTCACAGCTGAAGTTCGGTAGCCATCTCAGAATGGGCCTTGATTTGATATTATCCTTATTTTTAATGGTCATTTTTCCATTCTTTTTGGCAGCTTGTACTAAATTGGAGATTTTGTCTTCAAGGTCAGAGATTACTTTTTCTATGTGGTCTAGTCTGCTGCTAATACTTTCGAGGGAGGTTTTAATTTTCTGTATTGTGGGACTAGCAATTGGTGTAGTGGCTATGTCGCTGGACTCCCATGTGACCAATCATGGTTCAAGTCCTGGACCCGGTGGCTAAAACTCATGCCAGGCACGTGTGTGTGCATGCCCAAGATCCCGAGAGGAGACTGAAGAAGGGATTGCCGCATGGCCATCCACCCTGGGGGGTGATCTCTCACTTTCTGTCTCTGTCTTTCTGGCAAGCACATGTGCCCTACAGCAAAAACCTCTTAAAAAAAAATCCTGTATTGTATTCTTCATTTCTAGAAGTTCTGTTTGATTCTTTATCAGGGTGTCTTTTTTTTAATGGAATTTCTCCTTCAAGACACTGCATGATTTTCTCATCTCTTAGAATCTGTTTTCTCTTGTATCTCATTGAGTTTTGTTATGATGAATATTCTGAATTCTTTTCCTGACATTTCCGTGATTTCTCGTATGTGTGTGTTTGTGTTTGTGTGTATGTGTTTTTATTACTAGTGAAAAGTTATTGTGTTCTTTCAAGGGGGAGCTATTTCTTGATTTTCTTATACTTCTTGGGGCTTTGCTTTGAATTTTAGGCATCTGATGAAGTACTTTTTCCTAATTTGGTAGAATACCTTTCTGCATCTGTATACTTGTCAACTTTCCCAAGATGTGTGTTAGCTCCGTGATATTTTCCATATTCTTCCATGGGTAGGGGTGCTTGAATCTATGGTAGGAATTTGGGTGTTACCAATCTTCAGAGGAGAGTTTCTTTCCTTTTCTTCTCTAGAGGGGGTGATGGGGAAGAATTCCTCCTGAGCCACACCATCTTCAGACAATTGGTTTCTCTCCCACCTCTCCACCTCCAAGGAAGCTGGATTGTGAGCTAGGAAGGTGGATTGTAAGATAGTAGTACACGTTGCACATTGGGTGGCAGGCCCTTTCCTTCCTATCTCTAATGAGACTTGCTTCATCTGGTTGGAGGAAGGGAGAAGGCAGCAAATGGCACGGTGGTCAGACAGCAGACCCCCTCCTTCCTCTCTCCAAGGAGACTGGATGGGGGTGGGACAGTGATTGACACCCAGGCGGGGAGGCAGGACCTCTCCTTCCTTTCTCCAATATGACTGATGGGGGTTGGGGTGCTGCAGAGGGTGTGGGTTGGATGGCAGGCCCCATTCTAACTCTCTCCAACTGGTATGGCAGGGGATGGGGTAGCAAGTAGCATGCAGGCCAGATGGCAGGTCCCCTTCTTGCTCTCTCTGATTAGACTTGTTCCAACTCTAAACAGTATATCAAGTTATGTGCAACAACTGTAATATGGTGTGAAAATATATATGATCTTTACAGGTGACAAAGTTCACTGGCCTTCAAGAGGACAAGTTTTAAACACTTGATTGAATAAAGAGTAGAATTTTGCATCTGCTGAAAGAAAAAGAAAGCATAGTCTTGAGGAAAAAATGATTTCATCCCTGGCTTAGTTTACCTGGAATACGTACTAACTTGCAGGAGTGAGATAGTTCTTTTTATTCAAGGTTCTGAAGTCACCATTGCGGATACAACTAAAAACAAACTCTCTTGGTTAAGCTGTTAATATGAAAGACTGACTAGAGGTCAACACTCTTACAAACTTTCAGATACTGAATAAAGTGTGTTTCTTCTCTACCAATATTTGAATAGAGAATTCTCCACTAATGTATTCGAATAGAGAAACAGTGAACACCTGGGAACACTTCAGAACCCTTTCAAATGCTTTTTCCTTTGTTGAAATGGCATCAAAATTAATAATAGATCCATAATTCCCTTCTTTTTTTTATAAAATGTTCTAAAGATATTGACCTAGACACAAATGAACTCATTTGATCATAAGACAAAAATTACTTTTTTTTTTTTTTGAAGTAATTGAAGCTTTGGAGACTTCTGGTGTCTGACAGAACTTTATCCTTGCTTTGTTAAACATACTCTGAAATTTTGATTCTATTTGTAGCAATATATCTTTGCAAACTGGGATTTTTTGGGGGGGGGCAGGGGAGAGGTTTTTGCTATAGGGCGTGTGTGCTCGCCAGATAGAGACAGAGAGACAGAAAGCGAGAAATCACCCCCCAGGGGGGATGGCCACACCGCAATCCCTTCTCCTCCGTTCTCCTCTCGGGATCTTGGGCAAGCACGCACACGCGCCCAGCGTGAGTTTTAAGCCACCAGGTCCGGGACGTGAACCACGGTCAACTACATGGGAGTCCAGTGACATAGCCATTACGCTAACTGCTGGTCCCCAAACTGGAATTTTTAATATTTAAAATTATCAAAACAAAATGCCAAAATGAGCTGTTTTATGTCAACATGACATGTATGCTTTCTTATCAAAGACACTTACAGTGTCATTCTTATTCAACAATACATTCTTAGCAACAATACTCTCTATTCTAATACATCTTTGAAAAAATTAAAAATAATTTTATTGGTCTTGTATTTTAAAATGTATCTTCTTTTTTAATGCACTATTAAAGAATAGGTATTAGCATACTATAATACACATTTACATTTCCTTATTTTATAAACTGTCTTTCAACTACTTCATTTTCTTTTTTTTTTTTTTTTAATAATTATTTTATTTATTTATTTATTTATTCATTCATTTATTTTTTAATTTGACCAGAGAGAGATAGAGGGTGAGAGTGAGAGAGAGAGGAAGTGAGAAAGCAAGCCACCAGATTCAGGACTTGAACCCTGGTCAGCCATGTGGGAGTGTCCAGCACCTTAACCACCACGCCACCTGCTGGTCCCCTTCATTTTCTTTTTAATCTTAGGTGTTTGTTTTTATTCATTTAAAAATAATTTTGAACCTCAAAAATTAAATATAGAGTTATCATATGATCCAGCCATGGCACTTCTGGGTATATACCCTAAAGACAAAAAAGCAGGGACAGTACAACTTTTCCCACATCAAGTTTATTTAGAGCAGGACATTGCTGGGTTAAATTTTATTCTGCCAAAACAGGAAGCTGCTGCTCAGATGAACACAATTAATCCAGGCTATCTCCTGAGTACACACTGAAGGAAAATATTCAGTCTAATCCAAAATTACATTCAGTCTTCACTTGCCTAGTTCCCTAGTTCCCTCAGAAAGCATTATTTGCTGTTTGTGGGTTTTTACTAGACCCCATTTACCAATCTTAAACTTTTCTGATGTATAGACTGAAAGGACTTTGGTAGACCATCCACCAGTTTTGTTCCAAGAGGTTTTACTATCCTTTCAAGGTATGTGGGAAACATACTTTTGTACTTTTCTGTTAACAGTAATGAGCAGTTTTTATACACCCTAAGTGTGTAAACCTTTTCTTATGTTTGGCTGGTGTTAGGCACCTCAGGATCCTTTGGGTCTGGTTATAGGCAAGAGACAATGATGGGTGAGGTGTGAGGGAACTTGGACGCTCTTTTAAGAGGTAACTGCTTCAGCTGAATTCATTAAGAGATCTTCAAGCAAGGCAGAAAGAGTCATATTAGATTGGAGAAAAAGACTGGTTTCCACTGTTTAGAGACCCTCAGTCTTTGGAGACGTGGGGGTACACGACCTCCAAATTGTACTTGGTCCTCACCCCCAAACTCAGGGCCTGCTCCTTCCCCTTTGCTGCCTTTACATTCATAGACAATATCAGGCAACACCATGAGTTCAATGGACTGAATTTTGACAACCCTCAGGCTCTGACCTTGACTTTAATTTTTGGTTACCTCAATCTCATGACTGCAATAAAGATAAGCGATTCTTCCCGCACAGCTACAGAAATCAAAGAGAGTCCCCGGCTTTCTAACCATACTTCGGGCTGACAACTTAAGACTTTGAAATTGTTTTCTTTAAGTTCTTAAGCTCAGAAGCAGCCAGGCTACTCCATAGTTCCTGTGTTCTCTTTACTTGAAGGCCTGACATTCCTAGCATCATTTATTGCCTCTGCTGGTATTCTACCTTGCAAAGAACAGAACTTGTTATAACTAGTTTAATCAGAAAAATAATTTATTAAATTGTATTAGAGGACCCTCTGCCCAAATCTGCAGATAGGCCAGGGGCAGCATGAAAATTGTCGTTGATAGACTGCTCCAGTGGGGATCTGGTTGTTGCCACCATGCAGTGAGGCCACAGCCCACAGCATGAAGCTGGGTGAAGGCTGCTCCCACTGGGACCTCTCCCTGTTGTCTCTCAACCCATGACCCACCGACCTTTCTGGAATACTTTAAGGCCATTACTGCTCCTCACACTCCTCTTTTCTGAGTCAGATTCTCCAGTGTGTGCATCAGATTAGAGGAGCTTATACCACATGTCTGCACCCTGGTTGCACGGAGGCTGGGAAAGAGTTTTACTTTTCCTTTGGCTGAGAGAGTTTCTGTAAACATTAGATCGACTAAAAGGTATAAAGCAGCCATGGACTTCACCCAATACCCATTGCAACTGTCCTGCTCAGGTATCACCTCCTCCAAAGGCTATGTCCTACCACCTATCTGAAGTGACCCACCTCCAGGTTGTTCTCCATGGCATAGTTGCTTCTTTTAAGGCACATATCACCTTCTGTCACTGTCTCGTTGGTATACTTGTTTGATCTTTTCTGTTTGCCACCTACTTAAACTGTGAAGTTCTATGAGAACTTAACACAATGCCTGGTGTTTGGCCGATGCTCATAAATATTTGTTGAATTAATGTGGCTGCAAAATAAGATGTTTCTTATAAATGACTTTAGCTGGATGCCATGTCCTTCCTGCTGCTATGCCTGAGAGGACACTGAGGCAGTGAAGCCCAGCTTAGTGTTGGACTACAGGCCTTCTTACCCTGCTTCAACCAAAGCAGCTTTGGGTTTCAGGGTTCCTATGAAAAATATCAAATGGAAATGGGTTTATAATTTGAAGATAAGGTGTGAACCTCACTATTCTAACCAAAGTTCTCTTTGACTCTAAATTGTAAACACGGCCCTGGTTGTTTGTTCTTTCCTCCAAACTAGCAGATTCTTCTATCTACAAATAAATCTCCAGATGCAGAGCCAGTGCTCCTCTCAATCTTCTTTCTGATGCCTGTTCTTTTGTATTGATTATTCACACATATACATACACACTCATACACGATATGTATAAGATCAATAAAATCTACATCTTATTGATCTTTTATATATATATATGCATATATATATATATTTGATCTTAAATATACTAAAATCTATATTTAAAGTAATAACATCAAATTTATAGCATGTCAAATATATTTTATCATAGTGTGTGTGTATATATATATATATATATATATATACACAAAATGTGTGTATACATATACACACACACTATATGCACACACACACACACACACACATATATTTAAAATCATAGTATATATATATAGAGAGAGAGAGAGAGTGTATATCTATATGTATATATATGAAACATGAGTTTCAAGCTGCCAGGGCCAGGACTCAAACTGCAGTTGGCCATGTGGGAGTCCAGCAATGTAACCACTATCTGCTGGTCCCCATAGGTATTCTTTATCACAGGCAATTGTGTATTTAATTCCTGTATTCTTCTGTAGATATTACTAACTACAGTACATGGCTAGGATTATTCCTTGGACTTATTGTTAGTGAAACAGTAAATAAGAGAGTTTTAAAATAACCTTTCTGGAGTAGAACATAGCATGCTGATTAAAGGAGCTAGATCCCACATAGCTGACTCTACTATTTGAGTCTGGGACATGATGATTTGAAAAACACCAGGTGCATGCACATGCATGCCCAAAATCCAGATAGCATGAAAAAGTGGAGAAGGGATTGTGGCATGGACATGTTCCACAGGAGGTACTTTCTCTTTCTCCCTCTCTCTGGTTCTCTCTGGTGAGTGCATATACCCTCTAGCAAAAGAAAAAATGAAAACAAATACAAAAAAACTTACTTAACAATGATTTTTTTAATACTTCTAATTGTAAACTATCTTCTCCCTGGGTCAAAAAATTATGTATAAATGTTTTACTGCAGAAAGATGAGATATAATAGATGCCCTACTAAATAATTTTGTATTGCTTTCTTTAATATTTTTGCCAGATATAGAGGAGGAGAGTGAGAAAGCTCTATCTTCCTGGCCCCATGGGGAACAGTGATGCTGCAATCCTTTGTCCTTCATTTCTCCATCCAATCAGGCTTTTGGACAACTGGGCACACATTCCCAATGTGTCTCCTAAGCTGCCGGGTCTAGACTCTAAGTATAGAGTCAGTCACGTGAGGTCTATCTCCTTTAAACACTAGACCATGAAGTCAGCCCTAGTCTTGAGTTTTTTAAATCCTCCCCCTAAACTGGAAACTTAGTAGGTTGTTCCTCCATTCAAAACTTGACAGAAGTTCTCTATTCCCTGGAACACCAAATCCTTACCTGGCCCTGAGAGTCTCCCACAAACTTGACCTTGTCCTATCTTCCATTTTTGTATTCTTTCTTTCCTCTTTCTTTCTTTCTTTCTTTCTTTCTTTCTTTCTTTCTTTCTTTCTGTCTGTCTGTCTTTCTTTCTCTCTCTCTCTCTCTCTCTCTCTCTCTTTTTCTTTCTTTCTTTCTTTCTTTTTTTGTCTCCCTTTTTTTAGCTCACCTTCATATGATAAACGCACTCAGAATTGTAGAACTGAAAAGTAATCTTGTCAAACCTCTTGTTTAATGGAAGAAAAAACAAGTTCCAGTGAGGGTAACTGATAGGTTTATAGTAGACACTTAATATATTGCTGACTAAATGGATTTTCCAAGATCATACTCTTACATAGTAGAATAGATGAAATTTGAAAGCAGCTTCTGAGCATTTTTATCCTATGTTTTAATTTCTACTTTAATCATGATCATAACATTTATTGGACACTCACACTGTGCCTGATATGCATAGAAACCCATTTAATCCTCTCAATGGCTTTATGGGAAGGATACTATTGTGATCTTCATTGCAAAAATATTATTATTATTCTATTTTACAGGATAGAAAACTGAAGCACAGAAGAGCTTAAGTAACTTGATCATAGCTACACAGTAAGTGGCAGAGCAGGGATTTGAACTTCAAAGTCTGTGTGCAAAACCATTGTGTAATGTAGCCTATTGTGGCTAAATTGTGTCCCTTCAAAATTCACATGTTGAAGTACTAACCCTAGTACTTCAGAGTATGTCTGTCTTTGGAGATCAGGCCTTTAAGGAGGTAATTAAGGTAAAATGTGGTCATATGGGTGGTCCCTAACCCAATACGACTAATGCCCTTATCACAAAAGAAGATCAGGACATAGACATATACAGGTACAGAGAGAAGTCCATGTGCGTGAATAGGGAGAAGGTGACCATCTGCAAGTCAGGGAAATGGTTCAGAAGAAATCAACCCCACTGATGCTTTATTCTAAGACTTCTAACCTGCAGAATTGCGAAAAAGTAAATTTCTGCTTTCTAAGCCATTCAGTCTATGGTATTTTGCTATGGCAGCTTGAGCAGACTAATACATTACCGATATATGCATGCTAAGTAGGAAAGGAGGCCTGATAGGCCTGGCCCTGTTACCTACTAGTTAAGAGAGCCTGATCCCACATGACCAGCTGTGCAGTTCAAATCCTGAACCCAGCAGCTTCGAAAACACACTAGGAACATGTTTGAGTGTGCCTCAGATGCAGAAATGGAGAAGGGATTTGGGCATTGACCATGACCCACCAAGGAGATGTATTCTCTCTCTCCCTCTCTGTATTCATCTCTGACAAGCACATGAGCCCTTAGGCAATTAAAAAAAAAAAAAAAAGAAAAGGAGGCCTGATAATTCCCTTTGTGATCCTTCATCCTACCTAAGGACTCTCCTGTATGCATAATCTGTCCTTGACTGGACTCCTCCCCATTGGCTTTAAAACATGTTCCTTTGATAACATCTATTTCATGGGATCCTGGTTTCATTTCTAGATCCCACATTTGGGAATCTGATGAAAAACTTGGGGATAGACTCCAGAGAGGGAAGAGGGCTGGATGCTGTGGAGGAAGAGAGGGGGTGGACAAGTGGTGGTGGAGGGAACAGCTACTTCATTCTGACAAGATTATTCATGTAATCACACCCTGTAGATGAGAACACAGAATCTTGATATATTTTTAAAACACATTAAGCATTACACAGATGAGGGAAGAGGAGAAGGCAAACAGTAATCTAGAGATGGGCTAATCCAATTGTGGTCTCAGTCAGTGAACCTGAAATTTCTTATTGCTTTGGATTTTTTAAAGCAACTGGTAATTAGAGACTCTTGGTGAAAAAAAAAAAAAAACTCAGCTAAAATAGAGGTAGAACAAGATAACTGTTAAACCTGTAATTTTTAAGGTTTTTGATTCTGTTTTTATAGTGATAAAAGCCACACTCCTCACTCATCCTAAATTTGCATCTTTCTTGTCACCTTTGGGTCTTGGTCTGTGTCTTCAGTCTAAGACCATCAAATTCTTCATGGGCCTTTGAGCTTAATTTCTCACTGTCACTCAAAATCCTACAGAGAATCTTAGGAGGTATACAATGTCTGCCTCAGGAAAGCCCAGAGCTTCTTTACAAACTTTGTAAGATGACCTCACAGCCTTCTTTCACTAACAGCAGGTCCTTGGTTCACACCCCTTCCCCACAACAACTTATTTCATATTCTCCTTCCTCTATGTGCTCTTTTATTCAGAGACGTGGGATCTCACAAAATCTTGGCTTCTCTCATGTAGTTATTCTGTATGAAATAAGCCCTGAGTTTACTATGAATACTTTGCTCTGGTCACTCATGCACTGTAGTCATTTCTGTAGATTTATTACATGTGAAAGAGCAGGAAGGGGCATGAAAAATTATCTAGTCCTGTGATTCTCAGTGTCTCAGGCAACTTGGATTGCTGTAACAAAATTCCGTTAAACAAGAGACATGTATTTCTCACAGTTCTGGAGACTGGAAGTCCAGTTGAAGTGCTAGAAGATTCAATGCCTGGAGAGGGCTTTTTCCCACTTCTTTTGGTTTTCCTTCATATTATCCTCTTATGGCAGAGAGGAAGTGACTTCTCTTCTTAGAAAGACATTGATAAGAGGCTCCATTCCCATGACTTGCTGAAGGTCCCACCTTCAAATATCATCACATTTAGGGCTAAAGCTATAACATGGATTGTGAGAAACACAAATATTCAGTCTCAATAAAGACAAAACTGCCTCCCTCCCCAGCCTAGGGAAGTATGTCAGAAATTTTTGGAGATGTTTTGGTTGTCGTAGAGATTGGGTGAGGCTATTACTGGCATTTAGAGGGGATGTTAGCAGACTTCAATATACAGCCTGATGAAGGTTTTCCCTACATGCCGCATGACATTTTCAAATGCACTGCTGGGCATTCATAGGACTGTTTATAACTATCTAGACTTAAAAATTGATTCTAATTGGTTTAGATAAAATGTAGTTTATGAATACATTTGAGGAATTTTTCAGATTATGGAAATTGAAAGAAGAGTATACTTTACTGTCTTCACAACTTTCTTGAATACAACATCCCATAGTGGTCTGGATTTGTAACTTTTGTATTTGTAGAAGTTCTATGGATAGGTGAGCCTGCCTGTGTTGTTAGAGCATCTAAGGCAGTTGATGTTGAACATTTATACTTATATTTATATTTACACATATATTTAAATACACACACACACACACACACACACACATATATATATATATATATGTTGGGGCCAGAAGGTGGCATGGTGGTTGAGGCTTTGGAATCCCACATGATCGACTATGGTTCAAGTCCCAGACATGAAATCTTTGAAAATCACACTGGGCGTGTGCATATGCATGTCCAACATCCCAGGAGGAGAATGGAGGATAAGGGATTATGGCATGGTGATCTCCTCAAGAGGTGATTTCTTACTCTCTCTCTGTTGAGTACATGTGCCCTATGGGGGATATATATATATATATATATATATATATATATATATATATATATACATACATACACACACACACACACAGACACACACACACACATATATATATATGTGTGTGTGTGTATATATATATATATATATATATATATTATAGTTAATTCTAAATTTAATTATTTTCAAATTGAAGTTGAGACACTTCACTAACTTTTCAAAAATTATGTCTGGAGAGTAATATTATTTAAGAATTTCATTGCAAGAAGGCATTGCAAAGTATCTGTAACTAATGATACAATGGTTCTGATTCCATTTATGAATGTTCCACCATTTAGTTAATCACTCTCTTATTGATTGATGTTAAGGTTATTTTCAACATTTTACTTTTACAAATAATGTTTGATGAAGAACTTCATATACATGACTTCACAGTTTACAGTATTTACTTTTTTATTAGCTACAAATATTAGAAACACAGAAAATTTGTCATGTAAAAACCTAGTTTTCTGTTTTCTTATAACAGTGGACTATGTCACTGTTCTGGGCCCTCATTCCTGCCTCATTCCTTCTCAATCTACGATTAAGAAGAGCTGCTTAGTTTTGACAAAGTATTAGTTTGCTTGGGTTACCATAACAAAGTATCACAGCCTAGGTGACTTACAACAGAAATTTATTTCTCACAGTTACAGAGGCTATGAATCCCAAGATCAAGATACTGGCAAAGTAGGTTTTATTCTGAAGCCTCTTCTCTTGACTTACAGGTCTCCACCGTCTCTCGGTTCTCACCTGACGTCTTCTTTGTGAACACTCAGAAAGAGAGGGTTCCCTACTGTCTCATCCTGTACGACTACCATATTAGGGCCTAGTTCTTATTCAACTTTAATTACCTCTTAAAGGTTTTATATCTGAATACATCCAATACTATTTTATTTATATATAATTATTACTTTTATACATTTGATTGATCTACACCATTTGGCTTGAATAGAAAATTTACCCAACATGAAATACACCTCAGACCAGTCCAGTTAAAAATACTATACAAGTTATCAACAAGTAATAAACAATTGCTATGTCCCACAAATATCTTACCTCTTTCTTTTTTCCCCTAATTTCCTCTCCTATACTCCTCCCCTCTTCCACACTCCTTCCACACCACCTCCAGTGTCCATAACTATTTTCAGTGCTGGCTGGTGCCTGGTTGCCAATGCTGTTTATAAAGTTAGGGTTTGGAGATTCAATACGAGTTTTGGGGGGACAGAATTCATCCATAGCATGAAGCATAAAGCCTCCTGTTGATCAGAGTCTCATCACTCCTTACTGGCTCTCTAGTGCTAGCTAGTATCAGATGCCATTCATTGTCAGGCATGGACTCTTGTATTTCTTATATCAAAAATTAGAGAAGATGAAGTTGTTATTGTGTCTGCCTCTATCAACAAAGAAAATTCAAGAGACTGAGAAAGCTATGATTTTTCAAGCGAAAGGGAGTAACACACATTTTAGTGGAAGTAAAGAATATTCTTATGGGCCAGTTGTGTGGTCTAGTGGTTAAGAGAGCCAGATTCCATGTGGCCATCAGCGCTGTATGAATCCAGGCACCCGCAGATTGAAGAACATGCAGGGTGCATTTGCATGCATGGCCAAGCCTGACAGGATAGAGAAATGGAAGAGAAGGAATTGCATCGTGACCAAATTAAATTGGTGACTGCTTTCTTCCTCTCCCTCTTCCTCTCCCTCACTCTGCCTCTATCTGGAAAGTACACATGTCTTCTGGGGGGAAAAAATAAATATATACATAAGTACACTATATATATGTTTATATGCAAATGTGCTGTGTATGTGACTAGAGTGTGACTTTGCCAAAGAATAAAACTTAAGACATCATTATAAAACAAACCATCTGAAGTGTGCATACCCAGTCTGATGCGTAGTCAAGACACACGCTAGGTCCTGTAGGAATTTGAGTCTGGGATTCCTACTCTATTCTATTTTGACTCCTAAAATACCTCTGCTGATATTGCATTGCCTGTGCTCACATGTCACGCAAATATTCAAATGAGAGAAGAGCAGCAGATGCCTGCCAGCCTCAGTTACATTGGCAGCAAAATTCTGTATATGCATTCATTTTTATCTTCTGCTCTTAGACTCTTTTTAGATCTATAGAGCTACCATCTCTTTGGAAATGGATTGCCACACTCTCTCCTTCGCATTGCAGATGTCTTTTAATCTGCTTTCTAGTCGCATAAATACACTGCAGTATAAGGGATGGAGGCCAAGTCCCTACGCTGCTGAGGCCCGAAGCTGAGCTGGCTGGGTTGACTGCGCTGTCCAGCTCAAGCTCAGAAGGAAGCCAGGATATTTGTGTTTGTTCATTTCCTTTCCTAAACATGAGCTTGTTGCTTGCTGCAGAGCAACAGGCCATGAATTCAGAACAGGATAGAGCAGTTCAGTGGGTTATATTTCTGTTGAATGTTGGGTCTTGACCAGTGACCCCCAAATCATTTCAGTCACAAAATGGGGAAAGAGAGTGACACAGAGGAAAACTTACAGAGTTCCTCTAGAACGTACAGAATGTTTTTTTCCCCTAACAGAGTCAAAATTTTTGAAAAGAATAATCATTCTAGAGGCAAACCAAGCCTCCTTTCAAGGTACATAAAAAGGATGCTTGTTACAGTATATGCAAATGCAGTAAGCAACAGTTTCAAGGAGGAAAGAATGTGAACAAGCATGTTTCCTATTTTCCAAGTCCCAGATTTCTTTTTTCTTCTTGGCATGTAGCACACAATAAATAACCATTCTTTGTTTGAACTGATCTGTAGTGAAGGTGTAATTCCAACTTTAGCAAAAATGGTCTTTTGTTTTCCCTTTACTGGTGTCATTTAGCTTTTATAACAGACTCGGCGCCACGCCTCCTCTAGTGTGAGAGCATTTGCCACAACTCTAAAACAAAAAGGCATCAGCCAGAGAAATTGTCGTAACTCAGCTGACATTCCAGTGCGTAGTAAGCACTTTTTCTTGCAGAGGTTATGAAGCCTGTGGGAAATACATCCATTGTCTCAAAGTAAGGCAATTATTGAGCATTTGTATATAGTTTACTTACTGTTTTATATGCTTTTATTTCATTAAATCCCCCAACAACTTAACGAAAATGGAATCCATGAGAGAGAAGTAATGACCCAATCCCGGATCTTTAAGTGGTAGGACTGAGACTGTCACTCTGCTCTTCCTTCCTTTGTTCATTTCATTTCATTACATTAAACAAACACTGAGTTGATGATGTCTGTCCAACCTCAAATACCCTGCGGTATTATGCCCTTTAAATATTACTTTAGAAAGTCAGACTATGTCAAAATAATGTTTTAGCTTCTACTTGACCTGGTGTTGTTAAAGTGAGAATTAGCGAAGTGACCAAAGCCAAAAGATAGCCACTATGAAGCAAACTTGTTTAAGTTAATTTATCTATTTCTTCTGAAAGAGAGAGAACGCTCCCTCCAATAGGGTCTCTGATCAACCCCCAGCCCTGGATCCCAGTTATGTACACATCCACATGCACAGGGAGACATCACAGGATGTGAACTTGGAACCCTTCATGGGTCCAGGATTACAGAGCATTGTGTCACTGCTGTGTCACCACCTGACTCCTCATTCACTACAAAGCAACCCTACCCAGTCAAAATAGAAAAAGCTTTAACCTAGACTTTTGGCTCCTCTGTTGGGGATGGCAGATCATTTGTAGAGATACAGGTCACTCTTATCCATGTCACTGGGTAAGGCCTGTTTGTCCTATGGAGTTGTTTGGCGCATTTGCAGATTATGGGAAAAAGTACGAAGTTAGCAAAAAGCATCAAGATGTTTATAGATTCCATAAAAATTATTAGTGGATCATGTTTGAATCCATTCTGGATTTTTCTTACTTCAACGAGCTAAAAAGAATGAAGAGAAATTCAACATAAAATTAGCAGTACGTGGAAACGTGTGGGTTTTAAGCTAATAAGGACCATTGGGTTGTCAGAAAAGTCGACACATTTTTGCATAGGAAAACATGTACAAAAATACGTCACAACTTTTCTGATTGCATAATAGAAAGACATTTTAAATTAATAAGGTTGATCTTATACCGGCCTCAAGCCCATTCACTAACTCTAGCAACAAGAAAATCAAAAGACACAGGATGTAATAAATTATTTTTGTATTGCAACCTTAATACCATATGCACATAGGTGTTTCTTTTTATTTTTGTTATGAATAACTTTCATGATTGCCTTCAAGAAGATCGAGTTAAATTAATCCCTCACAGATAAGTGAAAGCAGATCATCTTACAGAAAAAAAATCTATCCGATGAAAAAAGATTAGATTGACAGACACACTTTAATGGAACAATGACAATAATGATAAACTCTTTTTCTCCCCGGGCATGGGAACAATGGAGGGAATAAAGTGTCTGGATTATTCTTACATTACAGGGGTGATGGGAAATGGGCAAAAGAAGAATCACTCTTCTATTGGAAGACAGCAACGTGCTTAGATTATAAACACTGAGAATGAGCAGGCCATGAGAAAGGACGGAGACTTTACTGCTGAGAGAATTCATTTCTGATTTTCTGGCAAGTCTTAAATTCAAATATTAAGTCTCACAACCACATTATGTTTCAGGCAACCCGCCAAATGGTATGTCCAATCTGAGGTGTAAAAAAAAAATCACAGGTATTACTGACTTTATTACCTTTGAAGAGACAATAGAATCCTCTCATTAGAACAGAAAGAAATTTCCATTACTTCATATTAGCACTCCCTGCCTTATCTCAGGAGAGGAACAGCTGGTAAAGATGAAAGAAAAAAGACGACTAGAAGATAAAATATTTTGAAACATGGAGGAAAATGCAAAGAAAAATGTTGCTCAAAACTCACTTTTCAGAGATAAATGTAATTTCCAGGTTGGTCCCCTTCCCGCAGTCTTTTCTCTTTGTATTTTAGTAGATTTAATAAAATTTCTTTTATTTTTGTAATTGTTTCAAAAGTAATAAATGTGAGTTCTAAAGAACTTATAGATGGACCTCGCCACAGTGGTGCACACTATTGAGATGCTGCATGCTGGAAACTCATGGGAGGTCTGGGTTTGATTCCCAGTTCTATCTAAAGGCCAGGCATGTTGATGTGTACCTTTAAACCCAGTGACTCAAGAGGCTGAGGCAGGAGGATTGTGACATTGTGACACCCCCCTCCCTTAATAATAAATAAATAAATAAATAAATAAATAAATAAATAAATAAATAGAACTTATACGGAGCCCATCAGGTAGTGTATTACTTGGCATGCTGGATCCCCACATGGCCAACCAAGATTTGAGTCCTGGACAGGCGGGTGACCAGGTGTATGTGCATGCTTGACCAAAACCCCAGGAGGAAAGTGGAGGAGAAAGGATTGCAGCATGCTCTGAGGGGATGGTGGTGGTGATGATTTTTCACTTTCTCTCTCACTATCTCTCTAAGTATCTCTCAGGTAAGCGTATGCACCCTTTGGCAAAAGTCTTAATGAAAAAAAAAAAAAAGAACTTATAGAAACAAAGAAATAAAATGAAAACAATCCATTTTATAAACATGCAGAAGGAACACCCATGGTTAACATTTATGTATCAATTTTATCTCTCTCTCTCTCTCTCTCTCTATATATATATATATATATATATATATATGTATATATATATATATATATACATATATATATATATATATATACACACACACAATTAGAATGTAAGGTTCAAATGTACAGGCCTATGAATGAACAAGATCAGTATATGAAATAAGGAGGAATAAAAACAACAAAATATGTCTCTGCTTTTCTTTTTTATACTTTCAACATTGAATGCAGAACACTTCAGAGGCCATTGTAAGTAGTAGGTTACCCTAATAGCTGCTGTCCAACTTGACTATAAACCCCACAGTTCCACTTCTCAAGTTAGATTAATTTGCCAAAGTGGCTCAGAGAATTCAAGTAAACACTTTGTTAAATGTACCAACTTACTTTAATAATAAAGGATAGTATAAGAGATGGGAATGAATAACCAGGTGAAGAGGTACCCTAAGGCAAGGTCCCCAAGGTCCTGCATATGGGAGCTTCTGCTCCCATGGAGATGGGGTGTGCCATCTTCCTGAAACATAGATGTGCTTGTTAACCTGGAAGCTCAGCTTCAGAGGTTTGCATGGAGGCCTCATCACATAGGCATGATTGATTGCTAACTGAATCCCAAGTCTCTCTCCCCTACCCAAGGATGAACAGTGGGAATGAATTTTGCAAACTTCTAATCATGACTCGGACCATCTCATATCCCATCCAGAAGCATGCCACAGGCCACCTTATAGAACAGAAGATGCTCTTAGAACCCCTACAACTCAGGAAATTATAAGGGTTTAGGAGTTCTGTGTTGGGAAGCAGAGACCAAATACATATTTCTTATTATATCCCACTATCATAGTAAGTGACATTGCAGAGCCTTTGTCCTTATCTGGCGCTTTTGTCTACGCCGGTAAACATTTCAACTGTTTTTATTTAAATCATTTAAAAACACACCATCTGTTGAAAGGGAATTCTTTCAGTTATTGTTTGTAACTTCTCTGTTTTAATTTAAAAGTACATGGCAAACATTTGTTTCCAAATTCTTTTCTATTATTATTATTTCTTGCCATTCATGACAGTCTTGCCTCAGGTTCCCAGCTGAAACTACAGGTGCATGTCATCATACCTGGCCTTTAGGTTTGATAGGGAATTGAACTCTGACCTCCCATGTAATCTTAGCTTGTTGAGCACAGCATCTTAGCAGCACCTACCATTGTGATTGAGCCTGCAAATTCACTCCTAATGACTACTTATATATCCACTTACTGACATACCATAACTTAGTTATTCCCTGTTTGGGGACATTAGGTTGGTTTCAATAGTTTCCTCTAATACAGTGGACCCCAAACTGGTTGGCACCAGGGAACAGTTTTATGGAAGACAACTTTTCCACACACTGGGCTAGGGGGATGGTCTGGGGATGATTCAAGCTCATGACATTTATGGTGCACGTTTTTACATTGAAATGTATACTGGAATAATTATACAACTCACCATAGTGCAGTATCTGCAGCCATTCCCAGTGGTAGCATCACTGCCTCCACTTCAGATCATCAGGCATTAGATCCTCATGAGGAACACACATGTAGATCCCTCACATACAGAGTTTTAAACCTCCAGGTCCAGGACTCCAACCACAGTCAACTATGTGGGAGTCCAGCGACATAACCATTATGCCATCTGCTGGTTTTGTAAGTTTCTTTAAATATAAAGTATAGATCATAATATGCATTTTACCAATTTTAAGGAATTATTTTATGGATACATCAAGAACATACATAAACTCTAAAAATACTATAAAAATGTAAAATATTATTTTAATACCTGGCATATTTATTTTCCTCAACCTTGCATGTCTTATTTGAGAGAAATTGCTTTTATATCTTTATGTGTGTTACAGCTTTCTAATAGGTTCATTATGGTTTATAAATGTATTTTATAATTAGATTTTTATAAGGTCAACCCTATTTGAAAGTATTAGGAAAGGCTATAACTTATATTATCTGTTTCTATTAATGTAAAATTGACCACAAAAAGAAAGATGATTGCTTCAGATTTTATTCTTTTTTCACCAAAGCTCCCCAGTCCAAGTATTATCAGTGCAGAAATGTCTCAGCTAAATAGTAATTTCAATTGTCACATCAAACCACATGGGAACCAAGTGTCAGCACATTGCAAGATGTTCAGTGTTTAAAGATTGCCCTCATTCTCAAATTAACTCTTAACAGTGGTCTAAGGTCCCCTATTTCTTAAAGAACATCACAGATAATAAAAAAAATGATTATTAAACTGTTTAATTCCCCACATACTGGAATCATTAATGTATACAGGGAGAATTTATCTGAGCTGATTGAAACATGGGGAGAAAAACGATGGGTTTTTATTATTTTTCTTTTGTCTGTTTCATTTTAATGTCACCAGATATGCTGGCTCTGCTTTATTCTCTTGAAAAAGATTTTTTATTCAAATCATAACTTCTGGCTATAGAGCACCATGATAGATTAACATAACAGGATTGTCTAAGCCTCTAAAATTAATTCTATCCTCCTTGAAGAAAGACAAATGGAAGTGATCAGGATTCACACAGATAAGAATTATAAAAGGAGTTCTCAGACAAAGCCTTGTGGCTGGCTCTGTATGTTTCATTGCTTGCTTATTCATTTTAATTTTGAGACTATACATTCCAATATACCATCTCTTTCAAAGCTTGATATCATATTCTAGAGGATAAAAATAAGGCTTTCTATTACTGTTTTTAATGGAGAAGATCAGCTTCTGTTCCTTTTCATCACCATTGTGTTTGGTCATTAAGGAGATGTGATCAGTCAAACTTTGTGACTAGCCTGCTGTATTCCATTACCTTAGCAGCTAATGTCTGCTAGTGTTTCATAGATGATAAGGGGCCATACAAATTTAAGACAATGATAGCATTAAGGGAGAAGAATCATTTCTTCTAATACTAATAATCATCCCCAAATTCTTACTCTAAGTCACCCTAAAACAGTGCTGAACAAACACTTAGATTAAACAAACCTTTATTTGAATGACCATTACATGTCTAGCACCAAGTTCTCACTTATTTTATCATTTTCATAACAGCTTTATGAGTATTTTTAGTCACATTGGTCGAGGAATTTGAAGGTTAGTGACAATTGTCCAAAGAGCCAACACTAACAGTGTATTATTTGTACAAGGTTGTACAACTAGAAAGAGGCAAAATTTCAACACTTATCTTCCAAATCACTCATGTCTCTGCTTTTGAATAACTGAAAGTTAATGGATGATATGTGTAACGGTGTGGATAAATCTCAAAGACATGCTAAGCAAAAGATGTCAGACACAGAAGAGTACATACTCCGTATATATAAAGTTCTAACAGGCAAAACTAACCTGTGCACAGTTGTGGGGAGGCATGTTCAGGGGTGTAGGGAATTGACTAGAAGGGATAGAAGAGAATTGTCCTTGGGGGATGAAAGTGTTCTACTGATGCATCTTGTTTTATGGGTATATACAATTGTCAAAACTGTTCGCACTGAACACTTACAATCTGTACTCTTCATAATGTGTTAAATCACAACTCAATTTTTTAAAGAGAGTATTGTATTTAAGTGACTTGAAATGTAGATATGGGTAACTCTACTAAATATTAAAATATTTTGCTGTAGGGTGCATGTGCTTACCTAGAAAGCATAGATTATCAATGCCTTTATTAGTCTCTTCATGTTCTGGGATACCGATTACCTGGATGTTTGGATGTTTAATGGTATCTAGTATTTTTTGTATTTGTTCTCATTTTTTGGGCTATTTTCCCAGTTTTCGTGGTTGATTTTTCTAATCCAGTGATTCTGTCTTCTACATCTGAGATTCAATTTTCTGTATGATCTAGTCTGCTTTGAATACTTTCAAGGGAGGTTTTGACTTCCTGTATTATAATCTTTATCTCTAACAATTCTATTTGATTCTTTTTTATGATGTGTATTTTCTCCTTCAGATCGTGCAAGAACTTCCTCACCTCCTGGAACTCGGCTCTTTTCTCCTGCCTCTTCTGGAGTTCATTGTCTCTCTTCCATCTTGGTTAGCATTGTCACTATGAACATTCTAAATTCTTTTTCGGACATTTCCTTGAGTTCCATTGTACTGTCTGTGGATGAAGAAGAGTTATTCTTTTCCTGGAAGAGAGGTATTTTCTTGGTTTCTCATTTTTCTTGTGCCACTGCAGTGATTTCTAGTCATCTGATGGGCTATTGGCTTCTCCCTGACTTCTAGAAGTTCAATCTGAGCATTTAGAGACGTGCAGGAGGGGGTGATCTGCAAAGTCTTTGCTCTTCTGTTTTTCTCCTTTCATGTGGCACATTCAGTGGGAATTGAGGAATATGTTGACTCTAATAGTATTTGGATGTTTGGCTATGGTTTACTTAGACCTGTCTAGACACTCAGTACATGGAGGCTGAGCAGCAAAGTGAAGAGGTAGAAGAAAAAGCATAAGAAAACAGAGAAAGAGGGAGAGAAAAAAAACAAGGGAAAAAATATTTAATTTATTTGTTTTAAAAAATGAAAACTGCACAGCATGCTCAAGCACTAGTTCTTAGCTTCCATGGAGGAATTAGTCTCTTTCTGAAGGCCTGACCTCTTTGCCTCTCCTAAATAGGAAAGGGAAAAGGGGATTATTAGCAAGATAAAGGAGGATTTGAAAGTCAATACAATATTTTACCTTGAATTTTAAAAAAATGAAAAATTTTAAAAAAAGACATAGAGACGGAAAGAGAAAAAGAGAGACAGAAAGGTTACAGGGGCTCTACCAGGGTAAATTATCAGGAGAAAATCTTCATTTCTCTTATTCCCTGAAAGCGCTAGTTCTCAGCTGCCAAGGAGGACTTAAGTCTTCTCATTCACTGAGTTTCTTATTGCAAGGATAACTTTCAATTGCTTCTTTTTTTAAAAAAAAATTATTTAGCTTTATTTACTTATTTAATTTGACCAGAGGGACAAAATGAGAGAGTGAGAGAGGGAAAAGTGAGAAAGTAAGCCACCAAGTCTGTGTGGGATTTGAACCATGGTTGACCATGTGGGAGTCTTGTGCCCCTGCCTGCCCTGTAATTGCTTTTTTCTAACTCTTCATTCCTACTTTACCAATATCCTCCTGAAGAACGTTTCTTTTGTTTACTTTAAATTAATTCATTGTACTTCACATTGTGTTGGTTATCCAACTAAGTTTTGGACATCCACTATACTGGAGAGAGAGAGAGAGAGAGAGAGAGAGAGAGAGAATAGATAGATAATGATAGATAGAAAATAGATAGATTTACCTACCTATAAAGATATCTATCGATATAAATCTATCTCTATCTATCTATCTATCTATCTATCTACCTACCTACCTACCTACCTACCTGTATTTTTCTATCTATATCTCCAACTGTATGTTCCCAGAGGGAGTCAACTTCCTTAGGTAGCACCTGTTGCAACTTGTTCTCCAACACCTGCTGGTTTAGGGCTCCCTTGGATGATACCTGTTCCTGACTCCAGCACTAGGCTAGTAATTTAGATTTTCTTTCTCTAAGGCTGACTGGATTTTTCTACTTGTGCTAACTTGGGGACAGAAAAGAGCTCTGTCTCTCTTTGCTTCTCCCTTCCTTGTGGCTCTCACCCTCCTTTACATCTGGTCTGGAACACCCATGCACACATCCCCTACTCAGTCCCCTGGTGGTTTCTGTCTTTAAGATAATCAGCTTTATCAAGTTCTTTTCTACTTCCCAAGTATTTTCGGATTGGATTTTGCGAGGCAGCCATTACCCATATTTCTTCTTGCAATCTTGCAAATCTCACTTTTTGCATAGTCTTAGAATGTCAAAACTTAAAAAAAAGAAAAAACTTTAATTGGCATGTAACATATCACATATCAATGGGGTATAATGTGATATAATGTGATTTCTCAGTGTTTAAACACAATGTGTAATGATCAAATCAGGATAATGAGCATAGTTATCATCTCAAACATTTATTATTACTTTGTGTTGGGAACATTCCAAGTAATCTCTTTTAGCTATTTTGAAACAAACAGTACATTATTGTTGACTGTAGTTATCTTACTATGCCATAGAAAACTAGAGTTTCTTTTATCTGGCTATAATTTTGTAACTGTTAACTAAAATCTGTCTCCTCTTTCCTCCTCCCTTCCCAATCTCTAGTAATCAATAGTCTGTTCTCTTCTTAATATGAGGTCAACTTTTTTAGTTTACCTACTGCGTCGTTAGGAAAGTCATGACATTTTTTTCTGTTTTTCTATACAAAAATGTGTCTCAACTTTGATGACAACCCAATCTATGAGCAAGAACATGTGCCTTTTCTTGTGCCTGACTTATTTCACTTCACATTATGTCCTCCAGGTTTGTCCATATTGCCTCAAATGACAGGCTTTCATTCTTTTTAATGGCTGAATTATATCCCATTGAGTATTTATACATTGTATTTCCATTCATCTGTTGGTAGACACCTTGATTCCATATCTTGGCTATTGTGAATAGTGCTGTAATAAACACTGGAATGCAGATATCTCTACGACATACTTACTTCCTTTCCTTCAGATGTGTGCCTAGTAGTGGGATTGCTGGGTTATTACGTAGTTCTCCTTCTACTTTTTTGAGGAACCTCCATACTGTTTTCCCAAATGGCTACGGGAATTTTCATTCCCTCCAAAAGTGAAAAATACTTCCCCTTTCTTCACATTCTCAGCAACATTTGTTATTTATTTATTTTTTATGAGAACCTAGAATGTCACAAATTTTTTTTTTTTTGGGGGGGAGGTTTTTGCTATAGGGCGCGTGTGCTCGCCAGACAGACAGAGAGAGACAGAGAGACAGAAAGCGAGAAATCACCCCCCAGGGGGGATGGCCTCACCGCAATCCTTCTCCTCCATTCTCCTCTCGGGATCTTGGGCACGCATGCACATGCACCCAGCGAGAGTTTTAAGCCACCGGTCCGGGACACGAACCTCGATCGGCTACATGGGAGTCCAGCGACATAGCCATTACGCTAACTGCTGGTCCCCACAAATTTTAAAGCTAAGTCACAATCTCTAGTACATCCTAGTCATGCTTTTCCAGGAGGTCTCTGCTGAAGTTGGTATATCACTCACACATTTGTTTTTGTACTTTTCCATTATATATATTTGTGTGTGTTTGTGTATACATTATTTAATTTTTTGTGTGTTCTTAAAATTTATTTTGAGTATCATACTGTAAAAGTATAAAATAAAGCAAAGCTCTTTTATGTATCAAATTTATTATATTTGAATTCTTTAAAAAAAAAAAAGTTAAAACTTGAGACATTTTTAAGCCAAAGATACAAAACTCAATAAATGAAAAAAAACTCTAAATCAGAACCAAAGAAAAGGGAGAATGCAGGAACACTACTGTAAGGTTAGCATAGTTGCCAAATTTGAGCCAGTTGTATAGCACACTGGTTGAGGAGCTGGACTCCCATGTGACTGGCTGCAGCTCACACTGGGCATGTGTGTGTGCACATGCACATGCACGCATGTGTGTGCGTGTACGTGTGTGCACAGAAATCCTGAAGGGAAGGAGGAATGGAGAATAAAGGATTGTGGCATGACTGCACCCTGTTGGGGGCTTTTCTCTCTCTCTGTCAAGGACATGTGTCTTTTGGTCATTAAAAAAAAAAAAGAAAAAGCTGCCATGTTTGAGAGTTAAGCACTGCTCTGGCTAAAAGGTCATTAAAACTATTTACTTTTGGAAAAAGATCAGAGTCTATGGAGAAATCACATTTTAATTCACAGAAGGTCACTTACGTTATCTACCTAAATGGGAAGTACATCAATTGACCTTCTATTGATTTTAATGCCATATGGAGTTAGAAGGCCTGCAGTTTGAGCCAGTGATTTTGTAATATCCAAGCTGTGTGGTCTAGAGCCTTTAAGGCTTGAAAAAGGAGCCAAGAGCAAAACAAAACAAAACAAATATCCAGAAGCTGATCTAATATGCTTTGTTTTGAGAATTAGTTTAAGGCACCCTGCGTCTTTATAGTCATACATTTGCAGATTAACTTGGCTTTCCACACACTGTGAAACGATTTTAAAATTTGTAGCCATGATTTTCCATAGGAAAAAGCATTACTTTCCTGTTTATTGGGCAAAGCAACTGGCATTAAGGCTGACTAGAAGTGATGAATGAAACTGTTGCTAATACATTGGGCTTCCATTAGATGCTTGCAATCTTTGCTATTGTTTTAAGTTAAAAAAATGTTTTTAATGTCGAGAGAGAGAGAGAGAGAAAGAAGAGGTACAGGAAGACGCCCTTTCACAAGGTCTTACCTTGCCACTATCCTCTCCCAGCCTCCCAGACAGCTAGGATCATGGGCGTGTGTGAGTGCACCTGGCATCTGAACCCAGGCCTCTGTATGGCTCCAGCATCACACAGTGGTGCCCTACTGCCTGTGCCATTGCAGTTGGACCTGCTATTGGTTTTAGAGAGAAGTAACAAGTCTGACTTAGAGCACTATGTAGATAACATTTACAATAAAACAATGCTTTACAAAGCTGTAACTATGCTTTTTCTTAATCACTTAGAGAATTATGTATACATGGTGGGAAATTTTTTGAAGGCCTGTGCTATAGAGTAAAATGTGCTAAAAGAAAAATTTAATTTCAGATACTCTTAAAATTTTTTTTTTAATCATTAAAACATCATTTAATTTTAGGCCTTGACCATCCATATGTTCATATCAGGGGGTAAATTTAGAGTGAGCATCTCTGTTCATCCATTCTTTTTTTTTTTTTTTTAGAGGTTTTTGCTATTGGGTGCGTGTGCTCACCAGAGAGACAGAGAGAGACAAAGAGACAGAAAGCAAGAAATCACCCACCCCCCAGGGGGGATGGCCATGCCACAATCCCTTCTCCGTTCTCCTCTCGGGATCTTGGGCACGCACACACACACACCTGGTGTGAGTTTAAGCCACTGGGTCTGGGTCTCGAACTGTGGTCTACTACATGGAAGTCCAGTGACGTAGCCATTCCACCAACTACTGGTCCCTCTGTTCATTCATTCTTTAACATGTAAACTCTCAATTACTTAATTCACTTTGCAAATATTTATTGACCAACTACGATACCCTAGGCTTTATGATAGGTGTTTAGAACACACAGTGGAAGGAAAGAGTGGGTGAGTCCTAGCATAATGTAGTTTATAGTCCAGACATAAGTAAACAACCACACCATGAATCAATGACTATTTGCTAAGTGTCATTAAATAAAGTATGGTATGTCAAGAAGACATTAGAAAGAGGGATATCGGGAACCAGCAGTTAGCGTAATGGCTATGTCGCTGGACTCCCACGTAGTCGACCGCAGTTCGCGTCCCGGACCCGGTGGCTTAAAACTCACGCCAGGCGCGTGTGCGTGCGTGCCCAAGATCCCGAGAGGAGAATGGAGGAGAAGGGATTGCTGCGTGACCATCCCCCCTGGAGGGTGATTTCTTGCTTTCTGTCTCTCTGTCTCTCTGTCTGTCTGGCGAGCGCACGCGCCCTATAGTGAAAAATCTCTCCAAAAAAAAAAAAAAAAATTAAAAAAAAAAAAAGAAAGAGGGATATCTAATTTAGTCAGTGTCAAAGGAAGAAGTTCTTGAGGAAAACCTCATGAAGACCAAGCAGATGAATGGGAGTTATCAAGGAGAGGAGGGTAAAAGGAAGCATGTGTTAGGTAGGTAGAGGATATGGCATGTGTGGTCTCCTGGGTGGGAAGGAATTTAGAATGTTTGAGAGCTATTAAAAGGCATACTAGCAGGAGCTTAAAAAATGAAGAATAAGGTGCTCCTATTAAACTAGAGAAGCAGGTGAAAGGAAAAAAATCGTACGGGGCCCATGCTGGCTGTATGAAGAATTTTGGATTTGCCCTTTAGAAAGATCATCAAGCTGCCTTGCAGAGAATGGATTTGTCAGGTTAGCTGAAGGCCATGTGAGTCATTTGGCCAGAATGGCAATCACTAGGGAGAGCAAGGCTCAGGCCAAGGGAGGCAAAGAGGAGTGCATGGATTTGAGTGGTAATTAGTAGGAAAAGCCAACACAGTAAGGTGAGCACTGAGGGCCTCAGCCACAGTCACACGGCGTGTCTGTTCAGGAAATGCCGACAGTGAGATGGGCATGTATTTGGCCAGTGACTGAGGGTTGTAAGGACATGAGGGGGAGAGGGGATTTGGAGGAAGGCAGTGAGCCTCCTTGGAACTCTACCTTGGCCTGGAAACAAAGCCCAGCAGCCATGACTGGGGCTAATATTCTGTTTGCTTATGGTCAGCAGGGATGAGCTGCAGGCCAGAAACACAGGCCCCAGCTCCCTCTTAGGATGGCAGAGACAGGGGTCTGCTAAGTGCTGTGCATGGAGCTATTGATGACCTCAGTCTGAGGGCCTCTCCCTCAAGGACTTGTCGGTGAGCTGAAGATAGTATCCTTTCCCCCAGCCTGTGTCTTGTGTGTCTGGTTTTTAAGGTACTTCTGCTGGGTTCAGAGTTTGCAAGTCAATAGCTTAATCCATTGCCCAAGAGTGAGCAGCCAGAGACAAGAGAAGAAGGAGAGAACAGTTTTGAAAGAAACATGGATTATGAGGAAACTGTAATAAAACTTCTTTTTCTGGAAACTTTTCATGTTTACATTTTGGGGGGAGAAATGCAGTTATTTGTATAGTAGCACAGAAAAAATGAATTGAATAAAGCATCAGAGTCAGATTCTACCTCTAGGTATCTGACTGTGGCCCAGTGTCACTTCTCTGACCTTCCGATTGCTTTGCTCAGCAATGCTATCCTGCCTCAGGGCCTTGGCACATGCAGTTCCTTCTTCCTAAAACTGTTTTCCCCTAGATATTCATGTGGTGGTGCACTCTCACCTCCTTTGGGTCTTTACTCAATGAAGTTTGAACTTTAAATGGCACACACGTACCATCCTTTCCCTAGTCTGGTGGTCTCGTCTCTCTTTTCTACTTTTTTCTCATAGTAGTTATCACAATCTCATTTCATTGCTTTTATTTATTTGCTGGTCTTCTTCTACCATAATGCAAGTTTTATAAAGGCAAGGATTTTAGTTTTCCTGTGTCCCACTCTCAGGACAGGATCTCTCCTAGAGTAGACCCTTGATAAATATTGGATGAATAAATGATCTTTTCAGGATATGATAGCTTTATTAAAAAAAATGTTTTTTGCCAAAGGGTGTGTGCACTTGCCAGAGAGAGACAGAGAGAGGGAAAGTGAGAAATCACCCTCCAGGGGGATGGCCATGCCACAATCCCTTCTCCTAATTTCTCCTCCTGGGATTTGGGGCATGCATACACACACGCCCCGCAGTATTTTCAAGCTACCGTATCTGGGACTCAAAATGCAGTCGACCATGTGGGAGTCAAGCACCTTAACCACCACACCAATTACTAGCTTGCAGGATATGGTAGCTTTAAAACTAAAGCTGGCTTTAGCTGAAACAATGCTGTGCATGGAACCACTGAGATTTGGCAAAGGATGGGAGTACCCTGTCCCCTCATATTTGCAGCTTTGCTTTTTGTGGTTTCAATTACCCATGATCAACCATGACCCAAAAATATTGAATAGAAAATTCCAGAATTAATTCCTAAGCTTTAAATTGCAAACCATCCGGCTGAAACTGCCCAGGAAGAGAATCATCCTTTTGTCCATTGACTCCACCTTGTATATGTTACCTGTCCATTGATCACTTGGTAGCTACCTCTGCTATCACATATTTTGAGAGAGAGTCCACATCACATAACCTTTATTACGTATCTTCATGTAATTATTCTATTTTCTTACTGTTGTTAATCTCTTATTGTGCCTAATTTATAAATTAAACCTTTCCATAGCTTTGTAAGGATAGGAAAAAAAAAAAAAAACATAGGTTACATAGGGATCACTATCTGTGGTTTCAGGCATCCACTGGGCATCTTGGAGACTACTGTACATGCTTACTATCCTTGTAAAGGACAAACACAAATTTAACAGCAGTAGATAATAGTTGCTGGTTATGTAAAGGAGGCACATGCTGTTTTTGGCATTTAAATGTGAAACCAAATATAACAAAATATGAGTCTATAAGAGTAGCCTCTAATTCTATTATTGAAGAACATCAGTGGGGTAGATTATGTAACAGAGTGGTCATTTACAATAATTCCTCATTACCATAGGAAAGTTGTTTACACATGTACACACTCATACATGTATGTTAAAGTATGTTGGCCAGGCTGGGTCCATGGCACAGCAGTTAACCACCATGCAAAGAGAGCTGGATCCCACATGGTTGACCTGTGTTCAAATGCTGGCCCTGGCATGTCGTCAGGCATGAGTGCAGGTGTGCCTAAGATCCTCATGAGGTTGACCAACGGAGGAAAGAGGATTGCAGCATGACTGGCCTCATGGGGGGAGGGGGATGTTTGCTTGCTCTTGCTCTCTGGCCTTAAAAAACAAAAACAAAAACCAAACCAAACCAAACCAATAACTGTGTTGGTCAACTTATATTGGAGTTACTCTGCTTATCTAGTTTTCCTGGCATTGCTATTAAAATGAATTTGCTTTCCTCCACATTCCCCACTAATGTCATCTGCTAGATGCCTAAATGCAATTAGGTGCCATGGATAATCAGTAGGAAATTGTGTTAATCATATCAAATGTAGCCAGTCCTCAAGTTCTATATCCTCATTGAGTCACTAGTTCCTCTGTTGGTCTCTGAGGAATGTTTGGAGGGGACTCTTTGGGTAAATGTGCATGCCTCGTTATAATCAAGTATTCACTACCTGAAACTTAGGTCTTGTCTCTTGCTCTGGTGAACATGCTGAATACCAAAAGTCTCAGCTCTTGCTATTTCTTTGAGACAAAAATGGTCTAGATAAGTATTTAACCAGTACCATCTTTGTTCCCTTGATCCCACTTGGTCTACCTGGCCTTTAGCTAACCCTTACCAAAGATGGCAACGATTGAGAAGAGCAGGAAAGACCTCAATCGGAACATGCCTTTCTTCCATGTTTCCAACCTTGATCTCACCATAGAACTCCTCAACTGTCAAAGAACAAAGGACAGTCACAGAGGACACACAAAGCTCTATTTTACTACATTTGCCTTGTGAAAAAGATCACTCATACCACAAAACCAGAAGTTGAAAGAGAAGCACAATCTCCTACGCTTTCTCACAACTTCTATTCCTTCTGGTGTAGGGTCCTGTTGACTATCTTTGAGGTTTCCACTTTGTCCTTGGCCTGTATTAGAGCCCCTCTGGAGGACCTGAGCTTCTTCTAGAATAGAAATTCTTTTTTATTTTTTAAGAGAGATTTTTGGTATAGGGTGCATGCACTTGCCGTAGTGACAGAGAAACAGAAAGCAATAAATCAACCCCCAAGGTGGGTGACCACGTTGCAATCCCTTCATCTCTTTCTCCTCTTGGGATTTTGGACATGCAAGCATATGTGCCCGGCATGAGTTTCAAGCTGCCAGGTCTGGGACTCAGATTGCTGTTGGCCATGTGGGAGGCCAGTGACATAACCATTACACCACCTGCTGGTCCCTAGAATAGAAACCCTTAACTGATGTCCAAGCTGTGAGCCATTGGGAAGTCTGATGAAAACCAAGGATTCTTTCCCTGAAAAAATAGGCACACAACTTTCATATAATTTTAGAGGTTTCACAGGTTCCCTTAAAACCATTCATGAACATTTTCATCCAGATATACATGTGAGATTCTGACATTGACTTGATCCTGACATTCACTAATTGTAATTGACTGACTCATTTAATTTCTATTGATTAGATTTAGAGTCCATATCAAATGTACAGGGATGGTCTTTTCTACTTTAAGATGTGTCGTTCTATCATTATGTTTGTATCAAAGAGGTTACTGCTTCAAAACAGAAAAAGAGGGATTTCTTTTTTAAAAAATGGGGAACCAGCAGTTAGCGTAATGGCTATGTCGCTGGACTCCCACGTAGTCGACCGCGGTTCGCGTCTCGGACCCGGTGGCTTACAACTCACGCCGGGCGCGTGTGCCTGCGTGCCCAAGATCCCGAGAGGAGAATGGAGGAGAAGGGATTGCGGCGTGACCATCCCCCCTGGGGGGTGATTTCTCGCTTTCTGTCTCTATGTCTCTCTTTGTCTGTCTGGCGAGCGCACGAGCCCTATAGCGAAAAACCTCTCCAAAAAAAAAAAAAAATGATCGTGGAGCAAATAGACAATAAGTGTTAGAGTGGCCTGTGCTCTCAGCTAATGCTGAATGTAGACACAGTGGGCAGGTGGGGGTTTTGGGGTGGCGGCTGGCAGCAGAGAATTCTCAGTAGACATTAACCTTCTTGCAACCTCTCCTTAGAAGAAATTAGATGATGTTAGTCAGAAAAACAAGACTGGGCTCACTTGATTTTTTTCACCATAGTGACAAGGAGCTCAAGCAACCCACATCTTATTAATTTATTAAAGGGCTCGAGGGTTGGTCTCAGTGACTGCACAGCATGACAGCGTAATGGCCAACGCCTCCTCCGCATTTGGCTGCATTCCGTATTGACTAGGTAATAATCCACAGCATGCAGCTGGCTGGAATAGATTAGAATGGTGAGTGCAGACACTGACTAATCAACAAGAGAGGGACACATGCCACCCTATCAGAGGCCGCCTGGACTCACATCTGTCATCCTGCAATCCTGTTGTGCCTAGGAGTGTTTTATTTGCAGGCTAGTTCACATTGTCAAAGGCAGCATTTGACACAGCTGGGGAGACCTTATCCCACCACTCCAGGCCTGCATTTCTTGATAAGACGCCTATCTCATTCAGGTGTTTCAGGAGTTGGAAATTTGTGTTCTCGTCATCCTTTTTGTCCAGAAAAGGAATGTGAATGAAACACCTGGCTTCTCCTGCCTGAAGTTTATCTGGTTTAAGTATAGCATACTAACCCTCTCAAGGGAGAGACTTGTGCAAATGAGTCTGGTCATGGTTTACAATGCAAATTCTAGGGTCAACCTATACATAGAGGTTAAGAAAGCTGGATCCCACATGGTCAACTGCAGTTTGGATCCCTGCCCTGGCACATGCGAGGCAGTGTGTCTGCCCAAAATCCTGACAGGATTGAGAAATGGAGGAGAAGGAATTACAATATAACCATACCTCATTGGGAGTGCTTTCTCTGTCTCTACTCTGTCTCTTCTTTGTCTCTCTGTTTCTCTCTGGGGAGCAGCAAATGCACTCTCTGGCAATTAAATAAAAATAAGAATAACCCAGGGACTCAACAAAGGCCGCAGAAATTGACTGATCAGTTAGTCCTACATCAGGTAAAATCATGAATGGAGAACTTTTTGTTTTTGTTTTTGTTTTCTCAGAGATTTTTGCTATAGGGTGTGTGGGCTCTCCAGAGAGGCAGAGAGAGACAGACAGAAAGCAAGAAATCACCCACCAGGGGAAATGACCATGCCACAATCCCTTCTCTTCCGCTCTCTTCTGGGGATTTGGATCATGCACGCACATGTGCCCAGCATGAGTTTCAAGCCTCCAGGTCCAGGACTCGAACTGTGGTCGACTACATGGGAGTCCAGCAATGTAACTACTATACCATCTGCTGGTCCCAAGGGAGAACATTTTTTTTTTTTTTGAGAGATTTTCGCTATAGGGTGCGTGCGCTCGCCAGACAGACAGAGAGAGACATAGAGACAGAAAGCGAGAAATCAGCCCCCGGGGGGGATGGTCACGCCACAATCCCTTCTCCTCCATTCTCCTCTCGGGATCTTGGGCACACACGCACACGTGCCCGGCGTGAGTTTTAAGCCACTGGGTCCGGGACTCGAACCACGATCGACTACATGGGAGTCCAGCGACATAGCCATTACGCTAACTGCTGGTTCCCAAGGGAGAACATTTTGAAAAGAGAATGTAAATAATAATTCACAGAAGTGCAAATTCACCAGGCAAAGCCACCATGTGAAAGATGCTGAAACTCACCAGTGGTCAGAGAATGCAAATTAAAAGTATGTTAAAACAGCAATTCATACCCATCAGGCTAGCAGTGATAAGATCAAAAAGAGGTATAATATCTACTGCTGGCGTAGAACAGGGCAAAATAGTGTTCTTTCCCAATGCTGTTGGAAATTCAGTGCTATCGTTTTTTGGGAAAGCAATCTGGCCCCTTCCTATAACAATTATAATTACACATACTCTCCTACCCAGCAACCTAGCTTTGAAGGTTTTAGTTCATAGAGACAAATACATGTAAGAATGCTTATTGCATTGCAAGGATAGGAAAAAAAAACCCTGCACACTAAGTTCATCTATCAGCAAGAAAATGACTGAAAACATGCAATTACATAGAATTCATGAGATACTGTGCAAGAATGACAAAATGATAACCAAAAATATATACCATATAATTTGGAGATATTTTCAGTTATTGATGAGAGAGAAAAAGCACAGTCAGTAAAGTGTGTGTAATTATGACCTTTTTGTGAGAAATAATGACTAAGATCCTACACATCTGTTTCTGTATGCATTTATGTATGTATGGGGGAAAATTATGGAAGGGATCAAATTTGTTGACAAGGAGATGAAAATTCCACTTGCAAATGTCTCCCCAAAATAAACACATTAAATAACAAGGTATAATGACTGATTAGAGAAGGAGCCTTTCCTGGAAGCAGAGGGAGACCAGAAAACTCAGGAGGTTTCAGAATATTAGCTAGGGAGTCGTGACCAGGAAGAGAGAGACACAGCTGAGGGGATGAGGACTTGCAAAGAGGCACCCGTGGGGATTTCAGTCAAATTTAATCACATTATCTCCACCAGTTGAATTCTTCACTGGCTCTTCATTTTTTGATTTTAATTTTTTTGAGAAGTTTTTGCTATAGGACATGTGTGCTCGACACAAAGACAGAGAGAGACAGAGAGACAGAAAGCGAGAAAATCACCCCGCCAGGGGAGATGGCTACACCACAATCCCTTCTCCTCCATTCTCCTTTCAGGATCTAGGGCACGCATGCACATGCACCTAGTGTGAGTTTAAGCCACTCAGTCCAGGACTCGAACCGTGGTTGACTACATGGAAGTCCAGCTACATAGCCATTATGCCAACTGCTGGTCCTCCATTATTCTAAAGAAAGTTCAATTGGATGCATTTTGCAATCATATGTTTGCCTACTTTCCCAGCCTCATCTCTCCAAGACTAAATTTCTCACTGTTCCCTGAACTGACTTTACTCTTTTTTGTCACTTTGCCATTATAAGTGCTCTTTTTTCTAAACATGACAAAAATTTATGTGGTGCTCATGTCAAGTGTGCTCCATCTCCATAAAGTCACCTGTGCATCCCATGCCTCATACTGCATGCATCTTCTTGAATGCTATTAATATTTGAGAGCCTCTAGTTTTTGAAATGATTTTAATTTTTGCTTAAAAATAATACATTATAAATGTTTGGGGAAAATATATAAGCAAATAGTGATATGCATTGTTAACCTTTTGGTCTTGGGACTTTTTTACCCACAACCCCCCATGCATAGGCTCCTTAGAAAATGGAATCATAGTATACATACACCCTTATACATTGTTGAGAGAGAGATTTTTGCTATAGGACACGTGTGCTCACCAGAGAGGCAAGTAATTCATTGTAGAGATAAATTAACTCTACAAAGAAAGATAAAATTATTGATCTCATATTCTTGAATGCTTACCAATCTTCTTGATTTTTAAAAAATATACACAATAATACGATCAGTATTACTGAAATATATATATATATATATATATATATATACTGAAATATATACATTTCAGTATACATATATATATATATATATATATATATATGCTTATATATATATATATATATATATATGCTTATATATATATATATATATCTTTGTTTCTGTCCTTGGGATAAATAACTAGAAGTGGAAGTCTTGATCCACAGATGGCATAATGGGGGTGACCACGATTCAAGTCCTGAACCTAGTGGCTTAAAACTCATTGCAGGTACATGTCTGTGCATGCCCAAAGTCCCGAGAATGGAGGAGAAGGGATTGTGGTGTGACCATTCCCCCTGGAAGGTGATTTCTCACTTTATGTCTCTCTGTCTCTTTGGTGAGTGCATGCACCCTATAGTGGAAAAAAAAATCTTTCTTAAAAAAAGTTGTATGCTTCATACTGATTTCATTATCTTTACCCATACTCAACAACAACAACCGCAAAAAACATGCAAATTGTATGTTTGCCAGTGGGTGGAATGTGTAAATTGCAAGTGAAACCACCCTCTTGTGTGTTGGTTTTATCCTTTTCAGATCTCTATCTGTAGAGTAAATGAATGAGTTTTTAACCGAAATTTTTAGTAAACAGGCTTCTGCCACTACTGTCTGATCCTCTGCTACCCTGCCCAGGGAAAGATGTGATTCATATGCATCAGGGAGAATATTTCGCTTGCTTCTTCCCACTACACACACAGATGCATACAAAATACACTTATTTTATTACTGAGAATTGAACTTATTAGAATAGATTGTATCACTGTGAGCCCCAGCCCTAGAAGGAGCTCATACCTTTCATTCAGTTTCTGCACAGGTGTTTCCTGAGTCTACTTGTGAAGATGCAGAAACACTAGAGCAGAGGACGATGAAACCCATCTCATGTCAGCACCAAAGGGCTGCACACTTGCATGCTATTTTTCTGGTGCAATTCTTCAATCTTTTCAGTTTTGAAGAGAAGAAGCAGGTTGCCAGAGAATGGTCTTATGTCCTTTTGATTTTTATTATCAGAAATTCTATGTGACCTAAAACAAAGCCAATTAATGCTGTGAGGCATAGATATATTTTATTTTCAGTCCATTTGTATGTATGTTACTGCTGGTGGAGAGTACCATCCCATGTGTCCTTAGCTTGTCAATTAGTATTTGCTTTTGGACATAAGAAGTTATTTCTTTTTTTTTTTTTCCCCCACCTTCTAACTTCACTGAAATTTTAACAAGAATTTAGAAGAAGCTGAAATGTGGATGTTACCCAGATTTATATGGAATGAAAATTCCTAATTTCATCTTTAAAATGTAAAGACTCCCAACATGATTAGGAAATTGTATTGCTCTCTTCGTCACTTGATCAACGTTTTTGAACATCTGCTATGTTCTAGCCACCTAATTGAGTATCTTGGGAAAAGGAACTAAATAGGACATTGCTCTGTCTTCAGATAACTTACTGTCTGTTTAGTGGCCAGGCATTAACATAACAAACAGTAACAATATGGTGTGACATTATATGATTTGGCATGTAGATCATTCAATGTAAGTAGGAGGAGAGAGAGACCATCTGTGCATGAATAAGGATAGAGGGTGATTAAAAGCATCATTACAAAAATGGTATGGTTTATGTAGATTTGCAAAGGATGAATAGAAACTTACTGGTGGACAAAAGAAAAGTGAAATCCTCAGTAGAGAAAACGGCATGTACAAAGGTGCAGACTTTACTTAACATGCTGAAAACTCAGTGAATATTATATACCAGGAACTGTGCTACAACAATGCTCTCTCTTTGGCCAACAAATTGTCTTAAGAGGCTTTTATTAGTGTTGAGAGCGCTCTATAGATCTTCCCATCTATTCAGAGACAATAACTGGAATAAAATTTACTTTGGCTATTATTCATTTCCATTTTGTGCTCAAAATTAAGCTCTGTTTTAGATTGCTATATTTCATCTTCCCTTATCTATCAAATCCATTTATTCAGTGAAACTGGGTTCTTTGTTTCTTGTCTAAAGATATATCCTTTAGATATAGACTTATTTTTGGCCATAGCTAGACAAAATGTCCTGGAAAAGCCTGATGAAAACAGTTTAACACTTTGGAAAAAAAATAAATTAAAACTCTTGTGGAGGGGCCAGCATGTGGCATGGTGGTTAAGGCATTGAACTCCCACATGGCCAACTGCAGTTTGAGGCCGGGACCTGGTGGCTTGCTTTCTCATTTTCTCTCTCTTTTTCTCTCTGGTACATTCACATGCCCTGAAGCATATTTCAAAGATAATAATGATAAATGAAATTAAATAAATAATTTAAAAAACTTTTGTGGAAGAAGTGACAGGGATAATAAGATACAAAGGGAAGTTTTCAAAGTGAAAAACAAAATTAAAGTGCAATCTGAAGAGTGAAGCTAGTCTAAAGACATTGACTGTCTTGAGGTGGTTTCCAAGCCTTGTAGACCTAGAACTTCAGTTGAGAAGGAAGTGCACTAGTAGAAATATAAAACCAAATGTTAATACAAGGAAGAGAGTAACTGAGATGTTGTAAAGAGAAATATTATAGAACTCCTGAAGTACTTTAAAATTGATGAATATATTTTTTTTTAAATCTTGCAAAGGAAAATAGACACAAAATTGCTTTTGTCAACTTTTAAATGGAATGAAGAGTTTACACCTGAAGATTTAGATTTACAAAACAACTTTTGTGTGGTGTTGAGGCTCAAGTCTACACTAATTTTGATGTGAAGAATTTCTTAAATAAGACAGAAAATTCAAATACATTAAAATTTAAAATTTGTGTTTATCAAAAGACTTTAAGGGGCCAGCAGGTGGCGTGGTGGTTAGGGCGCTGGACACCCACATGGCTGACCACGGTTTGAATCCCAGACCTGGTGGCTTGCTTTCTCGCTTTCTCTCTCTCTCTCTCTCTGGTCAAATTAAATAAATGAATAAATTTTTAAAAAAAGACTTTAATAATAGTAGACAAGTAAGTTATGGTCTGGATAATAGATAAGCAACAGATCAAAGGATAAATATCAAGCATATATAAAGAACTCCTATAAATTATTAAAATACAAAAATCCAATATTAAAATAGATAAGAAACTCTTTTCTTTTTTGGAGATATTTTTGCTATAGTGAATGTGTACTCACCAGAGAAACAGAGAGCTACAGAGAGACAGAAAGCAAGAGAGCAACCCCAGGGGGGATGGCCATATTGCAATCCCTTCTCCTCCGTTCTCCTCTCTGGATCCTGGGCATGCATATACATGTGCCCAGGATGAGTTTCAAGCTTCCAGGTTTGAGTCTTGAACCACAGTTGGCCATGTGGGAATCCAGCAATGTAACCATTATGCCATCTGCTGGTCCCAAAAAGAAACTCTTAACACACACTTCATGAAGCAAAAACCCAAAAGGCTAATAAATATATTAAAAGGTGCTACTCTCATTTGTATTAAAAAAGACAAATTAAAATCAGAATGGTATAGCATTACACACCTGCTAGTGGGGAAAAAAAAAATAAAATGAAGAAGACCAGGTGTTAGCAGGAGTGAAAAGCTATAGAAACTCTTCCCATAGTATTGTGTGTCTGGAAACTAGTTTAACTATTTTGGAAAACAGTTTGACTTTATTTAGTAAAGTTGATCATGCATATATTCTATGAAACAATTGTGTGCACAAGAGGTCTTCAAAAAGTTCATGTAATACAATATGTACTATTTAAAAAATGCATGGATTTCAAATTGTTTTCCACAAAAACAAACTCATATTTTAATTCTTTTTTCCCAAAACTTGTTGAAGTACCCTCATATGCATGTGTATATATATATATATATATATATATATATATATATATACACATATATATATGTATTTGTACATATGAATATACAAATAAATTAGTGATATGCATATTTATAATCTAGAGAAGTGTAAGTTCTTGTCTACTAGGAGACATGTACAAGGCTTTTCATTGCAGTAGTGTTCACAAGAGAAAAATTAAAGAGTCCAAATGTCTATCAATTAAAATACATAAAATTTAAAAATCTGCACAGTAGAATACTACTTAATGCTAAAAAATGATATTGACATGTATTCATAGGCGTGAATTCTACAATCATATCGAGTGAAGTAATCACAGAAATGTGCAAAGGGATTCTATTCATGTAAAGTTACATATCATTTATTAAACTATTTAGAAGGAAGTAGTAAGCATTGCTATATTTAGAGATGCATGCAGTAGGTTTGTAAAACTATAAAGAAAAGCAAGAGAGCAGTTACATAAAAAGTAAAGATAATGAGGACTACCCCTTCTGGGTATGGAAGGAATGACTTTAGGAAGGGTCACTTGAAGAGTTTCTAGTATTCTGGAAGTGTAAGAACAGTACACTAGCATAATTTTTTTTAAAAAGTTCTTGATCTCAACATTAATTTTATAGTCAGTTAAGGTTTTCATAATAAAACAAAATTATGAGGGAGTTCATCAGTTTCCTTCTTTTTCTTCACCTTTCCACTGATTCTCTTTTCTTTCTCTCCAATCTGTAAGCTGCTGGTGATTTGGAGCTGTAGCAATCATAGGTCCCTGTCTCCAGGAGAGAAGGTGCTTGGTTCTGTGTAAGTTAGGTTAGTTTAAAAGGCTGAAGTCACCACTAGACATCAACATGTCCCTGGTTTGCCACAATAACAGCTTATTCCTTTCCCTCATCACAGTCCAGAATAATTGTTCAGGTATATAGGTCATTACTGTCTCATAATCACTAAGCAACTTGGTTTTTCACATTTTCTGGACAGCACCACCCTTGTTCACTTTAAACCAGAAAAAAAATGAAGAGTGTGTAAAGTTTTTATGGGCTGGACATAGAAGTAAGCCATATGGAGCTGGCAGGTGATGTGGTGGTTAAGGTGCTAGACTCCTACTTGGCTGACCATGGTTCAAGTCCTGGATCTGGTGGCTTGTTTTTTACTTTCCCTTTTTCTCTCCATCTCTGGTCAAAATAAAAAATAATAATAATAAATTGAATTAAATTAATTCTTTAAAAAGAAAAGAAGTAAGCCATATCACTTTTGTTCATACTGTATTCTAGAGAGCTTTGACACACAATCATTCAAAGCCAAACATGTGCCCAAATCAGACTAGATCTTTGCATGCCAATGAACCTACACCTGAACAGGAAACAATGAAATTCTTGTGTGCAAATGTCATCTTCAATCTCCATTGTACATCCTCTATTTTTCTCCACCAGAGCAGACTATTCATCTTCTTTGATATAAATTTCTGTCGAACAGAAGTGATATGAAATTTCTAACCCTGCTAAACACAGATAATTGTGACTCCAGGTGAATGATTGTTATTTACCCATGCACCTATATCAGTATTCTTATTTCTGGTACACACTCATTCTGAGAATGTTGTCATTTGAGATCCCAGTGTTTTATTTATTTTTATTTATTTTTTGCTATAGGATCCATATGCTCACCAGAGAAAGACAAAGAGAGAGAGAGAGAAAGTGAGAAATCACCCCGCCCCAAGAGGGATGACCATGCTTCAATCCCTTCTCCGTTCTCTTCTTGGGATTTTGGGTGTGCGCATACATGCACCCAATATTTTTTCCAAGCTGCCAGGTCTGGCATTCAGATAACACGCTCAACCATAGGCGATTCAGCCACCTTAACCACTCTGCCACCTGACTGTCCTAAGATCCCAGTTTAATGGATGGATTTTGTTTTAGTCTCCCAGGTTCACATGTTCATGGAAATCAAATGTCTAGGTCATCTTGTTGCAAATCCCCTTGAAAGGAAGTTGCCTCAGTTTTCTGGGTGCCTCTGTAGGTAGCTACCTTTAATTAAATTTTGGCCTGAAGCACCTTTTTTTACTAGAACATTAATGCTTTGAGAAGATTTTTCTTTTCACAATATTAGCCAGGATTTTCCTTGTTTTTCAATAAGAGGGTTAGTCTGTGTAATTCACCAGCCATATCACTGGCAAGGAGAGTTTTGACTTTGTATCTTCAGTGTCTGGTGCTTTGCCCTGAGTTAGCCTAGACGAGTGGCATCTCTGTGCTGCAGCCACCACCCTAAGGACAAGGACCTCAATCTGGCCCTGAGTGCCTCTCAGAGAGTGCTGGGAATATAGCAGAACTCATTAAAGAACTTTTGGATGGATATCTAAAGGGCAGAACATGTTATACTAAACATATTGTTGTAATTTTACCCCTTAAAATATGGATCTATGGAGTATAAAAAGAAAAATATACGAGTAAGTCATAAAATACTAAGCGGTATCTTTTCTCTTACACTAGACTGCTTCCTGCTACTCATACATTGCTAGAACTTCTATTTTTCTTCCACTGGATAGAAATTCAAATCACTGATGAAAAGAGACAAACAAAACCACAATTACCACTTCACATGATTGTGTGTCGGATCCAAATCAGTAGAAGGCAATGAAAAGCATACCAATCTCTTTCTCCAAAACTTCTCTGTTTCCCTGGGTAATTTTTTCATGCAATCATTTTCAATAAATTGCCATTCTAGTTCTTCTTTCTCCAGGGTAATTCTTGGCACTATATTTGCATACACTATTACCAAAGCCAGATCATTGTGGTCTGCATCCCAATGATCTTGTGACTCACACAGTATCTCCCCTTCCACTCAGTGGGATACCACCAGAAATGATGCAAAACAAAATAATGCAAAACAAAACAAAACAATTAAAAAATGTAGTGGTTTCTGTTATCATTCATAATAATAACAGAATTTATGAGCATGTACTATGTCACAGGTATTGTGCTGAAAACTTCAAATGCAAAATTATATTTAATCATCCCAATAAATTACGATGTGCATTTTTCAGGTGAGACAACCAAGGCTCAGCCTCTACTTTGTCCAAAGATACTCAGTCGGTATCTTAGTCAGCAGTAAGAACAAACCATAGAATGAATGGTTTAACCGACAGACATTTATTTCTCACAGTTCTGGAGGCTGGGAGTCAGAGATCAAAGCACTGGCAGATTCAGTGTCAGTTGAGGGTTCTCTTCCTAATTGCAGACAGTTTCCTTCTTTCCGCAACCTCACATGGTAGAGAGTGAGCACTAGTTCTCTGGTGTCTCTTCTTGTAAGGCTGCACTAAGAGTCCCAACCTCATATCATTGCTATGGTTTGAATATGCCCCCAAGACTTCATGATATTGGGACTTTTAATTGCCAATGTAACATTAAGATATGTGGCCTTTAAGAGGAGATTGTCTAAGATCCTGGGAGGAGAATGGAGGAGAAGGTATTGTGGTGAGGCCATGCCCCTTGGGAGATGATTTCTCACTTTCCCTTCACTGTCTCTCTCTCTTTCTCTCTCTCTGGCAAGTTCATGCACCCTGAGGCAAAAACCTCCTTAAAAAAATTTTTTAAAAAAAGGTGATTGGAGACTAGCAGTTTTTCTTTTATCTTTTTTTTTAAGAGAGTTTTTTGCTATAGGGTGTGTGCACTTACTGAAGAGAAGGCAAGAGACAGAGAGAAAGTGAGAAATCACCCAGGAGCGATGGCCACACTGCAATCTGTTCTCCTCCATTCTCCTCTCAGCATTTTAGACACACATGCACATGTGCCTGGCATGTATTTCCAGCCTCTGGGTCTGGGACTTGAATGAAGGTAGACCATGTGAGAGTCCAGTGCCTTAACCACTATGTCACCTGCTGGCCCCATGTGTTGCTTTTCAACACCATCATTGTATATATGAGTTGACTTGCTTATCCTCTGCTTTCTCTCTAGAGTGTAAATGTCACAAGAACAGGAACCAGGTCTCTCTTGTTTGCACTGCACCTCCATAACCTTGAAGGGTACTTGCCATATAACTAATGGAAGATTCATGAATGGTGTCTATCCTGAGGCTGCTCGTCTTTAACATATTATCCTCATGGAGGCAGCATAATGTCTGAAGCCAAAGAGGACATGAGAGTCATAGGGGCATGTGCAGAGCCACCACATCACACATCATCTAACACTGATACTCTAATATGGAAAATGAAGAGGGAATGTGGACACATCCATTAGGAAATATGAATACTCCTATATATGGACTCTAAGGGAGTTGTAATGCCTTCCTTTAGTCCTGCTATGAGCTGAATATACCTTCAAAATCCATGCGTTGAAATTCTAGTCCCCAGTAAAAGCATATTTGGAGATGGCGCCTATGGGAGATCATTAGGTTTAGGTGAAGTTATAAGGATGGGACCTCCATGATGGGATTAGTACTCTTATAAGAAGAGGAAGTGACACTTTTCTGTGCTATGGGAGGACACACTGAGAAGGTAGCCATCTACAAACCAGGAAGAAATCCCTTACCAGGAACCAGAGCTGTCAGCATCTTGATCTTGGAATTCCTAGTCTTCAGAAATGTAAGAAATAGATGTTTATGGTCTAAGCCTTGAGTCTATGGTATGTTGTTATGGTAGCTCAAGCTGATTAAGACAATACCGAAGTCACTCAACCTTATTTCAGGCACTTGCAGAAGTTCTGGAATCTTCTTCCCACTGTGAGTTGCTAACTAGCTTGCTATTAGTTGGTATCTACCCCGTAGCTCTCAGTTGATGTCTGCCCTGTAGCTCTCTCCTTTTTAATAGGACTACTTCCCTGGTGGCTCATTGCTATCTTCTTTGAAGTTGCTTCAATTTGAGTCTCTTCTTGCCTTGGACTTGGGTCACCGCTCCTTCAATCCAGGCTACCTTATCACCTACTGATGCTGCCTGGCCAGCACCACCATCCCAGATGGATTGAGATCACTGGACCGGTGTAGTCTCAACTGTGAATGGTTTCACAGGGATCGTACGTCGGGTCCACCCTCCCTTCCCCTAGCCCCAACACTACTGGTCTCTTCTATGCTGATCTATTCCAGGAACCATCTGGGAAGCCTGGGTTAACCCTTGTTCTGAGAAGGGTTCTGTCTCTCCTTTTCTTATGAAGAAGATGGTACTCCTCTGCTTTTTGCTCCTCTTCTCTCTGGGTAGGATCTCTCATTTTAGAATTCTTAAGCTAGCTATGAAAATTAAATTTTCCTACTCTCCACTGAGGATATTAATATAAGATTCTTCAAATATTTTATAGGTTTTAGTATTTCCTGTTCTCCATTTTTGTTTTTCAACAGCCAAAGAGATTAAATTTTACTTCCTATGTCTCCAATATTGTGTGGAATGCTTTACAAATATTTATTCAACCATTAAGCAAAAATTGATCAAAAGTTCGTATTTGTCTCTAAAGATGACATATGAATAGCAAAATGGCATATGAAAAAATGCTCCACATCCCTCATCGTAAGGGAAATGCAGATCAAAACAACAATGAGGTACCACCTAACCCCAGTCAGAATGTCTAAGATTAAAAAAGCAAAAAATGACAAGTGTTGACAGGGGTGTGGTGAAAGGGGAACTCTCTTACACTGCTGGTGAGAATGTAAATTGGTCCCACCACTGTGGAGAACAATTTGGAGATTCCTCAAAAGTCTACAAATAGAACTACCATATGATCCAGCAATCCCATTCCTTGGCATCTACCCAAAGGACAGAAGAATTCTTCATTGGAAAAGTGCTTGCACATCGATGTTTATTGTGGCCCTTTTCACAATTGCCAAGACATGGAACCAACCCAAATGCCCCCATACGGATGAATGGATTGAAAAACTGTGGCACATATAGTCTATAGAATACTATTCAGCCGTAAAAAAAAAAAAAAAAAAAAAAAAAAAAAAAAAAAAAAAAAAAAAAAAAAAACCTGGCTTTTGACAGAAAGTGGGAGAATATGGAAGGTTTACTGCTGAGTGAAGCAAGCCAGGCTATGAAGGAGAGACACTGTATGTCCCCACTTAATTAATATATACCAAGTGTCCGCACTCTATAACTGAAGCTGACGGGCTAAATGATGTACAAATACAAGAGATGGGTGTGAATGCCAGATGTGGTATGTGTGGAGGAGTGGGGCCTGGGAAAAAACATTTGGAGGAGGAATACGGAGACAGCATTGCTGAGACAGGGAGGTAGTATTGTTATATTTTGATCAACTGGACCGGGGAGAAATGTTCACATATTGAAATGATCACCTTGTAAGCTAAAAAATGTGATTGAATGTATTAAAAAAAATGTAAAAATAAAAATTAAATTAAAAAGTCCATATTTGTTAGGTACTAACCTAGGTGCTTTTCTATTTTGGTAGGTGTTGGTGACTGGCTAACTAAATGTATCAGAATGTAAAACATTTTGCAAAACTCTGTAGCAATAAAAACATAAATGTCTGCATATTGGCATTCTTAGGTACTTTATTTTTCAGAGACCAGCTGTTTGATTTTTTTTAATTAACTTAAATCTTTATTGCCTAGGGAGTGCTGAAGCAGTGGAGTCAGTCTTCCAAATGCCAAGCGAGACCTTGTGAGCTTAGGAAACAGCAACAACAACAAAAATGCTAGGTCAGAGGCATGAAAGCAGCATACCATAGTGGCTTCTGCTCATCATTGTGCTACAAGTTTCAGAATCAGAGTGAAAAGAAGAACGTTAAAAAATTGACTTGAGTCAGAATTCTTCACCAGCACCAACAAAAAACAAAGTCAGAGAATCAAGAAAATCAGAATAGAACGTGCATTTATTTGGGCATCTAAGTTATATTAGGTTGGAAATTGTATAAAATGACAAGCTTTCACTCTCAAGTCACATAAATGCCTCTGAAAGGTGACGGTGACATATACAGGAGTAGCTAGGATCTGATGAGCTAGAGGACTAGAGGAAAGGGATCATGTGACCAGACCCTTCCTCTGGAGGAGGGTGCTCCTCTTTCTTACTTTGTGTACACACATACTTGGTCTTGAATAAGGGGAAAAAATTAAGTTAATGAATATTCTAATATTCACATCATTTCCTAATTATTTTGTTATATTTTATTATTATCTGTGCTCTTGGGGTTACTTTTTTTTTTTTTTTTTTTTTTTGGAGAGGTTTTATCGCTATAGGGCACGTGCGCTCGCCAGACAGACAGAGAGAGACATAGAGACAGAAAGCGAGAAATCACCCCCCAGGGGGGGATGGCCACGCCGCAATCCCTTCTCCTCCATTCTCTTCTTGGGATCTTGGGCACGCACGCACACGCGCCCAGCGTGAGTTTTAAGCCACTGGGTCCAGGACGTGAACCGTGGTCGACCACGTGGGAGTCCAGCGACATAGCCATTACGCTAACTGCTGGTTCCCTGGGTTACTTTTGACTAGGTATCTGTAAGGCAAAGGTGCTAGGTAAGGGCATGCTACTGCTCCTCTCTTCCCAACTCTGCATTCAACAACGTCCCATTGCTAGCTCGCAATCAACCATGCTGGGGGAATTCCACCATGGAAATTGGCAAGTGATACAAATGAAGGCTTGATTTAATTTTTTGTTGATCATCCAGACTTCAGAGAGAGATGGAGAAACTATTCATAATGTAGATTGAATTAAAAAGTGTTTCATGTTACGATTGAATAGCACAAAAAATTGAGAAAATATTCTTCCTGTATTTGAAAACTGTTATCCAATTGGGCAAAGAAGTCACTCATATCATCGATACGTGGGTGAAGTTTCAACACACATCCTGTGGTTTCACTCTTGTCAACATAAATGAAAATAGCAACCAGCATTCATGCTAGGCTGCACCTGGAGAACCTGGTGTTAATCATTTACTAGCACATAGATATGGTCAGAAAGTTACCCGGGAACTACGTTTTAAATATAGATAATTATAAATAACCTGATAGGCCAAGGTAAGGATTTAAAAATTTTTACTCTGAAACACTAAGCTGTGGGAGAATTCATAGCAGAAGAACAAGACAATCTGAATTCTGTTCTAAAAGGTTAATTTTGGAAGCTGGGGACAGAATAGAGAACAGATACACAAATTTTGAAGCAAAGCTAGATTGGGAGAATATACAGAGATTTCCAGTGAGTCATTGTGGTGAAGAAGAAGTTGGACTTGACCGTGTTTTTAAGGGAATGTCAACAGGATTTGCTGATGATGTATTATAGATGAGAAGAGAAGAAAGAATCTGGATGGCTTGAAGCCTTTTGGCCTGAGCCACTGAGATAATCACCACTCCTTGGGAAAAGAGTTGGAACAGAGCCAAAGATTGGTTTAGACATTTTATGTTTGCACATGCACGCTTAGATGCTCAGGGTAAAATCACGGGGATTGTTTTGAGAGAATATGGATTTTAGAGTAGTCATTTGTAAAAGGAGCTCTGAGAGCATCTATTAGAGGAGAGGTTAAGAGTAGAAAGATCTCAGTGCCATTTGACAAGCATAGTTTGCATTCTGGGTTGTATCTAAGGATGACAAAGTGGTGAGGCATTGTGGATAAAATTGAGCATATGGTTTTTTAAAAAAAGCTCTAGCAGTCCTGGGAAAATGGGAGAATTTAGGGCTCTTTGGAAGAAATAAGCCATAGCCTAAAACAATGGTTCTCCTGAGGAAAGCTTAGTCCAGGTGGACAGTGTGATAAAGGGATGTTCATTGCCCCCCCGGGCTTCCTTAATTTTGGAAAATGTAACAGCGTTTAACCCAGCATCTTTCCAAGGTTTACAAGTGTATGGGCCTCACTGTATTCCACCTATTCCCTGCTGTCTTCATCTTGTTCCCAGGCTTCATTTGAGTGATGGCAAATCCATCAGCATGTGGAGCCCAGTAGACTAAATAGAATTGAGAGTCTGAAGATGATTTCTCTCTTGTGAAGCTGGAAAAGGGGATGACACTGGGAAAGGTGATGCAGGTGAGAAAGGAATGACTATTGGGGATGTCTAGGAATGAACATGTGGGATGCCCCATTCTGGTGACATTGTGGAAGGCTGCAAAGAGGACTACAGACAAAGAAAGCAAAATACTGATCAGAGATCACAGGATGGAATTAGTGTATCTCATCTGTCCCACACTTACCAACAGCATACCTGCCCTAGATTTATGTGGTTCATCTGAGGAAGCCTCCAGTATCTTTGGTTCTCACATCATCAGCTGCCTAACTGAGTCATACTTGCTGTCTTCTCCTTACCTGTAGACTCTTGCCTTAATGCTTCTGTTTCAATAGCTTCCTTCAAAGTGGCCACTGTCTGGATTTCCTACTGGAATTTTGGATCATGGTTTTGGCTTTGCCTCTTCCTTCAGCATCAGCATCTGGACTCTCCTCTAATGACCCCACCAGCACTGACAAAGAGAGGAGTTTCTGCCCTGATCTCAGACCCTGTAGAATGCACACTTCCCCAGCCACAGATCCTGTGAAATTCACACCTCACTTTCCACTCACCCCCTCCTGTGATATACAGAACCCTTTCTGCAGGGGTCAGCAGGTAGCATAGTGGTTAAGGTGCTGGACTCCCACATGGTTGACTGATTCGAGTCCCAGACCCAGTGGCTTGAAACTCACACCAGGCACATGTGCATGCGTGCCCAAAATCCCATGAGGAGAATGGAGGAGAAGGGATTGCTGTGTGGCCATTTCCCTTGTGGGTGATATTTCTCTCTCTCTCTCTCTCTCTCTCTCTCTCTCTCTCTCTCTCTCTCTCTGTGTGTGTGTGTGTGTATGTGTGTCTGGTGAGTGCATGCACCCTACAGCAAAAATCTCTCTTAAAAAAATAAAAAGGAAAAAGGAAAAAGAACCCTTTGCCACAATGTGTAGAACCCTTGTTTTGTTAAGAAGATTTAAACCATGCAGATGGTTATTTGGGGCACAACTTCTACAGCTGATTAGAATGACCTTTATGATAAACGTGTGTCATGCCACTGGTATATATACCCAATTTCCGCCCCTCCTTTTCTCCAAAATAATCAAGAATGGCCTAATAAGTGATGGCAATATGAATATCAGAGTTCATGCTTGCTATTTTTGGGGAAAAAAAGAGAAGGCAGACCTAATCAATGTTTTCCCTGTCGTTTTAGTACATTTTTGCATTGCTTAAGAGAAATACTCAAGACTGGGTAATTTATAAAAGTGAAGGTTAACTTTACTCCCAATCCCAGTTGCTGGAAGTACGAAGTCACCACAGGTGATGTAAGGTAGAACTCTGAGCAGAGTGGAGCATAGTCTATATCCATGAGGTCCCTGTCTATCTCATTTCCTTTCCTTAGAAACCTACCAGGACTCAGTCATGGGGGCCTTATTCTAACCACCCAATCCTATTCTCTTCCCATAAGTCTCATCCTTTACTACAATAATTGGATCAAAATTTCCCTCTCTTGATCCCATGGCAATGACTTCACACATGAATTATCAAGGAGCATATTCAAACTATAGCATTTATGTCCTTTCTTTCTTTCCCATTTGTTTTATCTATAGCAAGTATAATTTAATTTGTACATCATGTGTACAAGGGATGGAAAATAGACAAAAAGAAGTAATACAAAGTAGCTTTATAAGATGTAACAACAAAATGCCAATATTAAAGATGGCTTTACATTTTCTGCAGTGTCCTTACCCTGAAAACAGATGGGGCAGGGAAAACTTTTGGAGATGATAGATATATTACCTTGACCATGGCAATAGGATCACAGGTACATGCATATGTCCAAACTTACCAAATTGTACACTTGAAATACATGTGGTGTGTGTGTGTGTGTGTGTGTGTGTTATACCTCAATAAAGCTATTAACTAAAGAAGTTGACAATGAGATCGAATTTAAAACCATCTTCATTCTTTCATTTAGCAAGCTTTTATTAAAGACTGTGACGTGCCAGCACTGTGTTGGTGTGACAGTGTGAAATGAGGCATTGTCCCTGACCCAGGACATCTGTCAGGGAATACAGAAAGCACAATAAACAACCACAATGACGTGGTATCATAGGGACATTCGGCACCATGGAAACGTGTAGTGGGGTAATCCTGGTCTAGGAGTGGGTCAGGATTGCAATGCAGAAATTGGAGACGGCCTCATTTGGCTATCAGTGACAGGCAGAGAACCTTCACAGATTTCAGCCAGGGGGGAAAATCAATTTTCTTGTATATTACCATTTCACTCTCACATCAACATCCCCTTCTTCCTAATCAGTCCCTTTTTAGAAGCTCTAAACATAGTGATTAAACAAAGGGGATTCTAGAAGGGCGGACAAAGCATTAGAGATTGTTTCATTTCATATAAATGCCAAATTTTCTGCATCAGTAAGATTGCAGCTGTGACAGGAATTAGGCTTCTTTTTAAGCCATATATTTTCTAAAGCACCATGCAAGCAAAATATTAATACATCAGGGGAAAAGAAACAAATAGACACAATTATTTTAAAACCTTCTGAGTAGATTATTTTTATAATAAATGAATACATCTTTTTGAACAAAGAAAATTACATTGTTAACATAAAGTGGAACTACATTCTCTAGTTAAATCTAGGAGCACAGAAAGAATCAAGACTTAAATTGAATCTCCTGCTCTGTGCAAGATTCTGAATAGAAGTCAGATTAATTACCATATAACGACTGATATTTTTTATGTAACAATCATTCTATATGTGTTCAGCAATTCTATGTGTATATGTGTTCAGCAACTGTACTTGTATGAGTCATGATTTTAAAGAATCAACCAAAAGGAAACAGTTTCTGTGATAGAATTGATAGGAGGCTGTTCACCTAGGCATGGCTAAAGCATGAATTTTAACTCCTAACAAAATATCTGATTCACGCCAGAATTAATCAGCAGAGGTTGGATACTGTTTAATCACAGACTAGACGTGGATGAGTAAATTAACACCAGATTGGTGACTACAAGTGCTTCCTGGTACAGATGATACCTCTGAACGCCGCTCCAAATAATTCCTTTTATATTCTGCTCCATGTTTTCTTTCATCCTGTGTTTGAACTTTAGTCACAGAGGGATTGATGTTTACTGCAAAGAGCCTGGAGTCAGAAGATCTATATTCTGGTCTCAAGGCTGCTAGAAGTTAACTACTCGACCTTAGGAAAAAAAAAAAAAAATACTCATCGTCTCTCCAGTCTGCACATCTGTAGCACGAAGATGCTTTATAAAGCAGGACTCTGAAAGGAAGAAAACAAAATCATGAATGCAAAAGTGGAGTGAAAACATTTTATTTAATACCAATATAAAATAGCCAGAGAGTCTATGAACAAATATAATTATATATCATAGTAACAATGTGAACTAAATTATTGTTGAGGGGATATCAAACATGAGATTCTTATTTCTAAACAAAATCAACAAGATTGGATAGGTGTGTTTGTGCATGTATGCATTTTTTAACTTCATTTTAAAATTATGAGTGAGAGAGAGAGCGTGAGACTGTACCCCCAACAAGGTCTCCATGCTGCAGTTCACCCCCACGCTCTGCTAGCCCCAGATCATGGGCGCACATGTGTCCTCTATAGTCAAGGAGGTCCCATTCACAAATCTGGAACCTTCCTATGTTGGTCAGCGTCACATAGTATTATGTTTTACTGCTTCCACCACTTAGCCACATGCAGGTATATTTTAGGATGGTGAGATACTTCTAGATTCTATATAGTATTTATATATTACAGAATTATATATTTCACATAGGCATATAATATGTTGAAATCCAGAAATGTGCAAAGAAAGCAATAATTAGTGATTTATTTGGCTGTCAAGTATGTGTTGAGTTACCTCTCCAAATAAAAATCAATAAAGAAAGCTGATAAATGGGCTCCCTCCATGAGGCTTGAAGACAGAGACAGATACAGATGCTTTGTTCTTGCAACCTCTAGCCTGGAATACATAACCATCAGGAGGCAAAGGTATCCACTGTTCATTCCACTGGTAGAATCCAGTTGGGAGGGTGAAGGGAGCCTGATGCAGCATAACATCATTGGTTTGCACATTTTTTGGCAAGTGGGTATGATTTTAATAATTTAGTTCTTTTTAGAGTTTACTTATTTATTCTGAGAGAGAGAGAGAGACCATCCTCAACAGGGTCTTCGTGCCACAACCCACTCCTGGCCTTCAGCCATCTCTGCACATGCGTAAGTATGTGCCCAGTGAACTCAGAAATGTATGTAGACTTGAACCAGGAACCTTCTCAGGTGGAACTCATTGTGTTTTACCACTGACCACCTCTAGCCATCCATAATGGAGTTTTTTGGTCTGAAACCTTGTAGAAATTTAGCAAGTTGTTTTAAACACATTCCTTGTATAAATTTGGCAAATTGTTTTAAATATATTGTCCTTAGAGGACAGATATATGTGTGTGTTCGTTTTTGGCATATTTCTTAGGGAAATCTCATAAGTCATAATACATGGGGGAAAATGCTTTCTCTTTATCTAATCCTGAGGCTTTCCTCTCAACCAGAAATAGCTACAAATGTGCCTGAAACTACAGAGAATTAATGATATTTTTTCTTTTCTTCCATTTTCAGTACCCTATGGTTTTTAGTGATTTATTTATTTATTTACTTATTTTTGCATTTTCCCACATTTACTTTACATATAAAAAAAATTTGCTCATACTCCATAGTTCTTGACAGTTAATAAACAACTTTCAAAATTTCAAAAAACTGAATTTTAAAGATAACTTTCAAAATATTTGTTATAATTTTGTTTGTGACTCTATATCAACAGACAGTATGATTTTAAATATTTTTGAAAAAATATTTACATGTCAGCTACTCAAACTGTTGAAAGGCAAACACCCAGCACACAATTCTCACTTGAACCTTTCCAACTCAACCTTGCCTATCAAGAATTCTGTGGTATATCATCTGCTAGCAAAGATCAGTCTCTTTTTCTTCCTTTAAAGTCCTCCTCAAGGTAATCTTCTGGTTGTGGCTGCTCTTGTGCAATCTTCACAGATTACATGCTGGGCTAGAAAAACCCAGGTTATTTTATGCTATAAATTCTTTCATATGGCTTCTCTAATCCTCTCTACCAGGGAGAACTGTTTATGGCGCCAGACCATCTTTCCAAGAGCTTCTGTTGGCTTTCTTGAGATCTAACTTAGTTCCATAGTTTTCTGGTTATCTCTTCAAATATAACATTCCAGTCAAAGCCCTATCAATGAATATTTTCAATTTCTGACCCAAGGCACATGTATTAATGAACTTACGCAAATAACCCTTCTGCCACAAAATAAGAATTTTCACAAATATTTTCCAATTCCAGAAGGGTCAGGAAGGGAGAAGAGTTTATGTTTCAATGTAAAGAAACAAAGAAACAAACAAAAAACATTGTAACATATTGCTGAGCCTATCAATAGTTCAAAAGAAAGTAAAATTCTTAAATCTGGAAAACAAAGCATAGTAAAAAAATTAGTACTGTTTTAGTCAAAAGTCATAAAATTCTTTCACCAGTTTAGTTTCATGTAATTAATCTCTCTTCTGTTGAATTTAGTGTTACTGTGGTCTGATCTTTCCGTTTAAATCCTGGAAGTGAACACTCGATGTTATTATTGGTATTTCCAGACTTGTTCCTAACATTAAGTTAGTCGTTTTCTTGGTTGCTTTTTGTTCTCTTATTTCTGTCTGTGTGTCTTTAGTTTTCTTGGTATAGCACTCCCTTCAGAACTTCTTGAAGAGCTGGTCTAGTGTTGGTAAATTCTCTCAGGTTTTGTTTATCTGAGAATGTTTTTATCTTTTCTTCACATATGCAGGGCAATATTGCCAGGTATAGTATTCTTGGTTGAAACTGTTTTTCACTAACACTTTGAATATTTTTTCCCATTCTTTCCTCCCTCACATTGCTTCTGATGAGAAGTCTAATGTTAGCTTGATTGGATAACCTTCATAAGTAACCTGGCATTTCTCTCATGCCAATTTTAATATCTTGTCTTTATATGTGGATTTGGCCAATCTGGTTATAATGTGCCTTGGAGAAGATCTTCTTGGGTCGATTCTATTAGGGGTCCTTTGTATTTCTTGGATCTGGATATTTGAATGTCTCTCTAGGTTTGGAAAATTTTCTTCAATTTCATGGAATAGGTTATCAATACTCTTATTAGTTTCTTCACCTTCTGGTATATCAGTTATCCAGATGTTTGGGCACATAATGGTATCTAGTATTTCTCACACATTATTCTCATTTTGGGGGGTTATTTTCAGAGATTTTTGTCTTCAACATCCAAGATTCACTCATCTACATGGTCTAATCTGCTTTTAATATTTTAAAAGTAGGTTTGATTTCCTGTATTACAGCCTTTATTTCTAACAGTTCTGTTTGATTCTTTTTTATGGTATGTATTTTTTCTTTCAGATCATAGACGAACTTCCTCACCTACTGGAACTCATTGTCTCTTTTCTCCTGCACCTTCTGGAGTTCATTGTCTCTCATATCTTGCATCTCATGTAGTTTTGTCACTATGAATATTCTTAATTCTTTATCGGACATTTCCATGAGTTCCATTGTACTGTCTGTGGATGATGAAGGGTTGTTCTTTTCCCTTGGGGAGAGATATTTTCTTGGTTTCTCACATTTCTTGTACCTCTTTGGTGGTTTCTGATCATCTGATGGATTATACATTTCTTCCTAATTTCTTGGAGTTAATTCTGAGTGTTCAGAGTGTACAGGAGGAGGTGATCCACAATCTCTCTGCAGTTCTGTTTCCCTAATGCTCAACAAGCAACCTGTGCTTTTGACTTGGAACTGGATATTACAAAGGCCTCACAGTTTCTAGGGAATAGGTGCACCTGGGCTGAGCTGTGGGGTTTCAACTGAGAGCTTAGGGGTGTGTAGGAAGAGATGAGCCATCCTCTTTGCTGCTCACTCTTCAGTCCCTCTTCTCTGAATTTCAGTCACTTGGTGGTGAATTCATTTTCAGCTAATTTCTTAGAAAAGATTATTGCAACTGTAAGATCATGTGCTTCCCTTTACTGTAAGGTACTCCTTTGGCAATTTCTCTACTGTGTTTTGCAACGTGGTATTCACAGAAAGAGATTTTGAGTTCCGATTTATAAAGAGGAGTTTCTTCATTTGGGCAGGTGGTAGAGTAAGGGTTGAGGAGTTCTCTGACCCTGAATGTATTCAGAAGATTGGCTACTGTGCACATAGGCCTGTCTAGACACTCAATGTGTAAAAGCTGAACAGTAAAGTGAGAAAGTAAGGTTAAAAAAAGGAAAAGAAAAAAGCAAAAACTAGACAAAAACAATCAAAAGAGAAAAAAAAATTTAAGTAAAAAATTGAAAACCAGGGCCAGCAGATGGTGTGGTGGTTAAGGGTGCAGGACTCTCACATGGCCAACTGTGGTTCAAGTCCTGGACTTGGTGGCTTGCTTTCTCACTTTCCCTTTTTCTCTCTCTCTCACTCTGTCCCTTTCTGGTCAAATTTAAATAAATAAATGAATAAATAAATAAATAAAGTTAAGTAGAATAATTCTTAGAAAAAAAGAAAAGAAAAAGAAAGCCATTAAAAAAAAAAAAAGAAAGAAAGAAAGAAAGCCATGTGGTGTGCAAGCATACCAGGCAAATGCGGCAGGACATACCTCAGATTTAAAGTGTCCTCTGAAATTAGCAAAAGAAAGAAAGAGGCCAGAGGTGAAAAGAAGTGTTTTAAAAATTTAAAAAAAGAAAAAATTTAAAGAGAAAGAGACAGAGAGAAGACAAAGGTTGCCATACCTGTCTGAGAGTTTCTGGGGTCTGGAAGATAGGGTTTAGAGCAGAGCTTCAGTCACCTTGGTCCCTTAAAGATTAATCATATTAAGACTGAAACACATTGGATCAACCAGTGGTGTGGAGAAGGCCACCAAATCTCACATGCCTGACTACGTGGTTTGGGTCCTGGATTGGGCTGCTTGAAAAACACACTTGCATGTGTGCATATGGGCCCAAATTCCTTAAAGGAGGAAGAAAAGGAGAAGGGATTACTGCATGACTATTCCCCACAGGTAATGCTTTCTTACTTTTCTTCTCTCTCTCTCTGATGACCAGAGCATGCATGCCCTCTAGCAAATTAAAAAAAAAAAAAAAAAAAAAAAAAAAGTGAAATGTATCTCCATGCTATGTTCGTTTTTCAGGTTTCTTTGAAGTTATTTAGTGTGCTAAGATACAACCACGATTTTCCTGAATATGATAAATCTTTTTAAAAATCAACTTGTAAATTTTTAGCAGAAATATCATGGTAGGACTTCCAGTCTTGATAAGATTGCATAGAACTGTCTCACCACTCCTGAAGCATAATTCTAAATCTGGAGATAATGCAAGAGACATCCCAGGAGAACTCTGAAGGTAAGCTGGTTTGGGGCACGGAGACTAAAGGAACATCTCAGTGACAAAATGTCATATGTCTCCCAAACCCAACAGAGGAAGTCAATTCGACCCTGGCATTTCCTAACCCCCAACCTAACAACAGAATGTAGCCAAAGTAGTCTCATTCCTTCCCCATATTGAAGAGGAGACTCTCTAATATCAGGAGCCCAGCATCAGTGGAACCCAAGACTATTGTTGTGGAAAATTAATCAAACAACAATCAGAAGTAAAGGACTACTCTCCTTCTACTCTAGCCTTTGACACCTGAACTGTTGAAGAACACCAAAACCTGGGGCAGAACTGGCAAGAGAGGGCCACTCACCAGTCTAAGAAAACGTGTTCATCCCTTGGGTTCTATAAGACTCTTAAGACTCCAGGGACCAGTAGTTAGCATAATGGCTATGTTGCTGGACTCCCATGTAGTCGACCGCGGTTTGCTCCCAGACCCGGTGGCTTAAAACTCACGCCAGGCACATGTGCGTGTGTGCCCAAGATCCCAAGAGGAGAACAGAGGAGAAAGGATTGTGGCGTGGCTATCCCCCCTGGGGGTGATTTCTCGCTTTCTGTCTCTCTCTGTCTGGCAAGCGGACGCACCTTATAGCAAAAACCTCTCCAAAAAAAAAAAAAAAAGACTCCCTTCTTCTGCTGGGAGGCACCAGAGAATGACAAGAATAACTGTAGGAAGGACTTAGTCATAGCAAATGGCCAGGCCTCCTACCCAGAGGGCAGCAGGGTAGGTGGGTGGAACCAGCTAGAGGAATGCAGCCACAATAGACAGACAACCTATGAAGACTCTTCTATGCTCCACAGTGAAGTTTCTAGATTTACCTTCACTGCCTGGGAACACTGGTGCATCCTGGGAGCACCTGTTGATGGATTCTAAAACACCACTCCTCCACAAGAAACACCAGAAGCCTGGCTTGGAAAAATCCTTTTGGCCCCCAGAGGCACTATCAACTTAGACTTGCAGACACTCTAGAGAGACCAAGTAAGCCAAGAGAATCAAGGAAACTGTAATCACTCTGAAAACTAAACAGCCACTGAAACTACAGTCCACAAAATTCAGCCAAAACTGGAATTCTAAGCCTGAACGAAGAGGTTAACTACTGAAATAAAAGGTTTAAATAGGACCCACAGCCTCCTAACACAGGAGATAAAATCTCCAAAACAATAGAAAATAATATGTCATATCTGGAATAAAGAAAAACACAACTAAGAAAAGATAATATGCTAACTCCAACAGTGGAATGAATTAGATGCTAGGGTTATCTGACAAGGTCTTTTTAATACCCATCATAAGATCAACCCCATGGTGTGGTGTTTAAGGTCCCACATAGCTGACCACATGGTTTGAGTCTCAGATCTGGAAATGAGAAACATGCCTAGGGTGTGCATATATGTTCCCAAAATCCTGTAAGGAGAAAGAAATGGCAGAAAAGGGATTGCAGTGTGAACATTCCCTATGGTGGGCACTTTATCCTCTCCCTCTCTCTCTGCCTCACTGTCTCTCTCTGGCAACTGCATACACATTCTAGCCCAAAAAAAAAAAAAAAAAGTTTAGTAAGAAAATATAAAAACTGAAGGACCAAAGCAGAACCAGAGTGACTCCATTTTGTCTCACAACTCCATTTTGTTCCACCTTACTGAGGGACGGCACCATTTCAAAGAGGCAAGCCGGACACATAGGAAGAAGTCATGAGACCATTACCCCACCGGGGTTGACCAATGAGAGAAACAAAGGAGATACCAGAAACCTAAAGTAACTTTTTGCCTAGCTCAATGGCTTAATAACCAATCAACCAGAGACAGCTACTCTCCCTGTAATCTACAACCAATGTATTGTCGCCTGAGTGCATTCCCCAGCACCCCTGGACACTTCCTCCCCTCCCCCTTTTTAACCGGCCCTGGCTCCAGCCGGAATAAAAGCGACCCTTGTGTGTTTAAGTCAGAATTGGGATCCGCTCCCTGGTGGTCTTTTGGGAACTTCACAACAGGGGCACAACAAAAACAGATTAGAAAAGATTTCTAAACTAAGAGATAATCTACTTACAGATACAGATTTAAATATTTAGAAACACGACTGAAATAAATAATTTGCTCAGGAAATATAAATACAAATGCCTGAGGTTGAGCATAAACTCATTTCTTAAAATCCTGAATAGACATTCATCAGAGAGCAAATTGGAAGAGTTTTATCAAAGAATGACTCTCCATGAAAGCATCAGATCCAGACAGATTTATAGACAACATTTTTCAAACTGTCAAAGAACAGAAAATTTTTATGCTACTGTTTGAAAGCATAAAGACAGATTAATTTAAAGAAATTAAAATACAGCCAACCTCATTTATAAATATAAGTAGAAAAATATTAAAGACCTTAATAGGCTAAATTCCAAGCATACTAGAATAAAGAATTCCTCAGATAAATTTAAAAATGCTTAAACTAGGAATTCAAGGAGCGTACAATATTTAGAAATAAGTTGACATATAATTATTAGTGTGACAACAGAGATACAGCAGTCATTTAGGATACAAAAACAACACTTGATAAAAGACATCATCTGTTAGATGAGATCAAGAGAAAAAGTTTCAAGAAAGTTACTGACAAAACAGTATGGAAAAAGTCTGTCTAAAATTGGCCATGCCTAGGTAGAGCAGTTGGTGGCATACTGAACTGCAATCTTGCCACATGGCTGACTGTGGGTTTGGATCCCTAAAGGGTGGACCTGAAAATATGCTGGGTACATGTGTATGTTCAAGATCCCGATGAGCTGATTAGCTGGGGGGAGAGGATTGATAGCAAGACCTTGTGGAGGGTGCCCCCTACCCCTGCTCATACACATGCTCTCCAAATATACTTTCAAGGAGGTCTGTCAAAGGGCCAACCCTGTGACCTAGTTGTAAAAGAGCGCTAGAGCCTACACGACCAACTGTTCAAGTCTTAGCCCTGGTGTCTTAAAAATCACACACGGTGCATTTGTTCACATGCCCCAAATCCCAACAGAATGGAGAAGGAGAAGAGGGGATTGTGACATGATCACCAAACCCCATTGGGGGGTGTTTTTTCTTCTCCTCTCTCATTCTATCTCTCTGACTCTCTCTCTCTGGACAGTGCTCACGCTTTCTGGCAATTAAAATGACAATGTCAAACTGATAAGCAAAAAATAAACACATCATTGTCAAATAAATAAAAACAATGTCAGGATGCAGTCCATATTTAATATCATCCCGAAAGGGTTGCTAATACAAAGAAATTTAAATAGGATTTAATATGAGAAAAGAAGAAACAGAAAAACCTTAGAGAATTAAACAGGAAAGTATTATACCTAACTAGAATAGCAATTACTTGGCTAAAAATGTTAGGAGACATAGTATTGATAAGAATGTTCTGTAATCTCGGACAGTTATTTTGTGGATATCAATAATATCACTGGTTGTGATATTTCTATGGAAAGGCATTAAGACCCAGACAGACAACAGATGCAATATTGAAGGAGAATAAAATCAAAGGATGACACTACCTTTGATCTCATTCAATAACCAAGACAGTGCCGTAATGACTAAAGAACAAATAAATTAATGAAACAGGAGAGCCCAGAAACAAACCTGCATGGATATAGTTAACTTTAATGAAGGAGCCAAGGTCATGCAGTAGAAGAAAGGATTGTCTTTTTAACAAATAGCACTGGAACAACTGGACAGCCATATATTTTCTAAAAAGGGGAAAAAAAATCTAGACACTACGACTTTCACAAAAAATTACCTCAAAACTGCCCTATTATTCCTAAATGTAAAATTCAAATCTATAAACTTAGAAGACAATCCAGGTGACCTTTGTTTGGCAAAGAGGTTTTAGATAAACTCTTTGATAAATTTAAGGATTTGGGGGTTGATCAAGGAAGAGATAGGACCACAAGCAGCAGTAACATGCACCAAGATTTATTGGGCTGCTCTTAAGTTGCATTAGAAAGTCCTTTCCAGAAAGAGACCTTCTAGAGACATGGCACAAGGCCATATTCCAGGAGGGAAGTAGGGCAAGAAACCTTATAGAGAAAGAAGAGGATATCTGAGAGGAAACTATGAATCTAGGTGATATTGCTTAATAATAACGTGTGGCGTCTCTGAGTCAGAGTTGCAAAGAGCAGCAGTGGTTTATGGGCTTGTGTAGCTACAGGGTTTTTCTTATTTATGGTTAGCAGGTGTTGGATACAGTTTCATGGGGTATGCAAAACAGGTAGACTCTAGAAAAATCATGTTTATGTGGGCATATATTTTTAAAGCAACAAAATGTGTAAAGCTTTAGCTCAATGGACTTTGGGCTAAAAGTTGTAGCCTGAGGTGAAAAAGTAATAACTAGGGGACATTTTAAGCCAATACACAGGGGCTATTTTTAGCCCATTTAGATAAAAAATACCGTAACAACAGCCCATGAAAGAAATAAATGGATAATTTAGACCTTATTAAAATGAAAACATTCTGTTCTGCAAAGGACAATATTAAAAGGATGGAAAAACAATCTACAAACTGGGAGAAAATATTTGCAAAACTATATCTCATAAAGGACTTGTTTCCAAAATTTGTGAAAAAAAGTGCTAAGACTCAACAGTAAGAAAACAAATAATCCATTTAAAAATGGGGAAAAAATATGAACAGATACATAATCAAACAGTACATATAAATGGCAAATAAACATTTCAAAATATGTTCAATCTCATATGTCATTAGGGGATTGCAAATTAAAATAGTGAGGAACCATTGCACATCTATTAGAATGGCTAAACTCTAAATCACACCAAATGCTGATAAGATGTGGAAGGACAGGAACTCTCACTCATTGGTGGTGGAAATGGAAAACAATAGCAGTTTCTTACAAAGCTAAACATAGTTTTACTATGTGATCCCACATTCACACTCCTTGATATTTACCCAAACAAGATAAAAACTTCTATCTGCACAAACCTGTTGTCAATATTTATAACAATTTTTACTTATAATTACAAAGACTTATAAGCAATGGGAATGCTCTTCAGTAGGTGAATGGATAAACAAACTGTGGCATATTCACACAATAGAACGTTATGCAGCAATAAAAAGAAACGAGCCAGGCTAGCAGGTGGTGTGGTGGTTTAGGCATTGGACTTCCACATGGCCGACCATGGTTCAAGTCCCAGACTTGGCTGTTTGCTTTCTCACTTTCCCTCTCTCTCTCTCTTTCTGTCTCTCTCTTGAGAAATGCACATACCCTATAGAAAAATTAAAAGATGAATAAATAATTGAATTGAATTAATGATTTTAACAAAAAAAAAAAATGAGCCATTGGGGGTTGATGATGGTATAGTGGTAACCCAACAATCCTAAAGACTGACCCTCATGGGAAGGTTCCAGGTTCACATCCAGAGACTCCTTCAGTATGCAGGCATGCATGTTGCCATAATTCAAAGGGGGCTGAAGTTTGGGGTAATCTTGTTGAGAAGTCCCTGTTGGAGGTACTTGTCTCTCTCTTGCTCTCACCAATGAGAGAAAAAAGGAAATAAAACTTAAAAAAAGTGAGCTTTCAAGCCATGAAAAGATATAGACAAAAGTTAAATGCATTTAATTAAGTGAAAGAAGCCAATCTGAAAAGGCTATGTACTGTATGATTTCAACTATATGACATTCTGGAAAACCAAAATTATAGAGACAGTAAAAAGATCAGTAAATTGCCAGAGGTTTGAAGTGGTAGTGGGGAAGCATGGAATAGGTAGATAGAGCACAAGGGATTTCTAGAACAGTGAACCTATTCGGTATGATACACAATGGTGAATACATGACATTGCACATTTGTTAATACAGATGTAAAGAACAAAAGTGAACCCTAATGTTAACTAAAAATTTTAGTTTTTTTCTTTTTAACACATTCAATATTAATTCATAAATCATAATAAATTACCACACTAATGCAAGTGTTAAAGGATTTTGAAAAAGTTTATATATGTATGTATTTTTGCATGAGACAGTCAGAGATGGAACATCCCCAATAGATCTCATTGCCATGGTCTTCCTCCAGCCCTGAATCGTAAGCATGTGCATGCCCAGTGTACTCAGGGAGATCTTCAGATAAGAACCAAGAACTTCCCATGTGAGTCAGCCTCACAGAGTTGTATTTTACCACTGTGTCATCTATTTGGCCCCTCAAAATATTAATAATTGGGCACGTATGCATGCCAAGATCCCTAGAGGAGAATGGAAGAGAAGGGCCTGTGGCATGGCCATTCCCCCAGGGGATGGTTTCTCACTTTCCCTCTCCTTGGGTCTGTCTCTCTCTCTCTGGACAATGTATGTGCCCTAAGGCTAAAACCTCTAAAAACATAAAAATAAAAAAATCAGCCAACTACACAACATAATCTGAATAAACCAGAATTAGGAGTGCAGATGCAGAAGTATCAATAATTATCAAGAAGCACAATAAATATCATTACAGATGTAAGTCAGAATAATTTTAAGGAAAAGCAGAAAAAATACTCATAAAAAAAGAACTAAGTAGAAACACTGAGTATGGAAATTAGAAACATTGAATGAAGAGCTCAGTGGATTCAATACATTGCTCAAAAAAAAGGAATTAGTAGGGGAAATTCAAGTGAGAGAAATTCCAAAAAAAAGTACTGAGGTGGAGTAAAGATATAAAAAAAATATAGCACAAAAGTTAAGTGATTCAATAACTAGAAATGCAAATGTTGATATCCACTGAATAGAAGTTTCTAAAGGAGAGAAAAAAATAGGGAAAAAGAAATATTTAAAGAAATACTATTGAAGAATATTCCGCAATTTAAAAAGACAGAAGCTTCAGTTTATAAAGACTCAGAAGAATCATCAAAATTACAAAAGAAAATTCATATCTAGACTATCATAGTATTATTTATTAATAAAAATGTAAAAAGAAAATTCTAAGAGATTCTAATGACAAAGAGTAACTTATCTGTAGGGGGGAAAATAGATTGACATGAACCAGATGCAGTGGGACACAACTATATTCCCAGGTATTCAGAAGGCCAAGGCAGGAGGATGGCAAGTTGGAGACCAGCTTGGGTAATGGAGCAAGATCCTGCCTCTACAAAGAAAAAAGAAAAAAAGAGTAAATTGATAAAAAGTCATCTAAATTGAAGGCGTGAGTGGCCAGAAGAAATTGGAATAATATTTTCAAACTGTTGAAGAAAAGAATTTTCAACCCAGAATTTTTTTATTTAACCAAACCATTGTTTAGAGGTGAGGAAATAATAAAGACAGTCTTGAGCATCAGCACTTTAGATTTCTTACCAAATTATGACACTCTTCAGAAACTCTGGAGAAAGTATTCCAGAGAAAAGTATTAATAATTAAACCCAGGGGAACCAGCAGTTAGCATAATGGCTATGTCGCTGGACTCCCGAGTAGTCGACCGTGGTTCGTGTCCCAGAGCCGGTGGCTTAAAACTCACGCCGGGCGTGTGTGCATGAGTGCCCAAGATCCCGAGAGGAGAATGGAGGAGAAGGGATTGCGGTGTGACCATCCCCCCTGGGGGGGGATTTCTCGCTTTCTGTCTCTATGTCTCTCTCTGTCTGTCTGGCGAGCGCATGCGCCCTATAGCAAAAAAACCTCTCCAAAAAAAAAATAATAATAATTAAACCCAGGAGATAGATAAACATATTTGTATTTTTCAATAATAAGAAAAATAGTATGTACCAATGTAAACAATAAAAAATGTACAACGTATCTGATTGCCAAAGCCCATAAAAGAAAAAAGAAAGAAAGAAAAGAATATATAAATGGTGAATATTTGGATGTGAAGAGTCAAATGGAAAACATCAATTTGCTCAAGTTAATTTAGAAATACTTCCCCAAACAAATCTGATTGTTTAGAAAATATCTAAAGCTTATTTAGAAAACTAAGCATGTGAGACCAGCAGGTAGCATAATGGTTATGTCGCTGGGCTCCCATGTAGTCAACCACGGGTCAAGTTCTGGACCCGGGGGCTTGAAAGTCACACTGTGCACGTGTGTGTGTGCCCAAAATCCCATGAGGAGAATGGAGGACAAGGGATTTCAGTATGACCATACAACTGAGGGGTGATTTCTCACTTTTTGTCTCTCTGTCTCTCTGGAGAGTGTACAAGCCCTCTAGCAAAAATCTCTCTAAAAGAAATATAAATAAAGAAAGAAAATTAAGCATACTAGAAAAGCAAGAACATTCCTGAAAAAGAAATATATATAGATCGACAGTATTTTCTGTCCGTATAACATTATATTTATTAAAATAGTGTGGGAAAGAATAAATTAGTCTGTAAATGGTGTTAGAGCATCTAATTTACTATATGTAAAACCAAACAGTTATATCCCCACTGAAATAAATATATATATACATATATATATATATATATATATATACACATATATATTTAAATATAAATAATATATATAATAAATAAATATATATAAATATATATATATTTATATAGACAAGTGGGTGCATATTCTTCATTTAAAAAAATAAACAAAATATCTTAGATTCCCTAACAAACAAGAAACTGAGCACTCCAACATAAAAATTGTCAAAGAGTATGATTAAGCCAAGCCTGGGCTTGGTGGTTATATGATATGAGCTGGATCCCTCATGGCTGACTGAGCACTTCAAGTTGCAGACGATTCCCCATGAGGGATGTTTTCCTGTTCTCCCTTTCAGCAAGGGCATGTGCCTCTGGCAAACTAGAAAAAAGAAAAGTATGAATAAGCCATTAAAAATAAAGCCATGATAATATGAGAAATCAGCATAAACATGGAAAAATGTAATGTCATTGGTAATCCAAGGAATGCCAGTTGAAACAACTAAGTACCATGTAGACACCAGTCCACACTTCTTCAATATTGGTGAGAATTAAAATATTGCTTGTCCCAGAGTTACTGAGAATGTCTTTCTTCAGTTAGACCTAGTTGCTCTATATCCAATGGAAATCTCCCCAAGATTGTGGCATGTTTTTGACCCTAGTGTTCAAATTACTGTTCATGCATAAATTCTGCCTATCAATGGTAATTTATGCCCTATACCCCTTGTGAGTTCTAGAGCAGCAGTATTCATAAGACGCTGTCTGGAACCCTCTAGCTTAATATAGCTCAGGGTTCTGATTCTTATGAGCCTTCTATTCAAGATACTCTGGGTCAAGATAAACTCTAGCTCTGAAGGACTCATCATTTCTAGCCTTTTATTTGGCCTCCTCTCATTCATCTCCTGCTTCACCAATATACAGGAGGAATATCTCTATTTTATTCCCCACCTTTTTTTTTTTTTTAATGTTTTTGCCATAGGGAGCTCATACTTGCCAAAGGAAGTACAGAAAGAGGAAAGTGAGAAATTACCCCCTGAGGTGATGGCCAAGGCACAATCCCCTCTCTTCTATTCTCCTCTCAAGATTTTGGGCATGCAGTCATCTATTCCAGGTGTGATTCTCAAGCCACTGGGTCCAGGATTCAAACTGTGGGCAGCCTTGTGGGAGTCCAGCACCCTATAACCACTATGCCACTTGCTAGTCCCTTTCCTCCACTTTTTCCACTCATGCTTGTGCTGGTGAGAATTCAGATTATACAACTCACTGAAGTTCTTTTATTTAGTCCTCTTTTCCAGTGTAAAAAATTTTCTTCTGAAAGACTCTGACATCTGTATGACCTCAATATTGATGTCACAGCTGTGGTGGCCCAAACAGTAGGGTACTGCTGTGCTATTCGGGAGCTCTGTGGAAGGCTCAGGGTTCAGATCCCAGGTTGACCTGAACATGGTGGGTGTGCCTATGCTCCCAGCTGACTGGAAGGCTGGGAGGGATCATGGCTTGATGAGACCCTATTGAGGGTGTCCCTCTCTCTCTCGCTCTTTCTCGGGAAATAAATAAATGAGCTTTAAAAAAATTAGCTGAGACCTTGTTCTCTACATTTGATCAGTGGCCTGAGTCCTCACAGGCTGGGATTTAACATTAAGTCACTTCTAATTCCCAGGCCTAAGCCTATTGTCTCCAGAGAACAACAACAACAACAAAAAAAAAAAACACAAAAAAATTGTAGAGGACTTCTTATACTGATGGAATATAGAAAAAAGCTAACATTGTTATATATTTGGACTATAAAATTTTCTTCATGAGTGAGATTTTTCAATGTGGAATATGCTGTCAAGATGAGAAAGCTTATGGCAGAGAAGCTTATGAGAAAAGAAATTTATTTCCACTTTTAAGAAAATGACCGAGCTCATTGCACTAGTAATTTTTCTCAAAAAAGTGGAAGTGAAAAAAACATTTGTTACCTATGTGATGAAACAGAGTCTGGTCTTGGCATCGGTATGGATTGCAGCGTAGACTCTGCTCTTTGCGTGCAGTACTCATGTGACTTCCTCAGCTTTGGTTTTCTTCTCTGTTAAATAGAAAGATTAACATTACTCAAAAGATTACTATAAATTTGCAATAGAGTCACCTCCCTAGGACATCCTATCCCCAACCTACACTGGATTAGGCTCCCCTCCTACTGTTTTCGCAGCACACTGTATAAATCTTTCATCTGTTGCATTGTATTTTAATTTTCTGCTCATATATCTTGTCCCCCCAGGATAATAATCCACTTTGAGGAGATCTCTTGGTGATCCTCATATCTCAAATGCCTGGTGCAAAGTTGGGCAGACTATCAATATTTAGCAGATGTTAGTAGACCTAAATGAACTGATAATGTAAATAAAAGTTGGTGAAACGGCAAATTCCTTTAGAAAAAAGGGTTACATTCGTTTCCTCCTTCAGCTGAAATCATAGTAACATTGAATTCCTAGATGTGGCAGTCTTGTCATTTATATTGCAGATGGCTTATCTTTGAAGACTTGAATTATTATTTTTTTAACCTCTTAATGGAAATTACAACCTACATGTCAGAGCACTTCACATTCCAGATGTCAGTCTTAGGGGAAGGCTGCATAAGGTCGGTTTTAATTATGTGCAATGAAGCAAATTTAGAGTAATAAATAAGTCTGTCTTTCAATGAATCATTATTCTCATTAGGGCTTTTACTAAAGTAGATTAGGAAAGAACTGCAAAGCACTACTGTATAGAATTAGTGACGCTTTTATTTCTGAATTTATGTCCAACTATGGGTGAAGCTGGGAATGGTTACTATGGAACTTCTATTCCTAGGAACCAATAATTAATAACCTACTTTCTCCTTGCGCTAGTTCTCTATTAGCGTTTAATGTATTCCATGTTTAGTACGGTGATGTCAAGGGGCAGCATGTGGAGCACATCACAGTGGTTTTTATAAATTTAGAGCCCTCCCCAGACACCAGGAGTCAATGAATGTTCAAGATCTAGAATTCTATCCCTGGGTAGATTTGGGGAGGTGCCCTGCCCTGGGTGATTCCAGGGCACACAGCTGATACAATTGTCCGGTCTCAGAGTTCTTTCAAAGAGCTTTCACAGTTTCCCCAGGAACTGGAGGGTTCTGAGAAGCAAGATGCAGAAGCCACTGTCATGCCCCTTTCTACCTCCCAGCTGAGGTTGCTGTCTCAGCCAGCATTTTGCTCTAGCAGGTGTTTTGGTTTTCTAGGACCTCTCTGAGTGACTTTCTCTTTGGTGGGGTCCTCTGGGGAGGGCAGTAACACAAGTCACAAGTCTGAGCTGCGACCACTGGAGCCCTTGTCCCTTCCCATGTCCTACTGGTGACTTGATGACAAGTATTTGGCAGGCTCTGGGCCCAGTGGAGCCGAGAGGACTCATGCCGGCTTCTTGGCTGTTGCTATTTCAGGTCTTTCCACCGAACTTTTCCCTACTGTTGAATATACAGAGCAAAGGGGAGAGACGCAGAGCAAGATAGGAAAAAGGCCAGTAAATCGAATGTTTTGGAAGGAAGAATTTCATGACAGAGATCTGCTGCTAATGTTTCTGAATCATTCTGGAATCACAGAACTACACCCAGGAAAAGATCAGATCTATTGCTAATGTGTCTGAACCGTTCTGGAATCACAGGACTGCACCCAGGAAAAGACCTCAGAGCTCTCATGCAGACTCCATTTTAGGAATCAGAGATGCTGACCAGGGTATTCAAGATCACACAGCCAGTTAGCAGTGGTGCAGTGCTGAGCTGGAGGGTCTTGGACTTCTGGCCTTGGGGAGGTATTCTTTCTGTACTCTCTTCTGGACAAAAAGACAAAACACTTTTCTGTATTAATCTATCTGACCTATGATAGACAATATTCTAGGAATGCACATCTTTTAAAAATCTAAATAACAAAGATGAAAAACTGATACTGGTTTCAGTTTTTCTCATATTAAGATGAAGCTCTTATTGCAATGGGATAGAAGACAGAAATGATTAAATACCATCCTGAAGGTGGCCCCTGTACCGTAATTCTAAATCTCCCAAATTCTCATGGGCACCCATCCACAGTGTGCCTGGTCGGGGAGGGAAAAGTCCACTGAAGAAAAATGTCTCCCTTTTGACTTTGTCTTACTGATTATTTCTCTAAACATGGTGCACAGTCCTCCCTAGAACACTAAATGCTATCTTACCTCACTAGCTGAACCACAGTTGCCCCTTTAGAACACAAAATAGTCAGCAGAGAGTGTGTGCCATGCTCCTAACGTGAGGGTAGACGCCACTCATGTCGTTGCCCATTTTATTTACAACATGTGCCTTCTTTTCTCAGAAATGCATTGTTTGAAAAATTTTTTTCCAGAGGGTACAGAACTCACTGGAGAGAGCCAAAGAGAGAGAGAGGAGAGGAAAAGCAAGAAAGTTCCCCCACGGGAAATGGCCACTCCACAATCCCTTGTCCTCCATCTCTCCTCCTTTCAGGATCCTAGGCACACACTCCCCGTGTGTTTCCTGGGGCATCGGGTCAAGGACTTAAAAACTGTGCAGTGGGCCATATGAGATCCAGCTGCTTTAACCACCACACCAGTTCCTGGGTGGCAGCCCCAGAAACTTCTTTTTTAAAGTTTATGTATTTCTCCTATAAGAGAGAGAGAATCAGAAAGAGAGAGAGACAAATAGGCATCCCCAACAGGTTCCCTACACCGCAGTCGGTCTCAGCCAGCCCAGGTCATGGGCATGTGTATACATACCTGGTGTCACAGGGAGGTCCCTTGACACAAACCCAAGGCCCTCCCACGTGAGTCCAGTTGCATCACCACCATGCTACCACCTGGCCCTTTACTCAGAAACTTTTAAGAATATGGTAGGTTTGGGACTTTGCTAATCGGGTCAAAGGTAGTAGAGTTTCCATAGAATTTCATTTTTATGAGACCAGCAAATGGCGTAATGGTTATGTCGCTGGATTCTCACATCGTCGACCACAGTTCAAGTCCTGGACCAAGTGGCTTAAACTCACACCAGGCACATGATATGAATGCATGCCAAAGATTCTGAGAGGAGCACGGAGAAGAGATTGCAGTGTGCATCCCTCCTGGGGGGTGATTTCTCACTTTCTGTCTCCCTGTCTCTGTCTTTCCAGCAAATGCATGCACCCTATAGCAAAAACATCTCTCAAAAAAAGGAATTTTATGTTTTCTATTCCTAAAGATACTTAAAAAAAAGAGAAAAGTTGTAATTTTCAAGATTTAACAAATGAAGATGAAGGACACCCAGTTAAATTTAATTTCAGATTGGGACCAGCAGTTAGCATAATGGCTATGTCGCTGGACTCCCATGTAGTCAACTGCGGTTCGAGTCCCGCACCCGCAGAGTGGCTTAAACTCACGCTGGGTGCGTGTGTGCCAAATATCCCGAGAGGAGAATGGAGGAGAAGGGATTGCGGCATGGCCATCCCCCCAGGGGGTGATTTCTCACTTTCTGTCTCTCTGTTTATCTCTGTCTTTCTGGCAAGTGTATGTGCCCCATAGCAAAATCCTCTCCCCAAAAAAAGAAGAAAACAATTTAATTTATAGTATAAATTCATCCATACAATGTTTTGAGGGTCCTGTATTTTAACTGGCAACCTAAAGAGAGAGACAGAGAAGAGGAAGAAAATGGAAGAGGAGGGGCCTGAGAATGAGGAGAAAGAGAATAAACTCCCATGATTACAGTAATGTCATGGGGGGGAGTGGCATTAAATTATAAGGTTAGTTCCCTGCATTGTGGCTTGCCCACTTGAGAGAAAGACCCAGAAGAAAACTTATTTCCCATGAAATCAGTGCTCAGGTAGCCCAGTCTTATTTCCCACTGAATAAAACTAACCATACTTGACATTGCTCCATTCACTCATTCCAGATCATTTATTACTTGGCAAGGGGACAATGAGGCAGAATATTCAGATTCTCTGCTCTTCAAAAGCTCAGCAATCCTAAGTGCCATAAGAAACATAGAGCAACTCGCTATAGGGCATGAAAGAGGGAAGACTTCCCCAGGTTGCAGTGAACATGAATATTTATGGGGAACAGGATACATATAAAATCTATCTTGGAAGCTTGTTCGGCATCTGAACTGTTGACAAGTAAGGTCATTTCTGGTCGCATTGGATTCGTAGAGGTTTCTAGGGAGGATAATCAGCAGCAGATGACGATAGAGGCATTAGCAAGGATAGAGAGGCAGAGAAAGTCATCGGAGAGCAGGCTGACGGTTAATGAAGCCACCTGGGTGAGAAGAGGAGGGAAGGGCACGGTCAGCGTGTGAGGTGGTGTTTGAGAGCAACACTGCACGCTGACTACGCTTGTATCGATTTTTTGCTCTGGGAAGAATATTTTTAGAAATGCATCTTTTCCATAGATCATATTATTTGTCTAGATTTAGTCCATGATGTGGTCATTTTCACATGGACACAAGTATTAACCGTCCAAGAATTTAACAGCAAGTGAGAGATGACTAATGAATTCAGAGTATCTTCCTAGTGGTTAGAATTTTCCCTTTCAGGAAGGAAATCTTTCATTTTATGTAATATATATCAAATATTTGATATGTATTAAGTTAATTTATATTTAAGTATTTATATTTAATATATACTTGATATATATTAAATATATTATATAGAGGTTTATAGGATATACATTTATGTAAATATAGTATAGTAATTTGCTATATTATTTACTATATCTGATATATAGTAAATAATGTAGGAAATTTGTAATAAAATATTTACCATATATTTTATTATATCATAACTTTTATTATACATTATAATATATGTTATATATAGTAAATAAGTGGAAGGGTTCCTTTCTGAATAAAATACATATTATATATAACATCATTGCATATAATATATAATATGTACAGTGGCTCATCAGTAAAATTGATGCAAACAGAGCTAACTTCTATAAGTAATGTAGTATTATTTCCCAAGTTCATCAGCCCAGTTCTCTTAAATCAATCATGTTCTTAAAGAGAGTTTCTGGTAAATTTCAAATATGACCGAATACAGAAGTCTCATGGCAAAGTATATATGAATAATTTCTGGTTCTTATTGTTCTTTGTCTTCTCTTTTTAAAGAAAGCCAGATCTTTATTATTACTCACAAAGGCAGCCATTCCCAGACCTTCAATGATTTAATGAAATCAAGAATTTGACATCTTGTTCATAAAACGATCCAGAAATACCAACGAAGTCTTATATTGCCAAAGGCTAAAAAAGATTTTAAAATGAATCCTCCTTAAGAAATATGCAGTAACACAGCAATTTTAGGTCAGAAACAGAAAATGCATGAAAAAATGAAGAACATAGAGCTCGACTCTTAATATCCCAAGAGGAAAAAAAATGATCAGATGTTATATGCTATAAATATAAGAAATAAAGAAGGGTCCAAAAGACTGGATTATAGTTCAACTCGCTATTGTTTTTAGACTTAGAGGGAGGATACTGAAGGTTTTATGAATACACCCACAGTTAACAAAAAAAATTGCAAAACTCTCATTTATTTGGGTAACCAAGTAAGTAGCCCTGGACATCATCAGCCTGGGTTCATATGCAGATACACTAACATTAATGTCCAGATGGCGTTGGCTCTGGGCCTTCACTTACTGTGGTGGGCCTCATCCCTTGGCGTCTCTCAGGGTCTACTTCCCAGTGCTCCCAGCTTATTCCGTTAACCTCACTCTGTGTCCAACCTTTGCTCTGTTCCACACCTGCTCTGCTCCTTCTCTGCTCCTACAGAGATGCCCTTGAGAAACTCTGTGCTGTACTGTTTGGATCAGCCATTTGGGAAAGTCTGATAAAGATGCCCAAGGGTACTTGCCTTCCCTGACTACAGCTATAGATCTGTGAAGTGTCCCTGTGGTACCAGGACAGAAATTAAATGAAAGAACTGGCCAGTTCTAGACAGCACACATGGGATTTGAGCAGCCTTCCTTCTCCAACCTCCAGATTAGGTAGGTCCCAAGTTTCTTCCCCACCTTTACCTCTTCTCCACCACAGCACTAGACTCGGTCATTTGTGCCAATGATGATTTGATACATAATTAATTATACAAATTTTACATCATTTCTATATTTATTAGGCCCCATCCCTAACACGGTGCCCAGTAAATGTTTATAGGACATAAGCATTAATGTTTGTCTTAGAGATGGTCTCTTAGTTTTTGCTACTAGTCACTCATAATAACAATGGTAGGCAAATATAGGGTTGCCAGGGAAGTCATGACATATTTTTCCTATGTTTTTCTATAAAAAATTGTCATGACTTTTCAGACAGCCCAATAGTCTTTTTCTATGTGCTGGCACTTCTAATGCTTTACATATTTACCCATTTGTTCCCCATTAAACTCTAATGGAAATGATACTTTCATTTTCCCACCTGACAGAGGAGGCAGTTGAGGAATAGAGAAGTTAAGAAGCTTGCCCATAGTCAGCCAAGTCGTGAATAGCTGAGTAGGATTCTGCACATCAAGGCTCTGGTTTTTGAACTGTGCTCTTAACTTCCCAAGGAATCGTTCTTAAAGAGAAGTCCAAGAAGTCAAGTGGAGGATTTCACTCCCCTCCTCTCTGTCCCTTCTATGCTTCAAGTACTTTCATCAGAAAGTAAACTTCACTAAAATAAATAAATACATAAATACATAAATGAATGAATGAATAACGACAGCAGCAATAATAATTTCCTCTTTTCTTTCCTTCCCCCTCACCCCCTCCCTTCCTTCTTTCCTTCTAGTTCACAGAGCTCTCACACTCTCCATGTCTGGCCCAGGCCAGGCATCAGAACTATGCTAATTACCAATTTGTCCCTGCCACAGAATGACGGTCTAGTGAGAAAAGTCGAGAGGCCAACAGCATTCACAATTTCACCTAAATAAACAAGCCCCATGGAAGCATCTGCTAAACCTCATTGCAGATAATGCTGGCAGAAAAAGCCAGGGACCAGCAGGAAACTGACGGAGTTCATGAACAAATTAGAGAAAAATGTCTGGGCCTAAGTCAAGTCTGACTCTTGGCTCTCAAGACTACAGCTGAAAACATGGACTGTGCAGTTCACAGGTAGGAAATAGCTGCCAGATGTTTCCAAGGAATAAGTAAAAAGAAAGCTTCGAAATTGCTAGGTTTCCCATAAACCTCATTAGACTTTACAGAGAGGACTGGAAGGAAGAAGAATAGATCGCGTAACTGAGAGGTAGAAACTTAGCACTTACCCTAAGCGGTGTAATTTATCATTCTTTCAGGAGGAATTTTTTTTTTAAGGGAAAAATGAACGATTCTATCTTGGTCTGGTTTTTGTTTAGTGTGTGAGTTTATGTTTTAAGAAAGGCCATAGGATACATATGGTATATGTAAGTCCTTAAGTGGAATGGAGAAAGCTGAAAACGTGTGATCCCAACCAGAGGTCAAAACAAAGCCTGGGAAACTCTGGTTGGAAGGCAAATGGAAGACCCCATTTCTCATAGCTACTTCTCCTTAAGGGAAGCCAGTATAATGTCATAGATCAACGCCTTTGAAATCACAAAGCTTGTTAGGACTGTCTTGGTGGTTTACTCCCTTTGTAATCTTGGATCAGTTATATAACCTTTCTTTAATATATAATTATTTTATTTTATTTACTCATTCATTTATTTTTTAGTTTGACCAGAGAGAGAGAGAGGGTGAGAATGAGAGAGAGAGGAAATGAGAAAGCAAGCCACCACCAGATTCAGGACTTGAACTCTGGTCGGCCATGTGAGAATGTCCAGTGCCTTAACCACCACGCCACCTGCTGGTCCCCTATAGAACCTTTAGAAAACTTAACTTTATTCATCAGTAGGATGGAAATAATAATAGTTTCTGTAATAATTAAATGAGATCATGCCTGCAGATAACTTTTCAGATCCTTGAGAAGGCTCGAACTCTTGGCTGTTGTAGTGATGGTGGTGCTAGAGGTGGAGTCTACATGGAAGAGGAAAGGGAAGGGGAAAGGGGTGGCTTTTTACTATTTCCACTGCTCTTGTCTTCATCTCACTCTTTAAATAAGCATAATTAATAATTCACTGTTGCTAAGAAAATAATAATTCTGAGACCCTTTAGACATAAGCACATTTTCAAATACCACTTTATGTCAAAACTCCAACCCATATATCTGTCTTTGGCAAGATCCGTGGGAGTTATTTCCCATTAATGTTGATTTAAAAGCTTTGGTGACATGGCCCAAATATCTCCAATCTCTTCTTAATAAGGTTAGGCTCTATATTTAAACCCTCACTGAATCCATTGATATTTTCTGCCTGTCTAGGGAAAGCAATCACAATGTTGTGTGCCTGTAAGTACAAGTGAAACACTGGTTGACAGCCTTGGCACAGCTACTGCGAGAACTTGGAACTCTGTCTCAGGTTACTGGGTAAACGACAATCAAAAAGTCCCCTAAGGACTCACCAGGGTAGGGATGGAGTGTCCTTGCCACTGGATGGTTATGTGAGGGCAGTGTGCTATCTACATCTCCCAAGCCTACTGGGTCACTGGTGGCCTTGGTTTCTACTTGTCTTCACCACCTGCATCCACCCAACCAGGCCACGAAAAACAAGCTAAGTGACCACAGTTAGGAAGACTATGTCAGACAGCAACCGCAGCATCTAATTCTGACTGCGTCATTCTCCTTGCAATTACTTGAGCCAAAACCATAGTGAGAGGAAGGAGAAATCCTAGAAAAAGCCAGATTTAAGCAGAGAAACTAAGAAGGGTAAACATTTTTGAGAATCCAGTCGCATGCCTTCCTGAGCAAGGAAGTAGCAAATTTCTTAGTGAGCAAAGGTTACTAACATTCTCTTTAAATGTGCTGCTCTAACTCCATAACGTGGGGCATTACTGCTGGACTATACTTCCTGTCACCATTTATTTGGTAGTTACAAGATACTTCTGATTCAAAAACTACCTGGAAGCCACATTCTCCACTACCTAAACCAAGTTATCCCACCAATCTCAGCAGAACTTGGGCCCAATCCAAGAGCTGCGTACAAAACAGCGAGATGAATAGCTTTTGAAAGGGAAGAAATTTGCTGCAACAGGAACGAGTGAGGGCACGAATTTTTTCAAAAGATCTGGAGTGAAGTCCCAGGGGCAAGGGATGGCCTTTGAATTATCTGATAGACGTTTCCCATCTCAATGTCCATTGAGGGTTTGGTCACAATGTCTACATGCCAGCAGGGTAAAATAAAGCAATCTGGTTGTTTCCAAAACTGCCAAAGCTCTTCTTGTGAATCATTGCAATCCGAAACCCTGTGAAGGCAGAGGGCAATCTTGCACTCCATTTGTTTTCTTTTTCTTTTTCTTTTTTTTTTTTTTTTTTTTTTTTGGGGGGGGGGAGGTTTTTGCTATAGGGTGCATGTGCTCACCAGAAAGACAGAGAGAGACAGAGAGGCAGAAAACGAGAAATAACCCCCAGGGGGGATGGCCACACCGCAATCCCTTCTCCTCCATTCTCCTCTTGGGATCTTGGGCACGCATGTACACGTGCCCAGTGTGAGTTAAGCCACTGGGTCTGGGACTCAAACTGTGGTCGACTACATGGGAGTCGAGCGACATAGCCATTATGCTAACTGCTGGTCCCCATTGTATACTTTAACAAAGCTGGCATGATAGTAAGCTATGAGCTTCCTGAAGGAAGAATTCACAGCACCCAGGAGGGTTCTGGTATAGAAGAGGACCTCAGTGTTTGGTGACCCCTGACTTGTCACATCTGCTCCAAGTCCGTGGTTAAATTGGATTTCTGCATGTTTCTTACTTATCCATCAACTTCCATTACTACTAAGGTGTATGTTTGAAGATAGTTACATTTTCCTCAACTTCTTTATTGCATAGCCACATGTTGCACGAAGCCATCAGTCTCATCACAGGCTTTTATAACCCCTGTATTTACACCACTTTTCACAATGTCTTGTGGACCTTTTGCTTATCGCTACTACCGTTAGGCTGAACTGCTTGGAAGGGAAAGAGGGAGGACTTTGTTGATCCCTGTAACACCAGTGCCTAGGGCAGTTGGCCGTGTTTTGGAAATACCTTATAAATGCTTATCACATGAAGTCCACACTCAAAGTTAAGACTTGGTGTTTCTGAAGCATTTCAACTGACATTTATCAATTCTAAGACTTTAGGGGAAAAAGTTTTATTTTTTTTCTTGGTGAATCAGAACTAGATTGTGCAATTTGCATGAGACAAACAAGCTAATGCTTACCTTCACTTTTTATTGTATACTGTTCTCCTTCATGCTAATTTTGCTGTCAGAGGTCCAGGGGGAGACTGGAGCACTTTAATTATGTTTCTTTTGCAAAACTTGAAAATACAAGTCACATTTTTCAAGCATACTCTTTTATTCAGGGTTTTTTTTTTGTTTTTTTTTTTTTCTGTTGCCTTTTTTATTTCCACAGTGGCTGTCATTTCCTATTTAAAGATAAATCTAGAGCACTTTGGGTTTATAGTGTAACAAAGCATAATATCTTCTTTTAACATTATGCAAATATTTGTTGAGTTTCTATACTGCAGAACACAGTTGGAGGGGTTAATGAGGAGAGAGAGAGAGAAAGAGAGAGAGATGGATTCAGTTATTTTCATCAAGCTTAAATTCCAGAAAAGGGAAGATAAACAATGAAGAACTTAATAAGAATGTTTCTCAGAAAACATCCTAAAAAATTAAAGTAGGGGTGTGATTGACAGGCTGCATTGGACCACCGTGAAATGGATGGTCAGGGAAGGGCATTCGAAGGAGGGGACATTTAATCTGAGAACCATATGAACCACAGGAGCTACCCCTGGACCTGAGGGGAGGGCTTCCCTCATAGAGGGGTATTTGTGGGCACAAGTGCAGCTGAAAATGAGCTTGGCTTGTCCAAGTAACAAAAGACCATCTTTTTCCTCTGCTGGAGTCTGCTGGTACAGGCTGCCTCTAGGTAACCTCCAGAGAGCTGACTCCCAGGTCTCTATCACTAATTATAGCTCTCTTCATATTTGCTGGAAATCTTGACTTTACTGCAGACCTTGTGACAAGGAAGCTTGAGTCTTATCACTCAGGCAAACTATCATGCATCTATGTTTTAGTAGGCACTGGGGTATGGAACAAACTTATCATATCCTCAAGATCATTAATAACATTTGCAATTTTTCTGTTTCTGGTAACCAAATACTGGAAATACTACTTTCATCATTTCCTATATGTGGTTTCCTATGCGCATGTGCACGCGTGCGCACACACACACGTAGGTTTAGAAGGATGTGATTTTCTTGGAGATTTTGACTTCGAGAATTCTGTTACACTATTTATTTATGGTTCACGATGCACACAATAAAGAGGCAAGACGTCCTGAAACTCCTTGTCCTTCCTCTACCCTTACACACACATACATATGTGCATGCATACATGCTCTGCATATTTATATTAAATCAAACCTTTTATGGACAATCAGTCTAATCTGGAGTTTTTCTTATAATTGAATTTCCCTGCAAGGCAATGGCCGGTCTGTGGCCCCCAAAGCAAGCAGAACTGGCCTCACTCTCTTCCCTCCCTGCCTCTGTCCCATGGGAACTTGCTCTCTCTGCGCTTACAGCTGGGCTGAGAGGCCACCCCCTGGAGCTCAGGGTCTGCTATGTCCTCCCTCAGGAAAACACAGGACCACAGAGGTTTAGTATTACTAAGAAGAGGTCAAGTGTTTTTCTTTTTTACCCCTAAGTCTTCCCAGTAGAAGTCTGTGGAGGGCTTTCTCTCTAAAAAAAAAAAAAAAAAAATTTTTTTGAGAGGTTTTTCCTATAGAGCACATGTGCTCGCCAGGAAGACAGAGAAAGACAGAGAGAAAGAAAGTGAGAAATCACCCCCTAGGGGGGATGGCCACGCCACAATTCCTTCTCCTCCAGTCTCCTCTCAGGATCTTGGGCACGCTCACACACACACACCCAGCATGACTTTAAGTCACCTGGTCCGGGACTTGAACCATGGTCGACTATGTGGGAGTCCAGCAACATAGCCATTACTGTAACTGCTGGTCCCATCTCTTTAAAAGTTTTTGCTTACATAAAGAGTAAAGCAACACTGGTGGAGCTTCGTCATGTTTTCTCATGTATTCCTTGCAGCTGTCCTTGCCCTGCCTTTATATTATAGAAAAGAAAACTGCAGATTACGGAAGGCGTATAAAAATACTTTTGGTCACACAGTTGACTACCTAGTGTTTGAACTGGGATTTGAATTGATTTCACACTGAAGTCCACTTCTTACAGCTTCAGGGTGCCACATACTCTTCATGGAAAGCCCTGTTTGGGCTTCTGTGTATACCAGCCCAGAGGCATGGAGCACAGTGTAACTCCTGAGTTGATCAGTGGGATTGTTCTTGCTCTGAAATTTCTGTAATTGAATTCCTAGGAAATTTCTCGACTTGAGAAAAATAAACAATAGGTAGAGAGAGAAAGAGTAAGAAATAGTAGGGGTAGAGGCCAAGAGGCACAGGGAAGGGGAAGGAGGAAGAAAAGGAAAACTCATATTTATGAAGCTCTTACTATATTTTTAATATTAATAACTGTGCTAGGCTTATAAAATTCTCCACTCCTGAGCCTTTGACTGGGTTATATCGATTTCCCAGCAATCTAAGAACTGCTAGTCCATGGAAAGTCCCAGATACTACCTTGAAACAAAAAGCAACTCCATGTTATTTTGTTTTGTTCTGTTTTAATGCCAGAGATTTAAAAGCCCCAAGAAAGCAGCCTTACTGCTCTTTGGCACCTCTCTGTGGCCATTTGCAAAAACACATCCAGGAGTTTGGGACTTCGAAGGAACCATTAAAACATGGAGGACGTTGTGCTGAGTGAAATAAGCTCATCTGTCTGACTTTACTTGTGTGTGGAAAATAGTCAAACTCATAGAAATAGAAAATAGAATAGTCATTGGCTGGGGCTGGAGGGAGGGAGAGGTAGAGCGATGTTGCTCCATGGGTATAAAGTTTCCGTTATATGAGACGAAAAGTTTCTAGAGACCTGCAGAACAACACCATGCCTACCTTAATAATACAACATTGTGCATTTCAAAATTCATTGGGGTATATCGCATGTTAGGGGTTCTTACTAAAAATTTTAAAAAGACAACAAACAAAAATCCACAAAAAGACATGAGGAAACTCTTGGAGGTGAAGGACATACCTATTAAATTGATCATGGAGATGGCATCACAGGTGTGTGCCTATGTCAAACTGTATACATTATATATATATATATTATAGCTTGTACACACATTACGCATGTGTAGTATTTTTGTATACCAATTTACCTCAATAAAATGGTTCATTAAAACAACCCTATGACCTTGCAAATGTCAGCTCAAATAACAAAACAAAAATGTGTGGTTGATATGCTTAAGTGAGAAGTAAGTGCTTGGTTTTCTTCTTGTTCATCTTTTCTGCTTTCCATCACATTAAGAATGTAAATACAGGGCCAGCTAGGTAGCCTGGTAGTTAAGGCAGCTGGACCCCATATAGCTGATTATGCAGTTTGAGTCCCGGACCCAGCAGCTTGAAAAAAATGCACCTGGCATATGTGTGTGCATACCCAAAAACCCAAAAGGAGAATGGAGGAGAAGGGATTGCAGTGTAGTCATCCATCATAGGGAGTACTTTTTCATTTTCCCTCTTTCTCTCTAGCACAGGCCCTATAGCAATAAAATAAGATAGTAAGTAGATAATAGACATGTGCTTCTTAAATGTTAGTGTCTGCCCTCTAAGGATTTTCTAACAGAAATGTCTGCAGAGAGGCTTTGGAAATGTAAGAGGTCTGAATTAAAATACAGTTCTGCCATTGGGCAGCTTTTGTAAGAGCTGATCTGTCTGCACCTCAATTTCTCAGTCTGTAAATTGGGACCAGTGTAATTTGTGACCAATGATAATTTCTGCCATGTGGAGATGTGGCAATTAACTGAGACAATGCATGTGAAAGTATCTGACTCACCTAAATGACTAGTACAGGTTAGCTCTTTTCTTTTCCCTCTTCTTTGTCTGGTACACAAAGAATTATTTCCACAGACCAGTTTGACATTAAACACTCTTGGTTCAGAATAAACGTTGCTCTGTTTCTAAATCTCCTCTACGGGAACAGCTCATTCCTTTGGAAAACAGGGAAAGAACGCTCTCTAGGTGACTTTCAAGGTGATGTGATCTATATGAATGAGTCAAGCGAAAGCAGGTATCTATGACAAACCCCTTTTGATAGGCCTTCAGCTAAGGGACCTGCCTATGGAATTCTTGATGGCTGTGGATCTAGTCTGCTTTTAACCTTTTCTGTGAACAGTTCACTGCTAAGGGCTGCCATCTTGGAAGGGAGTCATTTCACTCATCTAGAGAAACACCTGCCTTCAAAGGACCAAAAACAAATTCTTTGTGTTTATTCCTCTTGACTGCTGTAGTCTACCTATAGCTGTGGTTTACCTTTCACAACACATGTCTTTTCTGCCTTTATTGAGAAATATTTCCAAATCAGATGCTGACTGCAGGTCAGTGCCAAAAGCAGGTACTTGCAAAGTTGGAAAGGAACAAGGAGAAAACACCGGCCTTCTGGGAAGCTACCAAAGGAAAGAGAACTTGGACTCAATTTGTTCTGCTCTGTTCTAGGGGGGGAGAAGTGTACTCCTGAGAATGTGTTGGGGACTGTACAGGCACTAACTCCTTTGTCCTTGTTTGTCATCTCATTGAAAAAGAACATGACCTTTGGGTACAGAGAGACCTGACTTGAATAGTTCCTTGTTGTGTATGGGTTGTGAGATCTTGGATAAACCACAGAATTATGCTGGGCCTCCATTCCCTCATTTGTGAAGCAGAGACCATAAAGCCAAACTTATTGTAATTTTGTGAGAAGAAAGTATGATAACAAATGTAAAAACTTAACACAGTTAATAGAGCAGAAGAGATACTCAGTTGCTTATTTTTTAATTAATGAAGGAAAAATGGTATTAAATAATGCCTAAGAAATGCATTTTTGTGGCATATTAATATAAAAATATGTTAAAATCATTAACAAAATCTATATGAATTTTGAAATATTTTGGAGGAGGAACCCCAAAATGTTGATTATTTGGAGGTCATAAAATTTTAGGCAGTTTTTTTTTTCAGAGAGTTTTTTTTTTTTACTATAAGGCGTATTCACTCACTGGAGAGACAAAGAGAAACAGAGAGAGAGAAAATGAAAAGTCACCCCTCGGGAGATGGCCATGCCACAATCTTTTCTCCTCCATTCTCCCCTTGGAGTTTTGGGCATGCGCGCACATGTAATCGACATGAGTTTCAAGCTACCAAGGCTGGAATTTGAACCACAGTCAACCATGTGAGAATCCAGCGTCTTAACCACTATGCCACCTGCTGGGCCTTATGCAATTTTTACTATTTTCTTTATGGTTATCTTTCTGTACTTCTATTATGGTTTGGATGTGTCCTCTCTAAAATTCAGGCATTGAGACTGATACTTTCTAATTTTCAAACAATGAACATGTATTTCTTATAGGGCAAAAAACTGAAGAGAATGGAGGCTATAGAAGAATATTTATAGTATAGGAAAAAGTTTAAGATTTATTTTTATTAAAAAACTTCAGTATATTTAAACCCACACTGTTGTATATGTACTGAGTTGTTGGAAAAGTCATGACATATTTTTTCTATGCAAAAATAAAAATAGGATTTTTCTGACAGCCCAATAGATAACACATATATGTTACAGGGAATATTCAGAGGAAAAAAATTACAGTGGTCATCTCTATGTGGGACACTGTAATTTTCTTCTTTTCAAAGCCAATTTCCTGTATTTTTAAATTAACTCTAAAAGTCCTGAGAAGAGAAAAAAAATACAATTAAAATACAAATAAATTGTTTAAAAAGCAAACATATAAAATAAAGTAAATAGCATATATATGGATCGCCAAGCCTGTACCCACAACAATGATAAATAGCATATTCGATATCTCATAATGTCCCTGTCTTAATTTATTTGTGCCAGTATAACAAAATACCTGAGACTAGATAATTTACAGAGATCAAGGCATTAGCAGCTTTGGTTCATGAGAGCTGCTCTCTGCTTCCAAGCTGGCACCTTATTGCTATATTCTCTAGAGGAGAGCAACACTGTGTCCTCACATGGCCAAAAGTAGAAGGGCAAGAGAACAAATTAGTGCATGAAGCCTCTTTTGTAAGAACCTTAATCCCATTCACAAGGGAGCAGTCCTGATGACCTAATCACATCCTAAAGGCCCTACCTCTTAATACCATCACATTGGCCATTGAGTCTCAATGCCTGAATTTTGAAGAGGACACAACCAAACCACAGCAGTCCCAGATTATCTTGTTCTGGGCTTGGTGCCTTTCTTACACTGCTCCCTCAGCCCAGAATTCTTTCTCTTCTGTGCTCTGCTCTGACCCTCTCTTATCCCACTGATACCAGTTGCAAAGCATCAATGATTCAGTGCAGCATTTCTTTATCAGTGGGCCTTGCCAGGCATTTTCTGGCAGAGTTCTCTGATTCCCTCAGCAACATGTACCTAAGTCTATAGTAAAGTCTACAGCACTTCATGGCTCTGATTTGTTCACTGACCTGTTTCCCTAAATTGCAGGGACTGTTTCTCATGCCCCTCTTTATCTTAATACCTAACAAACTGACTGGTACATATGAATTCAAGAAATACTGATTTAAAAACAAAGCACCTTGGGACCAGCAGTTAGCATAATGGCTATGTCACTGGACTCCCACGTAGCCGACTGCGGTTCGTGTCCCAAACCCGGTGGCTTAAAACTCACGCCGGGCACGTGTGCGTGTGTGCCCAAGATCCGAGAGGAGAATGGAGGAGAAGGGATTGTGGCATGGCCATTCCCCCTGGGGGGTGATTTCTCACTTTCTGTCTCTCTGTGTCTCTCTGTCTGTCTGGTGAGTGCACATGCCCTATAGCAAAAACCTCTCCAAAAAAAACAAACAAAAAACAAACAAGCAAAAAAACAAAGCACCTTAATCTGAATCCTGTTTCATGTACATTTTAAGGTATATTGGTATCAATACTTACCAGTCTTAACATCTGGTTAAGAGAGTTTAGGTAAAATTACTGTGGTAAATCTACATAACTAAGCATTATAGAGTTAGCCAAAGTGGAGATAATGAAGTAAATTATCAGTATTGAAGCTAAAAAAAAAATGGTAATTTAGAAATACAAAGTAAGCAACTAAAAACCATGATCATATCAAGACAATATGCTCATTTTGTAAGGCATCCTTGATATTTCAACTCTAGCTCTGCATGTGTGCCCACGAGTTTAACATTCTTGAGCATTGCTTGATAGCTACACTTCTCAGAGTGGTTATTCTCAATTATGTCTACACATTAGAATTTCTGGGAATATATCTTTAAAATTGTGATATGGAACACAATTCCAAATCAATGCGGACAGTATCTCTAGATATTCAGACTTGGTACTGAGAGTTATTTGCCTAAAATAATGGAAGATAGGTCAGCAGATGGCATGGTAGTTAAGGCACTGGACTCCCACCTGGCAGACTGCATTTCAAGTCCCAGACCGGATGGTATGAAAATCACACCAGGTGCGTGTGTGTGCATGCCCAGAATCCCAGAAGGGGAAAGGATTGCAGTGTGGCCAACCCTCAGAGTGATGTCTCACTTTCCCTCTCTCTGTCTCTCTCCAGTGAGTACACATACTCTATGCCAAAAACTTTTCTAAAAATGGAAGAAAGAACTTGTATTTTAAAACAATTTGAGTTCATTAAGGCAACTTTTTACCAGTTGCTATGTAAAATTTTATTCAAACTAGGATTCTCCTGAACAAACACATCTATATGTTTACCCTAACCATGAGTCATTTGAGGCTCATGCTTTAAATGGACATGATTAAGACTGGACCAAGAACAATTAGTTGTTGTTTGCCTCCAAAGATACAGAGCTGCTGAGCAATTTTATGCTCTGTATCATAATCCAAATCAAAATTATGTACCAAGTGAATTTGGTGTCCTGGTCATCTAAAAAGAATAAAGTTTGGAGTTTGAAAGTTAGATAAGAAACTGACAGCTATAAAAAATACTTTTACTCAGTTACTACAGGTAAAATATGCCCCTATATTCTCTGCTTCTCTTCAATGAAGAGGTTATCCAAACATGTAGTAATATAAGAGGAAAAAGTGGCAAAGAGTATGTCATGAGATCATGTCAACTTCAATTTTCTTTTTGCATTCTACATTTTATTTATTATTTACATAATCATTGTATATCTTTACAGCATATGAGATGAGTTCTCAAAACCATAAGCACATTGCATGTCAAGCAAGTCAAAGGTATGACCATGCACAATAACTTTCCATTCTTGTGTCTGTTAAACATTCTTTTTCCCCTGAACCCCTCTCTCCACCCCCAACTACCCACCCCCTCTCATCCAGTCTCTGGTATATATACTTGCTGTCTCTGCTATTATATCTTCCAGCCTAAGTGCCAAAGAACAGATGACTGGACTACTCAGCCTTAAAAAACAGTGAGATCCTGTCATTTAATGCAAAGTAGATGAATATAGATTTAATGCTAAGCAAAGCAAGTCAGACTACAAAAGACAGACTTTTTATGTCCCCGCTCAATATATACCAAATGTCTGCACTTCATTCTACCTTTTAATTTCACTTTTTTTTGCTATAGGGTGTGTGTGCTTGCCAGAAAGAGACAGAGAAAGAGAGGGAAAGTAAGAAATCACCCCCCGATAGGATGGGCATGCCACAATTCCTTCTCCTCCATTCTCTTTCTGAAACCTGGGCATGCGTACATATGTGCCTGGAGCAATCTAAAGCCACTGCGGAGTGGGCCATGTGGGATCCAGCACCTTAACCTCCACATCACCTGCTGGCCCCCCATTCTGAATTTAAAAAAACTTGTTACTTTTTAATTGTGATTTCTTGTTTAAAGATAATTGCTACAGTATGGCTTTTCAAAGCATGTATATGGTATGCAGTATAAACATCTCATCTTCTTTAACATCAACCATTATGTTGTGTACCTTTGGTAATAGTTCCACTGTTTTTTTGTTAAGTATAGACTGTGTTGTCAATGACATTGTTTTACTTTTGTGGTGCACCATTCCACAATCTGTTTCACTTGTTCACATGCATTCTTGCATCAGTTACTCATTTTCTCTTGACCTCCAACTCCCATGCTTTATAGGGCAGATTATGGTATTTTCCATCACTCTCTTTACATATATGTCTTTGAGTCCTTCAGTTTCTGCCATAGAGTGCAGACATTTGGTACATTTTAAGCAGGGGCATACAGTATTTGTCTTTCATAGCCTAGTCAATTTCACATAGCATTATATCTTCTAGGTTTGTCCTCAAATGATGGGATATATCACTGTTCTTCATTGAGTAGTATTCCATTGTGTATATATGCTAACTTTTCTGTATTCATTCATCAGCTGTTGGGGAATGAGGTTGATCCCATGTCTTAGCTATTGTGAATAATTTGTGATAGCCTTTTCCTTTTAAAATGACCCATTATTAACCATACTTCTCAGCCTCCTAATTCCTCTAGGCCTTTTACAGTTAAAAACCTGAGCCAGAATAAAAACATCTTGGAACATTAATGCTAACGAAAGTAGCAAATATTAGAGATGGTCCTTACCAATGTGAGTAGGCATAATTCAGTTTGTTGAGGATCTGAATAGGACAAAAAGGTAAAGAACACTCCGATTCATTATCTCTGCAACATCCATTTGCTCCTGCCCTTGGTCATCAGTGCTCTTGCTTTTAAGGCTTTTGAATTTATACCAGGATTTACACTACCACTGTATGATTCTCAGGCCTTTGGCCTAGGGCTAATTTAGCCACTGGCTTTTGTTTTCCTCCTCTTTGTATACAGTAGGTAATAGTACTTCTTTGACTTTCATAACTATGTGAGGCAATTCCAATAATAAATCTCTTTGCATATATCTGTCTTAGTTCATTCTGACTGCTTGAACAAAATTACCATAGGCTGGTTAGTATATAAATACACATTTCTTTCACACAGTTCTGGAAACTGGGAAGTCCAAGATTAAGGCACCAGCAGACTGATGTATGATAAAGGACCACTTCTTCACAGATGGTATTTTATTTTATTTCTATAAAGAATTATTTTATTTAACTTTATTTAATTAGTTAGTTAAATTTGACCAGAGAGAGTGTGTGAGAAAGCAAACCACCAGGTCCAGGACTTAAACCATGGTCCATCATGTGAGAGTCCAGCACCCTTAACCACCATGCCACCTGCTGGCCCACAGATGGCATTTTCTTGCTGTGTCCTCACATAGTGGAAGGGGCAAGTTGCTCTTTGTGGTTATTTGTTTTTTTAATTTTATTTTGCTAGAGGGCATGTGAACTTGCTAGAGAGAGACAAAGAGACAGAGAAAAGGAAAGGAGAAAGGATCTCCCAGTGGGGAATGGTCACACCACATTCTCTTCTCCTCCATCTCTCTCTACTTTCAGGATTTTGGGTACACATGCACATGTGCCTGGCATGTTTCTCAAGCCACCTGGTCCAGGACTCAAACTGTGAGGTTAGCTCTGTAGGATCAGGTTGACTTAACCACCAGGCTATGCAGCCCTCCCTGGGGTCACTTTTCTAAGGACACTAGTCCCATTGATGAGAACTCTGTCTTTATAACCTAATCACCTCCCAAAGATCCACCTCCTAAAATTGTCACATTGGTTATCAGGTTTTATATAAATTTGTGGGGTGTACAAACATTTAGGCCATAGCAGTATCTAGCTAGGTATCTAGCTATCTAGCTGTCTGTGACTCCTACTAGGTCCATTCCTCTGATAATCCTAACTAATACACAACCTAATTCTCCACCAAAGCTATTTGGATAAATCCTTAATGCTACCATCTCTGCAAGGGGATGCAATTGAACCTTTCCTCATGTGTTTTAACCTTCATTTATTCTTTTTCTTACCTTTATTCTTTCATGCTGTTCCAAATAATATACTCAGATCTCTTTAATTTATTAATCTTTTAATCATCTATATCTAAAGTTTAACCCCCTTATTCAGTATAATATTCATATACCATTTTTTCATATTTTACTTCTGAAAGTTACCTTTGGTTATTTATTTATTTATTTATTTATTTATTTTAAAAAATTTACTATATGCATTTGCTTGTTAGAGAGAGACAGAGAAACATAAAGAGAGGGAAAGTGAGAAAGCACCCTCCAAAGGCAATGGCCATGCTGTAATCCCTTCCTCTCTGTTCTCCTTTCAGGATTTTGGGCATGCACACACACACACACACACACACACCTGGAGTGTTTTTCAAGTTGCCAGGTCTGGTACTCGAACTGTACAGTTGTCCATATGGGATCCAACCACCCTAATCGCCATGCCACTAGCTGGCCCACCTTCGGTTATTTTTTGAGTCATCTGGTCATCATTGCATAGTGTTCTAGTATTTAGTCGTTTTTTTTTTTTCTTATTTTCTTTGTTTATTCATTATAGACATACTTATTTTACAGGTATTTTCTGATAGTTTTATTATTTCAAATCCTTTGTGCTTCAATTCCCAAAGGGCATTGTTATCTTTGCTTTTTAAAAATGCTGTGTTTTTATCAGTATTTAAATTTGGGGTTATGAGTTGATCTTTAGTTAGTTATTATTGCTGGAAACATGTTTGTAAAGATGCTGCATCTACTTGTATTAAATTTTATGTCTGCTATTTAAAACCTCAAGAAGTACTAGAAATGATGGATCTTGCTCTTGGAAGCTTGACGTTTCCTGAACTGAGCAGGACTTACACATTAACTCCCTTCAAAACCTATAAAAGTACAAACCTATAGTTACAAGTCTTAGGAAAGAACTTCTTCCCTAACAACAGTCCCGACAGAGATGAAAAGCTCCTTTGTCATCTCCTGATGACAATCTATTAGATTTTTTTTTCTTATTTAACACATCTGCTGAAGGCTATATCTCATCAAGACCCAAGTATTTATTTCCTGTCCTGTGTTTTTTAACTTATAATCCCATTTCTTGCTTATTAAGTTACCAAACATGCCTACAGTTCTGAACTGTTAATTCAAACTCACTATTCCAATTCTCAATTCCTCTTCATTTTGGTTGTTGGACATCCTTTTCTTTTTTTTTTTTTTTTTTTTTTTTTTTTGAGAGGTTTTCGCTATAGGGCGCGTGCGCTCGCCAGACAGACAGAGGGAGACATAAGAGACAGAAAAGCGAGAAATCATCCCCCGGAGGTGATGGTCACGCCGCAATCCCTTCTCCTCCATTCTCCTCTCGGGATCCTGGGCATGCACGCACACGCGCCCGGCGTGAGTTTTAAGCCACCGGGTTCGGGACGTGAACCACAGTCGGCTACGTGGGAGTCCAGCAACATAGCTATTACGCTAACTGCTGGTTCCCTGGACATCCTTTTTTTGCTTGTACATTTGTAATAAAAATTATTTTTATTATATCATATACAATTTCTAAGTTGTTCATATTGGGAAAATATTTAAGCTCTCTGATCCACTGTATTGCTAGAAAATGAAAGTGATTATTTATAATCAAGACAATAGTATGGGGGCCAGCAGGTGGTATAGTGGTTACACCACTGTACTCCCACAAGGCTGACTGCAGTTTGAGTCTCGGACCCAATGATTTAAAACTCATGCCAGGTGTGTGTGTATATATGTGTGTGTGTGTGTGTGTGTGTGTGTGTGTGTGTCCAAGATCCTAGGAGGAAAATTAAGGAGAAGGGATTGCTACATGGCCATTCCCTCAGGGGGTGATTTCTCATTTTCCCTCTCACTGTCTCTGACTCTGTCTCTCTCTCTCTCTGTAACACATTACCTCTAAGGCAAAAACTTCTTCAAAACAAAACAAAACAAAACAAAACTACATTTTGGCCAAATAGTTAAGATTGCTTAATCCAGTTTAATAAATAGCCAATTTCTAAATTCTTTTGGCTCAACACCAAGAGTATATATCTTTCATGGCATTAATTCTTGACATTTATCCTTGACATTTTTCCTCCTCTCACTTTATTCATGTAATTTATTGGCAAATCTTGTTGGTTTTATCTTTAAAATAGAACTTGAATCTGAACATTTGAACCTCCCACTGTTAACACCATAATTTAATTCATCAGCCTTGACTTCAGAACCTTCTTTTAAATTATTTCCTATTTCTACACTATTTCTTATTGTCTATTCTTCTTACAGACATTTAACTGGGATTAAATGGTAACTCATTTTTATTTTATTTTTCATTTCACTCATGACAAGAGACTTTGAACTTTTTTTATATACTCTTTGGCCATTTATAAGTCTTCTTTAGAGAGTTGTTTATTCAATTTGTTTGCCTATTTTTAAATTGGATTATTCATTTTTTTATGGGTGAGTTGCTTGAGTTCCCTATAGATTCTGCATATTAATCCTTTACCTGAGGACTAATTTTGAAATATTTTCTCCCATTCTGAGGGTTGCTTTTTCTCCCTAATTATCATTTCCTTTGTTGTGAGGAAAGGTTGATATAATCTCACTTGTCTATTTTGGAAACTATTGCCTGTGCTTTAGGGGTCTTATTTAAGAGATTTTTTGCCTACTTCAATGTCTTCAAGAGTTTCTTCTACATTTTCTATATAAGGTTTGAGACTTTACATTTAATTTTTTGATCCATTTTGAGTTGATTCTCGTTAATGGTAAAAGATAGGAGTCCAGTTTTATTTTTCTGAGGATGGATATCCAGTTCTTCCAGAACCACTTACTGAAAAGACTTTCTTTTCTTCACTGCATTATCTTGTACCACTTGTCAAAGATCAGTTGGTGTATGATTTGGGCTTATTTCTGGATTCTCTATTCTGTTCCACTGATCTATGTGTCTATTTTTGTGGTAGTACCATGCTGTTTTGATTATCACCACTTTGTAATATATTTTAAAGTCAGGCAGTGAGATGCCTCCTATTTTATTCTTTTGGCACAGTTTTCCTTGGGATTATGTTACAAAATACTATAAGGTCTGAGAAAATGGTTGAGCTAATGTCTGATTAGACTTCAGGAAAGGAGAACATTGGTGACTGGGGTAATTAAGAAGGTCTCTTGGAGGGAACGATGAGAATTAGGAGTGGTGCTCAGTTTAGATTGACCTGTGTCAATACCTGCTTGCTAACAATTAATGTTTTGGACTGACTACATGCCCTGGTGGTTAAGGCAGCAAGATTCCATGTGGTCGACCCTGTGGTTCAAGTCCTGGACACCACGGGTTGAGAAACACATTGGATGCATGAACATACCACCCATGGGAGGTGCTTTTTCCTTTTCCTCTCTGTCTCTCTAGCAAGGTCGTACACCTTCTAGTGAAAAACAAACAAACAAACAAACAAGCAAAAAGCAAAAACAAAAGAAAAATGTGTGTCTCAAAATAATGGCATTGATTTTCTTATTGTTGTACTGTAGACTGTACCAGCAAATAAACACAATTTATTTGCCTCATTTTCTTGTTGCACTACCTTAAGGGAAGGACTAGGATCATGCATCTCTTTTGCCTGCACCATCCAAGTTAAGTGTACAACAGTCTTCATGTAATGAGTCACAAAGATTGTATGTTACTAATTTTTTTAAATATTTTTCAATTTTATCAGAGTGAACTGCACCAGATAATGGGTCAAAGGTGCTGGTGGGAAGCATCTCCCATGTGGAATGATTATGCTACAATCCTTTCTCCTCCATTTCTCCATCCTGTCAGGATTTGGGGCATGTACATACACATTCTCAGGCAGCCAGGTCTGGGATTCAAACTGTGGTTGGCCACGTGATATCCAGCCACCCTCACTACCAGACCACAAGCTGTCCCAGTTACTACTGATTCTATCCCTACTATCTATCAATGACAGCCAGAAAAACAACCTTGCCTTCTAAAAATGTTACATTAAATATTTTTCTAATACAAAGTATCAGATGTATCACAATGTTCTAAGGTCAGGGTAGTTCATTGCTATAGAAAAGATGTTTTAAATTAACATTCCCCTTTAAAATTAGATAAGTAATTTCTACTGTCTACATCTCTGCTGATAACTTTTAGTTGACCCTATTTTCTAGGAAAGTGAGGATTCTAGAAACTAAGGTCAGGCCATAATTCCATAATCTTGAGATGCTTCCAACAATTTAGCATAATTTTTTAGATGATGACAGTATATGAAGCCAACAAATAGTCGTAGAATCTACAACTTAAGAAAGTGCCACAAAACTAAAATAATAATCATAATCATAATCATAATGTAGGGTTCTGGCTCAATGGGTACTTAATAAGATTGTCACCTTTATGATAATGCTTTATAATTTTTTAAAATATTTTTTATTTCATTTTATTGATCCTTTTTTTTTTTTTTGAGAGGTTTTTGCTATAGGACACATGCGCTCGCCAGACAGACAGAGAGAGACAGAGAGACAGAAAGCAGGAAAATCACCCCCTAGGGGGGATGGCCACACCGCAATCCCTTCTCCTCCATTCTCCTCCCGGGATCTTGGGCACGCACGCACCCGCGCCCGGTGTGAGTTTAAGCCACCTGGTCCGGGACGCAAACCACGGTCAACTACGTGGGAGTCCAGCGACATAGCCTTACGCTAACTGCTGGTCCCCTTATTGATCCTTTTAAAAAGAATTTGCTACAGTGTACATGCACTTACCAAAGAGAGACAATGAGAGAGAGAAAGAGACAGTGAGAAAGCAACACCAAATCTGAGACTTGAACCACAGTTGGCCATGTAGGAGTCTAACACCTTAACCACCACTCCATCTGCTGGCCCCTAATGCTTTATAATTGTACTTCATTTAAATGTGAATCTTTTAAGTTAATTCCTTTTACTTTATTGTAGTTTTAGGTAGCATAACTACATTGTATTTTGTACTGTTAACAATACAGAACCACCATAATATTTCTTTTGTATTTATTTTACAATAATTATAACATTTCCTTGTAGTCTTATTAAAACTTTTCAAGTAATTACATAGTAGCTCAAATGTTAGTCTGAAGTAACTATAATTCTCAGGGTAGTGTTTTATAAATGTGTATTACATAAATGTGAACTTTACTAGCAAATTGTATCCTACCTACTTGAGTTCTAGATAATGTAGATTTATCCTTGCTATTTAACAAAAATCTTATATTGATTCAGAATCATGGCAACATTTTTGCCTACCTCCTAAATTTTGAATTTTCTCTCATTTTGTTTTGCTGATGTTGTTCAATGGTGATATAATGGCTCAACGGAATCACACTAGAACCATAATCTCAATATTGTGTTTTAAAATAGTGTGTTTATAAGTAGTAGACTTTATAAGTATATTGTTTCCTTTTCTTCAGTTTCTAGGTAGTACAGGCCTAGTATTTCATTTGTTACCATTAACACTCATAATATGAACTTGAGTAAGGGTTTTACTTACGTCTCACAATTGGAGATACTTGGAACTCATTACTTATTTCTGTATACCAACAACTTATTTTTTTCTGTGTATGAGACTGATACACTTGGGGGAACTAGCAGGCGGTGTGGTGTTTAAGGCTCTGGACACTCCCACTCTCTCTCTCTCTCTCTCTCTCTCTCTCTCTCTCTGTGTGTGTGTGTGTGTGTGTGTGTGTTTGTGTGTGGTCAAATGAATTGCGGCATGGCTATCTCCCCAGGGGGGGTGATTTCTCACTTTCTGTTTCTCTGTCTCTTTCTTTCTGGCTAGCGCACGCACCCTATAGCAAAAACCTCTCCAAAAAAAATAAATAAATAAAATAAAAATAAGGAAGGAACTGGCATCATAAATAAAGTCTCCCCAAACAATAAATTCAAGATGACCAATATATACACACCAAAAATAATAATAGAATATATACATATTATCTGACTCTAAATTCATATGTGAAAACAGCAAGCAAGAATATCCAGGAAAATTGTGAAAAGAGGAGGGATGCAAAAATATTTAACTCTACTAGGTATTTAAAGATATTTTACAACTACACTTGTTAATGCAATGTGGTACTAATGGATGGATTAGAATAGGATTTGGCAAACGTTTTCTGTAAAGATCCCCATAATAAATACTTTTGGCATTGTGGTCCCACAGTGTCTGTCATAATTATGCAAGTCTGTCACTTCAATGTAAAAGTAGCCATACACAATATGTAAGTGAACTGGCATGGCTCTGTTAAAACGAAACATTTACAAAACCAGGTAGCGGTCCATATCTGCCCTAGTAGCCATAGGACCAGGGATTAAAAGAAAAATTCAGGGCCAGCTGGTCACTGGTTTAGGCAGATGAATTCTATGTGGCCCAACTGTGCCTTTTGAGTCCTAGACCCAGTGGCTTGAAAACCATGCCAGGCACATGTGTATGTGTGCCCAAAATCCCAAGAGAAAAATGGACAAGGGATTGTACTACAGCCATCCCCCTTGGGGTGGGGGTGGAGGTGATTTCTCACTTTTCCTCTCTCTCATTCTCTCCCTTTCTCTCTCTTGTGTTTTGCACCCCATAGCAAAAAAAAAAAAAAAAAAAAAAAAAAAAAAAAAAAAAAAAAAGCAACAAATAAAAAGAATCCAGAAATAGACAAAAATATACATGGGTAATCAGCATACAATAAAGAAGGTGCTGCATATCAGTAGAAAAAATATAAATTGTTTCATATTTTCCAGACAAATGGATATCTAACTGGGAAGGAAAAATAAAGTTGGATCTTTACCTCATTTCCTAAATAATTTCAACTAGCTCAAAAATTAAAACATAAAAACTAACACCATTAAACTACTAGAAGAAAATATGGGAACATTGTTATCATCTAAAAATGGAAAACACCTCCCTAAGCATAGGTTCAAATTCAAAAGTGATAAATAAAGAGACTGTAAAAATTAGACTTCATAAAAAATAAAAATCTCTGCATTGTCTCTACCACCAGTAATACTGAGGGAAAAAGGAACTGTCAGTTCATTACACAGAATCAAGAGCTGTGTTTGAAATACTTTCTAACTTTATTGTAATCTGGATTTCTATGCCTTTTTAAAAATGTATAATCATCTTGATGTTTTAAAAATTTGAAATATTTTTATCTTGAAGATCAAAGATGCATTTTTTAAATTTTCATAAGAACAGAAAACAATTCTTATTTCCTAAGTCTGTACAGATACAAGCCCATGCAAATCTCAATGAACAAACCTGTCTCCCTTTGTATCATTATTCAAAGAATAGTTGGCATGGTGCCCCAAGGAGATCTGTATTTATGAAATGACAGGTTAAAGAACCTTCCTCCCACAATTGCTACTATGTAATTTTCAATGAAAATGCTTGCTGAACAAAATTATATTCTATAAAGAAACTAGACACACTGTTATGAATAGAACAAAGGCACCCTCATTTAGAAAGCATTCTTCTATACTGCCTTAATCCTCAAGAGGAAGAAGATAATGACAATAAACAAAGGAAAGCTTTTTATTGCAAAAATAATTTTTACTCCAGCTTAAAGACTTTCTAAACTGGTGTAATATTAAGGCAACCCTATATACTATAATACATGTAACTTATATCAGAATTTTCAACTCTAATGATGAAACCTAAAATAACAAGGATAACCACAACAAGCTTCCATTGAAGCAAAAGCAATAGCTCATTTTCAATGTAATGATACTATTTCCTGCTAAGTATCAAATGGTAGATTTATTAAGAAAGAGGTAGAATTATTTAGAGATAAATCCCAAGAAAAAATATTGGAAGTTGCCTCACTGTTATCTCCTCATTATTGCTCAGGATACTATAGAATCACAAAGAAGTATGAGAAGAATTCTACTTTGATCAAGGTTCACTCTATGAAACTATTGGGGGTTGAACTGAATACTCTCTTCCTTCAAAATAAATTGAAGTCTTAACTCCTGTTCCTGTGAGTGTGACTCTATTTTGGAAGTATATTTGGATTGCAGATGTAATCCAATAATGGTGAGGTCATAATCTAAGATACTGGTGTCTATTAAAGAAGAAAAAACAGAGATACAAACATTTGGGGGGGGTGGGGGAGATGTCATGTGATAACAGAGGCAGAGATTGGAGTGAGGCAATGATAAGCCAAGGAATACCAAGGATTGCAACAACCATCAGAAACTAGGGAGAGGAGAAAAGCATTCTTCCCTAGCATTTTCAGAGAGAACAGCCCTACTCATACCTTTTTAAAATTGTTCCTGTCTCTGGGACTAGCAGATGGTATAATGGTTATGTCAATGAACTCCCATGTAGTCAACCTTGGTTTGAGTCCCAGACCCGGCAACTTAGAACTCATGCCAGGCTCATGTGTGTGTGTGCCCAAGATCCTGAGAGGAGAATGGAGGAGAAGGGAGGATAGTGTGGCCATCCACCTAAGGGGTGATTTCTCATTTTCTGTCTGTCTCTGTGTCTCTGGTAGCACATGCACCCCATAGCAAAAATCTCTCTTAAAAAAATAATTCCAGCCTCCTAAACTGTGAAAGAATATATTTCTGTCGTTGTAGCCACCCAAGTGGTAGAACTGTGTTACACGGGAAATTGATACAGGACTTAACTCATTTGCATGTGCAGATTACACCCACTGACCTTTCTGCATCCGTGAAATAGACCAGATCTCATGCCCTATGGAACGTGTGTCTGACAATGATAGAGGAGCGGGCCCTGTGTGCTTGGCCAGTTGGGCTCCTCTTGTGATGGTGAGGGAGGCTGTGACTGACCCTACACCCACTCAGGGACTCTAAGTAAGGCTGATTTGTTGGCGGAGGTGGTGGGAAAAGATGAGGTGAAAAGAGTCTGGAGCTATCAAGACAACAACAACTGGTTCTCCTTCATCAAAGTTTCCAGAAGAGAGAGTAGGTTGAGGGATCGTGGTCAGTCCTTAGCACTGACCAACAGTTCACACTGATTTTAGGCTCAGCTTTCTCTCGGTTGTTTCTAGTTTCATATCCCTTCTGGTTCATCTTATCCTGCATCTTCTCTTCTTGTCCTGTTGCCTTTTTTCTGTTACATTTCATAAAATATATATATTTTATTGTACAAACTTTTATATGAGGAGACTTTAAAAAGTTCATGGGAAAAGAGAATTAAAGTATGGGATTGTTTTGGTGCAAAACAATTTTAAATCTATGCATAGTTTTTTCATAATAGACATTTTTAGTGAATGTTTTGAGGACTGCTTGTATGTAGCCCTTTCAAATTAGCTTCTTTCACTTAGTCATGGGTGTTTAAATTCTCTCCATGACGGGGCCAATAGGTTGCATAGTGGTTAAGGCAGCTTGACTCCCACACGGCTGATCGTGGTTCAAATTCTGGGCCTGACAGCTTGCTTTTTCGCTTTCCTTCTCTGTCTCTCTCTGGCCAACTTCAAAAAAATGAAATAAAATGATGACAATTAATAAAATTAAATTAAATAATACTTAAAAAAAATTCTTTCCATGTCTTTTCATGGCTTAGTAGCTCATTTCTTTTCAGCCCTGAATATTATCTTTGGTTTGGATATACCGCAGTTTATATGCTCTGCTGCTTTTTAATGACATCTTTTATCCTTTCATTGCAGCTAGTGTGCTCTTACAGCTCTTTTCTCCTGTTCATTAGATGTTTTGCCTTGCGGTTAGTCCAGGGAGTATGATGATTAGGGGTTCAGGTTTTTAATATGAACTCTTCTCAGACCTAGCTTGTTTTTTTTTCTTCTCCACAGCTTGTTTTTTAGGAAGGCATTTAATCTCTCCATGCTTCTCAACTTCAGAACAGGAGGATAACATTTGTACTCTCCTTCTAAATGTAATATTTCTTAGCCTCGGGTCAATCTCAGTACATGTTAGATGTATCACTGTTGGCCTGTTTGTACAAAGCCAAAAATTGTTTGATTTTATCCCAAACCCCAAAAGATACCCTAAGTTCTTGCATATGTCTATTATGTTATTGCAATGTAGCCAAGGAATTTATAAATAATATATTGTCACCTAGAAACATTGCAATAATGGAGAACACAACAAAGAACCTGTTTGTTATTCAAAATGTTAAATTCTATGTGAGTTTAAGATGAAAATTTCATCCCAAGGCAAGGTTAATAATCAAAATAATTTACAGAGAAGGAAAGAGTTAATGAAGCTAAATACATGCGATAATTTGCCAGACTTACACTGTTCCTCAGAAACCAATTATAACCTATTTCTGGGTCTTGTAGACATAGCCCAGGTGTTCATATCAAATCAATAATGAAAAAATGTCATTTAGGACCATCAACATTTCCCGCTGGAGCTTTGATAACACCAACTTCAAGCAGAATAGAAGCCTAAATCTCTGCAGCTGAAAGGTCTCCTTAAAATATGGTTGAATGAGTGCATTTGATGGCATCTCTAGCAAATAAATAACTTTTAAAAAGTGTTTCATGAATGGCATGCCACTTCAAGACTGTAGATCAACCCAATTAAAATATCAGCTGTAAAACATTTGCCATGCACCATCACAGGAAATACTGAACTGAATAATAATTGTCTAATTAGTTGGAGATAATTGTAAAAACTAAAATAAATAAATAAATAAAAATAAACCACACACACACACACACACACACACACACACAAAACTGTTAGGGCATTAGGATTCTTTTTTTTTTTTTTTTTTTTTTTTTTTTTTTTGAGAGGTTTTTGCTACAGGGCGCGTGCGCTCGCCAGACAGACAGAGAGAGACATAGAGACAGAAAGCGAGAAATCACCCCCCCAGGGGGGGATGGTCATGCCACAATCCCTTCTCCTCCATTCTCCTCTCGGGATCCTGGGCACGCACGCACATGCGCCCGGCATGAGTTTTAAGCCACCGGGTCCGGGACGCGAACCATGGTCAACCACGTGGGAGTCCAAAGACATAGCCATTACACCAACTGCTAGTTCCTGTAGGGCATTAGGATTCTGAAGAGCTAGCCAAAAATCTGTCTAGCCTCTGGGAGTCCAGGAAATATATTAGAGAGGCCTCGTAAAATCAAAGCATTAAAAATCTTCTTCTGACTGCTTAGCCCCCCAACTCAGCCATCCTCAAGGAGCTTGTTTACCAAACATGTATGAAGAAATGGCAAGAATGTACCTAGATTATTGAAAAGCAGTTATCTATTCACACAGAAAGCAATTCATCAAAGCTTATTGAGAGAGTGTACTAATGTGCAAAATGCTGAGAGTTAGAATCAAGTCAAAAGCACATCGCTTGAGTAAACTATGAGGAAGTTGGAAACAGTAGTAAATAGTGCATTTAAAACTGAAAATGCATTGGGACCAGCAGTTGGCATAATGGCTATGTCACTGAACTCCCATGCAGTCGACCACGGTTCAAGTCCCGGACCCAGTGGCTTAAACTCAGGCTGGGCGTGTGTGTGTGTGTGTGTGTGTGTGTGTGTGTGTGTGTGTCCAAGATCCCAAGAGGAGAAGGGAGAAGGGATTGCGGCATGGCCATCCCCCAGGGGGTGGGGGGGCTGATTTCTCGCTTTCTATCTCTCTATCTCTCTGTCAAAGATGATTCCTGGGTGGAGACTGGCAGAGAGGTTGAGTGAGAAGTCAGCGGTCAAGGGGTAGAGGACACCAGTGCAGTGCAGGGTCAAGGTTGTTCTCACTCCTCAGCTAGTTCTGTTGACATTGGGCACCTCTACCAACAGCCTCAATCTCAACATGTTCATCTCTAAAATGCAATCATAATGCTTCATCTCCTTACCATTTTAGAGTGACACACAACTGAGGAAACGTGTCACATGCATCACAAGGTCCCTGTGAAATACGAGAAACAAGAACTGGCCTTGCCAGCAGGTGCTGCCGGTGGACAAGCACAGAGTGGAACGATGTCACACCACCACGACGAGATCAGAAGAGGCAGAGGTGTTTCTCACCCATAGTCAGACTTAGGTCAGGCTTCCAAAGAAGACGGGTAGGCCTCCTGTCACCCTCTGCATGCCAAGAAATGTCCCGGCTTGGATGACTCTGTAGGTTTGTGGCCACAGCCATGCTACAGTGTCTTTGAGAACTCACCAGACAAAACCAGAAGGTTCTTGAAGAGATAATACTTGACTCAGGTTTGAAGTTCTAAAGCAGGAATTAGATACGCGTCTAACTTCCAAAGGTACTTTTTTTTTTTCAGGTGGAGAACCTAAATTTATGTTTGGATTTTTTTTTTTTTTAAGTTAAATGTATGTGGAGGAAGGCTAAAAGAGGATTTTAGAAGATTTCTTAAAAGGAGTCACCTATAAGGACCAGCAGTTAGTGCAATGGCTATGTCGCTGGACTCCCATGTAGTCGACCGCGGTTCGTGTCCCGGACCCGGTGGCTTAAAACTCACGCCGGGCGCGTGTGCATGTGTGCCCAAGATCCCAAGAGGAGAACGGAGGAGAAGGGATTGCGGAGTGGCCATCCCCCCTGGGGGGGTGATTTCTCGCTTTCTGTCTCTCTGTCTCTCTGTCTTTCTGGCGAGCCCACGCACCCTATAGCAAAAACCTCTCAAAGAAAAGAAAAATCTGAAAACGCATTGGCTAATTAGCAACAAAATCACTGTTTAGCAGGTTTTGGCTTATTTAAAGAACAAATGATTGCAGCACCATCCCCAAGGTCAGGCAATATTTCCAGATGAATGAATATTTGAACTTCAGTTATTAAAGAAGGAAATGGAAGTTCCCAAGGGGTAGGACCAAAATATTTTCAGAGGTCCTTGATGAGGCCAAAGGAGACTTGCAGTTCTGCTATGAAGTTGTCTTTCAGTCTTTATGTCTGAGCCCATCATATGAGAGGAAGAATGGATGATAGTCTGCATGGTAGAATTTTAAGGAGCTTAGCAAAGATCTTTACTCTCAAAATTCTCAAGCATAGGGATAAACATCTTCACCCTGTCTTCACTGATTTCCCTGCCAATTAGAGATTTATTTAAATTCTCAGTTGGTCTCTTCTCAAACATCGTACTCTGTTTGAGAGTATGCATGAATCAACTGCTGACCAGTCTTCCACATGTTATAACATATCAGTTCATATGTACTTAATGCCTTCTGGCATGTCACTAACATAGAGCAAACAGAGGTAATAGAGGATTTTACGACAGATAATGAGACACTGTAGATGATTTTGGAGTTTAAGAAACATTCAAAGAGGGCTATTCTGTGCAGACTTCCATAATGGGGACTTTATTCCACTGGTTTAGAACAGAAGGTGACAAGACATATTGTGAGAGTGAGTCAAGAAAAACCCAAGAGAATAAGGAAGAGGACTATGGCACTGAGACTAAAGAATGGGTTTCAACAGTAAATTTCAACTACTTACAACTTCTCCTATGGTCAGTCTACAAATCTGGAGTAGTATAAAAATAAATTAATTAATTAAAAATAAGGAATACATAAAATCAGGTAGGAAGGTGTTTTAATCTGTTCTCTGTTGGTTATTAATAGAAAACGGGGTCTGGGCCATTTAAAAAGAATAGAGGTTTATTCTGCTTATAGTTTGGAGGTCCAGGGTCAAGAGGTTACATCTGGCAAGGACCTTCTTGCTAATGGGGACTCTGTAGAGTCTGAGGTGGTACAGAACATCACAAGGTGACAAGAGGGCAAGAGCTTGCATATATATCTCATGACTCCTTATAAGCCTATGATTATAGGGTCCCCACGCTGATCCTAATATCCTCTGAAAGGCCCCACATCTCACTAAAATAGATTAAGTTTCCACCCTCTTAATCCTGTCACAATGAAATTTCAGCACATGAATTTGGGGGGAACACATTCAGACTATAGAAGAAGGCATTTTACCTTTAATATTATAAAGTTTACTTAGGGTACTGACACAAAATGACACAGCTAGTACTTGCTAGAGTCCAAATGGGGTACAAGTTTCTTGAAATCTGGGCTCTCTCCCTAATATTAAAACTGTTCACAGAAGTTAAGATGGCCCTTCCCCTACCCCCCACTAGCACTTTCCCTCTGTCATCTCTCTATCTTTCTTGGATGTAGGACTCTTTGCCAAGCCTCTATGAGCATTCAGAAAAATAACATCAAAATTTAAGTCAGTATCTCTAGAACCTGCAGGGCTCAAATTCCACTGAATTTTCAAGCTTTTGCTCATACTCACTGGGAACATTTTTAGTTTCCCTTCCTCTGCAGACTGCCAGTATCCACGGCACCTAACCACAAATGAAAAATACAGTTCAATCTAATCAGATGCTCAGTCCAGTCATATTCCCAGGCAGCCTTGGAGCCATCATTATGTCCTTCAAGTTCAGGGTCATGCCCTTTGAAAAACAGCATGTAGAGCTCAAAACCCCCACATGCCTGCAGTGTGCATTAGGCTAAAAGCCTTCAAAAACAGTCATAGCAACGCCAGGCAACAAAGAAACTGTGGTTTTAATCAGAGACACATTATTCAGTTGTTAAAACAACACCAAACATTATTCTTTTAAAAGCGAGAGTTGCTATATTTATTTGAGAAATGTCCTCAATCTATTTAGAAATGCCTTACAGCCCTTACTCCTCATTTCCTTCTTCACTTCTTATTTATTTTTAAATTATTGATTTATTTCTTCCATGAGAGAGTGATGGAGAGAGAATGAGCAATAGAGAGATAGGCACTTTCAACAATGTCTTCATGCTATGATCCATCCTCAGCCTCAACCGGTCTCATTTACCTGGCATGTACAGAGAGCCCCTGGGATATGAACACAGGACCTTTCTGTGTGGGTCCAATTACATCCCCACTGTGCCACCACCTGTTGCCTCACTTCCTACTCTTTTAGCATTAATTCCACAAACATTTATCTAGAATCTATCATGTGTCAGACACTGGATTATAAGTAGCAATATAGAGATTAATAAAATATTTTGTGCCTTGTGGGAGTTTGCCATCTATAGATTAAAGTAAAGTGTATAAACAGAGAATTAAAATGCAAATTGTAAACACTAGAGCAATAAAGGAGTTCAAGGTAGGAACAGGTATTTACAGCCCTGAGAGAGTCAGAAAAGCCACACCGATGTGATGTTTGGTACAGGTCTTAGAGAAGTCTGGCTCTCTTTGAAATGCATGTCATCGCTGCTCTTTTTCTTTCTCTTACACTGGTAATGGCCATCTTTTAAGGTGTGTGCCTAGTTCATCCTTGTTTCTTTGTGTGTGTTTGTGTGCATGAGGGCGGGGAGTTTTTTTTTTCAACTTTTAATTATGTAATATTTCAAACATACACCAAATTTAAAGAATAACATTACAAACCCACATGAACCACATGTTGACCATTCGGTGATTGTCAGTATCAATGTCTTCTTTGTTTCTTAGAGAACCCATCCTATTCACATTCCTGAGAGAAATAGCAGTCCTCACCTTCTTCATTTCAGCTACAAATGTCTGATCCCACTGGGCTAAATACATAGAAGACAGAGGGGCAGAGAGGAGGAGAGAGTAGAGTTGGAGCACCACCAGGCTTTTGGCCATGTGAGGACTGCCATAAGAACATGGTAACAAACAAGTCTGTCAGAGGAGATTGCACCAGACACCCAGGGAAGAGCAGAGACACAAAGCCACAGGTGCTTGAATAAGACAACTGGGAGAGGAGCCCTGTGAAGGCTCTCTGTCCTTCCAGCCCCTGAGTTCAGGCTACTCCTTTTTAAAGAATCATGTGTCACTTGGGCTTCTATGAGTGGATTTCTGTTCTCTACAATGAGATATTTTTATTTATTTTCAGATTCTTAAACACCTTGTATATTGAACTGTTCAACCTTGTATATAGAACTATTATAATCTAAACCTTCAGACATTACAAAACACCTGAATACAATGATGTGAGGTCAGTAAGAGGACACGAGAGCACACCTCAAAGAGCAACGCTGTGTTAGAGGCATGGACAGAGAGGGTGGAGCTAAATGAGGAAAAGTTACTGTAGGAAAATTGTCGTGCTTCAGTATGACCATTTTGTAAAGGGTGTTTCACAATGTTCAGGAACAGCAGGTAGAAGGCAGGCTTTTCTCTGGACATGGGAACACTGAGTACTTCGAATTTTCTTCTTTAGATACTCCTGTCTTCCAAATATTCTACAATGAGCATATATTTAGAAGTTGGGGGGGAATTAACATTTTTATTAAAGAAAATATAAATCATCTAACATCTTTAAAAAAATAATGCCTTAGGTAAAGTCTGACTACCTGCCTATAGTCCTAGCTACTTGGGAAGCTGAGCTAGGAGGATCATAGCATGGCAAGTCCTTTTCTGAAATAAACAAACAAAAACAAATCTGGAACATTTTATAACACTCTAAAATTTGAGAATCTAACATAGAAAACTTCCTAAAATATGTAATTTATTATAGTATTTGTTCCTTTATATACTTGGCCACATTTCTTCAGATGTTTTATACAGCATTTTCTGTCAAATAAGCACATATTGGTTTGTCATTTATTTTCTAATCACTATTTTAGCTATTTTTACTATAGCTAGAAAAACAATGGTCTTTGTCAATAAGTCAGACATTTCATAAGAGGGTGCTAAATATTTATGAGTATGCTCAGTAAAGTTTTGTGGTATCCTAGGCTGATTATGGCATGACTGTAAACATTGCTGAGAAAACGTTGGAAGTTTATCTTCACTGGATTAGCAAAGTTTTTTAATGTCTTGCTACTAACCATCCTAACACATAGGAAAAGTTATGTCATTAATAATGCTACAAACAATCATGGACAAAATTAATCCTTAATAGTATTTCAAATAAGGGCTAGATAGTGACACAGGGTGAAACATGATGCTCTCCAAGGCAGACTCACATCAGAAGTTTGCTGGTTCGTGTCCAGAGTATGCCAAGCATGCATTTGCCACAATTCAGAGCTAAACTGGGGATGGACCCCAGCTTAGAGTCCACGCTGGCGATGCTGTATCATTGTCTGTTTCACTCATGGAGTAAATAAATAAACAAAAAATATATCTTTTTTTTTTTTCTTTTTTTTTTTGGAGAGGTTTTTTCGCTATAGGGCGCGTGCGGTCGCCAGACAGACAGAGAGAGACATAGAGACAGAAAGCGAGAAATCACCCCCCAGGGGGGATGGTCACGCCGCAATCCCTTCTCCTCCATTCTCCTCTCGGGATCTTGGGCACGCACGCACACGCGCCCGGCGTGAGTTGTAAGCCACCGGGTCCGAGACGCGAACCGCGGTTGACTACGTGGGAGTCCAGTGACATAGCCATTACGCTAACTGCTGGTTCCCAAAAAATGTATCTTAAGTAGTTGTTTTTGTTTTTGTTTTTTTTCTTTTAAGGTGTTTGCCACAGGGCATGTGAGCTCACTGGAGAGAGACAGTGAGAGCACAAGTGAAAAATCATCCCCCAACAGAGATGGCCAAACTGCAATCCTTCTCTTCCATTCTCCTACTGGGATTTTTGGGTGCACACACGCACACAGCATGATTTTCAAGCAGCCTAGTCCAGGACTCGAACCATGTCAGCCATGTGGGAGTCTAGCACCTTAACCACGATGCCACCTGCTGACCCTTTAAGTCACTGTCTTGGGGCCGACAGGTGGAGTAGTGATTAAGGGCGCTGGGCTCCCACATGGCTGACCACAGTTTGAGTCCCAGACCTGGCGGCTTTCTTTCTCACTTTCCTTCTCTCTCTCTCTTGCTCTGTCCTTCTCTGGTCAAATTAAAAGAAATAAATGAATAAATAAGTAAAGTTAAACAAAACAATTCTTTAAAAAAAAGTCACTGTCTTTACTTACGTGACAAAAAAAAAAGGAAAGAACAAGAGAAAAGAAAAGAAAAGAAAAGAAAAACAAAGAGCACGACTAAGAGTTACTCCTGCCATATTCTTATTATTCATTTATGGAAACATTACTAGTATTGCAGATAATCCATATCTCTGCAGGAATCTTTTCAGACTGTTTCTCTTTTGTGGAACATTGTTTTACATAAGACTGCATGTTGTAATCAATATAGCCATTTAATTAAGCATGCACATGCATAAACTGCAAAGTCTTACTAAATACAGGAAATGAGTATTTAGTGAAGGAACCTCAGTCAACCCTCCATGCTATGGAATTTCCACTTTTCCCTTATTTACAGGGAGTAACAGTGACTATCTCACGTACAGAACAAAATAGGGATCAAACGTCATTACACATCACATATTAGTGAATATCTATTTTCACATTCTAAAAAAATTGCCAGAGGGTACATGCACTCACCAGAGAGAGAGAAAGCAAAAGAAAATGAGAAGACACTCCTCACCCTCCAAATTGGGAATGATCATACCATAATTCTTTGCCTTCTATCTCTCCTTCTTTTCAGGATTTTGGGCATGCACACACATGTGCCCGGCATGTTTCTCAAGCTTCCAGATCAAGGACTCAAATTGAAAGCAGCCATCTGGGCTCCAGCCATCTTAAGCACCAGGTCATAGGCTGGCCCTATTTTTACATATTTTTAACAAATTTTATTTTCAGAACAGTTTTAGATTTACAGAAAAAATAATTGAGAAGATAGGACAGAGAAATTCCATATACCCCACACCCAATTTCCCCATTATTAACATTGCTCATTATGCATGGTATAATTGTTACTATTATCAACTAGTATTGATCTGTTATTATTCACTAACTTCATTTATTTTAGTTTTTAAACAAAAATTGAATAGAAATAAGAGTTGTAATATTTTCTTCCCATGTCCCAATCTATTTTCTTGCAAACTGCTGATGGAATATATGAATACTACAGTTTCCCAAATTCACTGCTGCTAAGACCCTTACTTGGCCTGTGGTAGATTATCCTCAGTCTCTCTCACCTCCTTCATCACCTCTTTGCATCCTCCTCTTTCCTCTTCAATGTTTTCTGAGTGTTTTTCCACCTCTGAATGAATGTAGCAAGATGATATGTTTCAGGCAGGTAGGAATGAGAGCAAGGCCATAAAGTCCTGGGTAATTCCCAGAAAGTCCTGGGTAATTCCCAGAGAAACACATACGGGATAGAAAACACCTGTTTGCTTATTTCTCTGAGCCTGGGTCTGTGAGCCAAGGAACATTTGTTGGGGAGGTACAAGTCATCTTCATCTCTGTTTCCGCAGATGTTGACTACTCTGTGAGCCAAGGCTTGGTGTGCCATGAGTTAAAGCATGATAGGTTATTCTCAGCTCTGTGCCATCTGCTTTATAATTAGTGTCACTTCTTGCAAGATTCTGGCATTGTCAGATTTAGTTTGTAACTAGTTTTACTGTGACTTTGTGGGCATCTCAGCAAGGAGTTGGGAAAAGCTGCCTGAAGGCTGTTTGCCAGGCACCATTTAGAACCAGAAGTCTCTTTGGCTGATTATGGAAATTCCCCAAATAGCTCTATTTGGGGATTGAGAGAGCCTAATGAGATAGAGGGGCTGGACGGCTGACAGAAAGAGTCTGCCAAATTAAATGTGTCATAAGAAACAAAACAGACTTTGAGTAGCCAAAAACGCAATGCATGAAATACACACTTGGCTCAATAGTGAAAAGGTAGGTTTATTTAGCTGCTACAGCAAACGGAAAATGCATCCTATAGAAAGAGCAGGAAGTCTCAGGAGGAGGGAGTGGGGCAGAACTTCTTATAGATTTGGTTCTGTTCTGGATGATTCTAAAGAGGATTTAAGACAGCAGGGGCCAGTTCTGGGGATTAAGTGTTTTTATTTTAACTATTATTTTATTTCTTTTATTGTCATTATTTTTAATCAGACAGACAGAGAGAGGAAAAGTGAGAAAGCAAGCCTCCAGGTCTGGGACTTGAACTGCAGCCGGCCATGTGGGAGTCCAGCGCCCCAACCACCACACCATTTGCTGGCCTCTGAACTGAGTTCTTGTCTAAAAATGAAAACAATTTGGTCACAGGGCCACTTAATAATTGTTATCTAAGAAGCGAGAGTATCAGATCAAGTTGTCACTGATTAAGTACCAACAGCACACACTGCATGGTGCTTTATGAAGCTCTGAATCAAGACAGAAATAAGCACTTTTTATCACATTTCCAGCTCAAATAGCAATGAAGTTTTTTATTTTAAGAAACAAAAATATAAGCCAGCCAGTGGTATGGTGGCTAAGGTGGCAGAATCCTACATGGCCAACCGCTCAGTTCAAATCCAGGATCCAGTGGTTTGAAAGACACAGCAAACACACATGTATGTGTGCCCAAAATCCCAAGAGCAGAATGGAGGAGAAGAGATTGTGACATGGCCATCCCATGGGGACAGGGATGCTGTCTCATTTTCCCTCTCTCTGTCTCTTTCTGTGCCCTCCAGTGAATTAAAACAGGAAACAAACAAAAAGACAAACAAGTGGTAGTGAGCAGGCAAATTGGATGCTTCGTCATTTTGTGGTGGTGGAGTGACTTTATCTCTGGCTTGTTTCAGCTCTGGTCTTGGAATGGGAGCTTTGTCTGGGCAGTGCTTATCTTTGTGAGTAAGTTTACATTCTGTAGGGAACATCATAGCCTGGTTGCCAGCAGCACCATTTTTCACTTTCTCCTTACCTCTTACTCCACTCAACAAGCCTATGATTGTAGGTACTATTTTTATCGTTGCATATTACAGATATGGCAACCGCAATAAGAGAGTGTTTAAACAACTTGCCTTCATCTTGCTAACCTCTAAACTCCTAGAGCCTAGGTAAGAGAAGAATTAATTACCTTGCTCTCCCAGGTGTATCAGATATAGATGATTTTTGTCCAGTGCAGTTACTGATGTTCTAAATCGATACTGGGTTTACTTTTTGAGTTGTCATAGAATTTTCTGAAGTGGTGAGCACTAAAAACATAGGCCAGAGAAAGAATATGATATATTAAGCTTCAGTGATTATTAATCATCAGAAAGCGACCTAGAGGCTTTGGATAAGTTATGCCTTAGATTAAAGCTGGAACTTGGGGAGTAAGTCCCACGTGTTCTAGTAACAGTTGTCAAGCAGAGGGGTTGTATTTAGTAAGACAAGTTCTTCTCCCACCTGTCAGGATAAATAAGTATTTACTTTATTACATTATTTTCTGGGCTACCCAGGAGACCGTCTGGTGGTCTGGGACCACTTAACAGAGACACAAATAGGAGGTTGTCAGGAAAAAAGCTAGACATGCTCCCTGTGGTTAGAGAGTAGATATCTTGAGATCAGAAATATTCATGGGAACAATGTAATTGAGTGCCTAACGTGTTTGTTTCCATTTTGCTTCTATTTCCAATTCCAATTATTTTTCTTTCGAATGTTCAAGGAGTTGCTGATCCAGTTCTGCTTAAAGATTTGACCAGTCTTCTCCAAATGGAAAGGCAGATAACTGTGTCTTTGTTCTCAGACTTGATTTTCTATCGTGAATCCCGTGTGCATATGATTTTGGGTGGGAAAAATGTATTTGTTCAAATTTTACAACCTGAAAATATTTTCTATGTGAACACAAAGTGAAGTACTGAGTTATTTTGTAAATCAGAAAACAAAATTCAAAGTTCTTGTTAGTATTCTATATATTAATTATGGTGTCAATTACTTGACTACATGGATATTACAGAATTCATAGTTTTATATGCTGAAATTTTACTGTTATTCCTCAATAAACCTACCTATTTTTTTTTAGAGAGATTTTTGGTATAGGGCATGTGCATTTAATGGAGAGATAGAGAGACAGAAAATGAGAAATCATACCCCAGGGGGATGATTCCATTCTCCTCTTGGAATTTTGGGCACATACTCTCATGTGCCCGGCATGAGTTTCAAGCTACTGGGTCCAGGACTTGAGTCATGGTCACCTAACTATGTGGCAGTCCAACTGGTCCCTACCTTTTCAAAGCAGCATGTTATTAGAAGGCAAGATGAAGTAGACATCCTAATGGCCTCTATCTTTCTCTTCTACCATTCATGCCATATATTGAGATTTTATTTCAGCAATTGTATTTTTTAATTAAAAGAGACACACATTCACAACTAGGGTAAGTAAATTTCACACTTTTGTCATCTCCAATTATTGCAATTGTGATCATATCTAGATAGGAGGATCACATTCTACAGAGTTTTGTAATCGCTGGGCCAGCTGGTGGTGTGGTGGTTAAGGTGCTGGACACCCACAAGGCCAAACAGAATTTGAATCCCGGACCTGGTGACTTGCTTTCTCTCACTCTCTCTCTCTTGACAAAATAAAGAAAAATAAATAATAAATTAAGGTTATTTTTTTAAAAAAAGATTTCCATTTGGTTCCTCTTCATATCTTCCATTTCTTTGCTGAGATTTTCTATGTTTTTGGCTGGGACTTTCCACTTCTATTTGTTTCAAGTATGTTTGAATAGCTTGTTAGAGCATTTTTATGATGTCTGTTTTAAAACCCCTGTCAGATAATTGCAACATTTGCATCATTTAGTTATTATCTATTAAAATTGTCCTTTCTTATTCAAAATGATATTTTTTTAGTTCTTGAGATTATGAGTGATTTTCAGTTATATCCTGGGCATTTGAATTATGTTATGAGACTCTCTAGATCTTATTTAAATCTCATCTTTTCGGCTTGTTTTCTCTGACATCTGACTAGGGGGGGAAGTAGAGTGCTACCTCATTATTGTCAGGCGGGTGTGGAAGTCCAGGCTACCCACACAGCCTCTTTTGACATCCGGGAGGAAGAGGCCTTGTTATTGCTTGGCAGAGGTGAAGTGTCAGTGCCCCATGATAGTACTCCAATGAGAGAGAAAGAAGTAGTGAGGGAAGGTCAGTCATACAGCCAAGCAACAGTGGAAGTCTATTTTCTCCACTTGGTCTTTGCCGACAGGGGTGTGTGTGTGTGACCGTGGCTTTTCCCACAATATTTGACTAGGGTAGGGTAAGTATTGTCTGGTCTCTCGACCTCTTAGAAACTGCTGAGATATATATATATATATATATCAAATCTTTTTTTTTTTTTAATATCTAATGCCCAGGTTTTTCAGCTGTTCTTAGCAAATGGAATAGGAGAAAGTGTGTCTATTCTATCTTGGCCATATAATGTGCTAAACACACACACACACACACACACACACACACACACACAGAGTATGACCAAGTAATGAGTATATGTGTTTGAATTTAAAAATTTTTTGAAATAAAACTAAATATACACGTGATAGAACATTAAGCAAAACGTCTGTTGCCTAAAATTACTGTGAAGACAAAGCTGAAAACAAAGGGATGCTACATCCCTATATTCTGGAAAAAAACTTCTACAAGTGGAGACAGATGCAGGTAGGCAGATGCAGCATATATTCAATTCCACTTCCCGCAGACTACAAAAGAAAAAGATTTGGGAGACCAGCAGTTGGTATAATAGCTATGTCACTGGACTCCCACGTAGTTGACCGCCGTTTGAGTCCTGGACCCAGTGGCTTAAACTCATACCAGGCGTGTGTACATGCGTGCCCAAGATCCCTAGAGGAGAATGGAGGAGAAGGGATTGTGGCGTGGCCATCCCGCCTGGGGGTGATTTCTCACTTTCTGTCTCTCTGTCTCTCTCTGTCTTTCTGGCGAGCGCACGTGCCCTATAGCAAAAACCTCTCAAAAAAGAAAGAAAGAAAGAAAGAAAGAAAGAAAGAAAGAAAGAAAGGAAGGAAGGAAGGAAGGAAGGAAGGAAGGAAGGAAGGAAGGAAGGAAGAAAGAAAGAAAGAAAGAAAGAAAGAAAGAAAGAAAGAAAGAAAGAAAGAAAGAAAGAAAGAAAGAAAGAAAGAAGGATAGATAGATTTGGGTGGGGGAAAGGGTGCCATGACCTTCCAGTCATGAGTCTGAACTGTCAGTCAAAAAATAGTCTCAATCAGATAATGTTTCATCTCATTCAGGATTTTGACTAATCAATTTCCATGAGAAAGTTAGGAAATCTGCCTAAGATGACATGAAGGGGTAAGAAAGGGTTTTGACAGAGCCTAGCTGAACTGCTTTCTGTTTAAATAGCAGCTAAGATGAGATTTCCTCCCTCTCCACATTGAATATATATATTTCACCTTTTCAATCCCATTACAACAGTTTTTGCCCTCTTAATCCCATTACAATGGCTCAACACATAAATGTTGGTGGGACATATTCAAATGACAGCAACATCCATTAAACATAGAATACTTTTCCTTGTAATTAATTCACCTAATGATCAGATTGACCAACAACTAATTTGTTTAAAGATTTGTATTCAAACTTAGTGATTTTTAACTATTTTTATCTGAGTTAATTGGTATTATTATATTGCTATCAGTTTTTAAACTTAAGTCATATTTATTATTATTTTTACATTTTAAAATTTACATTTAATCACTGTATATCCTCAAGCTGACAAGATGCTTTTCCCCAGCATGAATACAGTACATATTAGTCAAATCATAGATATTACCATATACATTATCATCAACAGATACCTTTTCATTTTTATTTCTGTTAAATGTTTTTCCCCCCCGGGACCAGCAGTTAGCATAATGGCTATGTCGCTGGACTCCCTTGTAGACAACCGCGGTTCGCGTCCCGGACCCGGTGGCTTAAAACTCACGCCAGGCACATGTGTATGTGTGCCCAAGATCCCGAGAGGAGAATAGAGAAGGGATTGCGGCATGGCCACCCGCCCTGGGGGGTGATTTCTCACTTTCTGTCTCTCTGTCTCTGTCTGGCGAGCGCACGCACCTTATAGCAAAAAACTCTCCCAAAAGAAAAAAAAAAAAGTAAATGTTCCTCCCCGCCCCCCCCCCCCCCATCTATTCTCTCCCACTTTCTACTACCCAACCCCCTCCTAGCTGGGCTTACTTATTGTTCTTCTGGGTGTCTTGTTCTGTATTATAGGCTTAAGGATATTTTGCTTACCTAAAGGTCTTCCAAATTTGAGGCTCCCAGAAATAAATTCCTACCACAACTGAGGAATTTCAGACACTATTCAACAAATGCAGCCTTTTTATTCCCCATGCCTTACTCTTGAAAATCTGTTTTTGTTTTCCACTGTGTGCACCTGTGCACTTCACGTGTTTATTAACCAAATTAGTACATACTCATAATTTATTCTATTTAGGAGGCATTGACATTTTGACAGGAAGAATGAAGATGTGAGCTGGTGAATCAGAACCGTTCTGAACGACATTGCATTTTCTTCAGGACACCTGGTGGATAAAATAGTTGTGAATTCTGAAATATGAAATATCATTGCCAAGTATGGGCATTTCTAGAAAGGTTTAGGATGTCCTTCTTTTCCTGTGCTACTTTATATCCATTAAAACCTTTATAAGTCTCCAAGACGTCCCTTCTTCCCTGAACTAGTTGTCTGTGGCACAAATTCTTGCCGTGTTTGCCTTCCTTTCACATTTAGGTATAGTTTTACAAGAGTTCTTTAAGCTTTCCCACATTCTCTAGTTGTTTTGTGTGTATTTCCCTTATCTACTTTTCTAGTTCTTACATTATCTGTATGCTGTGACTTTCTCTTTTCTTTCTATCATATGTGCTATAGCACTGAGCAGTAATGTTTCAGTCAGGAAGGCCTGCTTCCTTTTTTCTAAGTGCAAGCATTTTTTTAAATTTATATATTTTTGTTATTATTATTCATACATTGAATCACTATACATCATTTAGGTTGTGAAGAGACTTTACCCAGCATGATATATGATATACACCTTAGTCCAGCCTAGTTGAGACCATCATATACATCCTCGTCAACAGATAATAGACCTTATCTGTGTCCCACAAGTGTCTTACCTCTCCATTCCCCCCCAAAAAAAATTTCCCATACTCTTCCCCTATCACACTCTCTAAACACTTTGTCTCTAATGTCCATTACAATTTTTAATACTTTTATGTTCTCCAGTCTTTCAGTCTATACCATAGATTGCAGACAGTTGGTATATGTTAAGTGGAGACATACAATGTCTCTCTTTCATAGCCTGACTTGCTTCACTCAACAACAAATCTTCCATATTCATTCACTTTCTATCAAATTCCATGGCCTCCTTGTTTTTAATGGCTGAATAGTATTCCATAGAGTAGATGTGCCACAATTTTTCAATCCATTCATCTGTTTGTGGACATCTGGGTTGGTTCCATGTCTTAGCAATCGTGAATAAGGCTGCAATGAATATAGATGTGCAAAAAGACACCACGTTTATTTTCTTTTAAAATAAAAAATTCCAACTGAATTTGCATTCACATTTGTGTGTTTCAAAATGCTTTATATATTAAGAAAATAGGATGTATTTTACTCCTTTGCTATTTAAATTTTCTTGGGAAATGTCAAATATTCTTTTGCACCCTCTGTGTCCATTGTTTTGTTAATTCATTGATTTATTTCATGAGAAATATATATATATATTACATATATATATCTGTATATATATATTACAGATGTATATATATCTGTATTATATATATATACAGAGAGAGAGAGAGAGAGACAGGGTTATCTCTAACAGGGTCTTCACGCCACACAGTTCACCCCAGCCTCAGCCAGCCAGGATCACAGGCACACAAACATACACCTGGCATACCAAAGGAAACCTCTGGACACAAACCCGGGACCTTCCCTTGTCATCTCAGCATCATAGGGCATTGTGCTACTGCTGTGCCACCAAGGCAGGTCTATGATTACTTTAAAAAATCACCAACTGGGCCAGCAGATGGAGTAGTGGTTACATCACTGACTACCACATGAACGACTTTAGTTCAAGTCTCAAACATGATGGCTTGGGACCAGCAGTTGGCATAATGGCTATGTCATTGGACTCCCGTGTACTCGACCATGGTTCGAGTTCCAGACTCAGTGGCTTAAACTCACGCTGGGCGTGTGTGTGTGTGTGTGCCCAAGATCCTGAGAGGGGAATGGAGGAGAGGGGATTGCGGCAATGGCCATCCCTCGGGGGGGGGGGGGGGGGTGTGATTTCTCGCTTTCTGTCTCTCTGTCTCTCTGTCTTTCTGGCCAGCGCATGTGCCCTTTAGCAAAAAACCTCTCCAAAACAACAACAACAAAAACAAACAAACAAACAAACAAAAAAAAACAAAACAATGAGAACACAGTGGCTTGAAAATTACATTGAGTGCATGTGCATGTGTGCTGTGTGCCCAATATCCCAGGAGGAGAATGGAGGAGAGGGGGTTGTGGTGTGGCCATCCCTCCTGGGGGTTGATTTCTCACTTTTTATCTCACTGTCTCTGTCTCTCTCTAACAAGCACATGTGCCCTATGACAAAAACTCCTAAAAAAAATTCACCAACTGTACTGATGGTGGAAGGCTGCAAAGCAGTGCCCATGTGTAAAAAGTGCTGATTTATGTCACTAACACAGCTCTAGTTCTGCAATGGCAGAGTACCACAGCCTTGGCAGAGATACAGAGGACGTTTAGATGTCATCTCAATGTAATTACTGTGGTCCTGCAAGATAGGGAGACTGTAAAGAACTCAGAATAAAGCAATATATTGATTAGTTGAGTTCAGTCTAGTAGTGAAATAACCGGACTGGCTGTTCAGAGCTTCATCAGCTCCAATCTGGAGATAGAGTTAATTAGACAAGAGCTTATCTTGAACTCTGGAAATTCCAGTTATGAAACCAATTATACTTATAGGGAATGAACTTGGAGTCCCCAGATACCCCAAAGCTAATGAAAGGAGTTCAGACTAGATAACAGGGTCTTGGGGATGTGTGGGGTTTCATAACTTCAAATCTTATGAATGGATCAAAATCTCTGGTCCATGTGCAGCTGAGAAGTAAATTTAGGAAAATGGGTCCAGGTAGCTTTGCTTGACAAAGTATACCCATAATGGGAAAATTCTTAATCTATGGTGATATAATGAAATAAATGGTGAAATAATAAAATAAGTAAAATACATAAAATTAATATTTTGTGTTTAGTTTTGGAGTAATTTATAATGTAGATGAGAAGATGGTATGCATTTACCTTGAGTTTAATTTTAAAAACATTAGAGCCCTTGTCTATTTGGGGGACTATTGCCTGTACTTTAGGGGTCATATTTAGGAAATCTTTGTCTACTCCAATATCTTCAAAGTTTCCACTATGTTTTCTACTAGTAATTTTGTAGTTGGAGGCTTTATATTTAAACTTTTGACCACTTTGACTTGATGTTAATAGTGAGAGTTAGAGACCCAGTTTTATTTTTCTACAGGTGGATGTCCAATTCCTCCAGCATCATTTGCTGAAAAAATTTTCTTTTCTTCACTGCATTGTCAGCAGGTCTGTGTTCCCTGCTGGAGGTCTTGAGGAAGAACCTACTTCAGGTTCATTCAGGTTGTCAGCGAAGCTCAGTCCCACGTGGTTGTGAGACTAGTGTCCCAATTTCCTTGCTAGATGTGGTTGATTGTTGGCCTCCAGGGGACACCCATTTTCCTTGACTGTGGTTCCCATTTGCTTTTCTCAAAGCCAGCAATAGTGGAAGAAGCCCCTTCTCCCAGTTATAATCTCTCTGACCTCCCTCTTCTGCTTTTCTTCCCATCCTCTTTTCTGCCATATCTCTCTTTTGCAGTTGGAGAATTTCTGTTTTTCAAGGACTCAATTGATTAAATTGGGACCACCTGGAGAATTCAGAATAATCTCTTTATTTCAGGTTCATAACCTTAATTACATCTGCAAAGTGCTTTTTGCCATTTTGCACAATATGTTCGAAAGTTCTGAGGATTAGGAGGCGGTCATGTTTGGGGGCCCTAGTGCTGCCTTTCATGTTGATTAAATTAATTTAATGGTAAGATATAAGAATAAATTACTAACTCCATAAACAGCATTGAAATATTAAAGAGGAATTAAGCATTGGAATTGCTTTATTGTCAGAGGACATGTGCAAGAGAGAAAAAGAAAGAAAGCATCCCCAATAAGTGTGGTTATACTGCCATCCTTTTTCCTCCATTTTGTAACCCATCAGGATGGGGCATGTACACACATGTGTGTGCCTGGTGTGATTTTTAAGCCAAAGGACAATATTCAAACTATAGTCAGCCATGTGGGATCCATCTTTTTATGCTTAACCACTATGTGATAAGGCCACTTGGTATTAGAAATTTTTTTCAGAGAGATATTTTGCTATAGGGTGCCTGTGCTTGCCAGAGAGACAGAAAGTAAGAAGTCACCCACCAGGAAGGATGGCCACACCATAATCCCGTCTCCATTTTCCTCTTAGGATTTTGGGCACTCATACACACGTACCAAGCATGAGTTTTAAGCTACTGGGTCCAATGTAGTCCACGGCTGACTACATGGGAGTCCAGCAACATAACCATTATGCCATCAGCTGGCTCCAGGTATTGGAATTTTTAAGAGGAGTTAAGTATCTCATAAATTTAATGTATTAGATTTATAGATAATATTTAAATAAATGTTTACCAACTTTTTAAGGTAATGGGACTTGAAGAAAATATTTACACGGCAGCCTCAACTCCAGAAGTCACCTTGGTGTGTGGTTGTAGTTGCCCGTATCTCATCCCTTATTTCAGCTCCAAAACTAGGATCATTTTGTTTACTTTTCTTAAACTGAGTCTGTAATATCCTTATAACAATGCAGGCCCACTCCTCCTTTTTTTAGGATTCCCTTTGCCCTCATTTTCTTCAAGATTGGGAAATTTCCCTTTATTCTAAACTATTTACTATGTAGCTAGAAAGCAGCTGTCAACTTCTCATAATAAATCAAAGTCTCTAATCAATCCCATGTAGTTATCATGGGCCCCAAAGTCACTGAATAGCCAAGCTGCTCATGACACAGTATGTGTAATGTATCTTGGAAGAGAGGCTGTCATCACCGGCTGAAATTCAACATGACTGGTATATAGCTAGGAAGGGTGACAGAGGAAAAGGAGAGATTTGATTGTTATAAAACCCATTTTAGAGAGGATAAAAACTGAAAATTAGAATTTTCCCAAGATTATGCATCCAAGATTTTATCTAGTAAGTGACAAAGGGGAAATTCAGTCCCAAAGTATATGGCTTTATGCAACAGTACTTCTGGTAAGTGGAAAGATTTTGTTGAATGTAAGACTAAAGATATGGGCTGAGGCCCATGTGAAGAGTCTTTACTGTTGTGCTAAGGATTTGAATTTTAATTCTCTAGGGAAGAGAGAGACATTGAGAGTTTTTAAGGAAGGTAATGATATGTGTTTTTAGGTGTTCTTAGGAGAAAAACATCTTAAAAGCCTTCAATATCTGTTTTTAATTTCTATGACTCCTTAAGAATACAGGAGATAGGGACCAGCAAATGGCACAATAGTTAAGGCACTGGGCTTCTACATGGCTGACTGCAGTTTGAGTCCTGGACCTGATGGCTTGAAAATCATGCCAGGCACATGTATGTGCAGGCCCAAAATCCCAAGAGAAGAATAGATAAGGAGGGATTGCAGAATGGTCATCCCCACAAGGGGGTGATTTCTCTCTTTCTCATTCACTTTCTCTGTCTGTCTGGTGAACACACATGCCCTATGGCAAAAACCTTTGGGGAGAAATATAAAAAAGAAAAAATACAAGGTATGTTGTTTAAGTGAAAGGAGAAAGTGGAATTCCTGGCCTTGAAATTCCTAAGATGGATCCGTCTTTTGAATGTTGATAAATGACAGAAATAGCCATTCTAGCATGGGGTCCCAACAAAAGTCAGGTTTCTTCATTGGATTGTTAAAGTTCTCTATCCTACACTGGTCACATTGACAGAAATAGAGTCAGCTTTAATATTTAGAATGTCTTAAACAGCTTGGTGAATCCACCAGAACTCAGTTAATATTTGCTGTGTTGAGTGGAGATGGTGTCAACTTCTCTGTGATCTAAGACTTGATTCAGTCTTGCCTACTGTGAGGCTTAAAGAAAATGTTTTTTTTGTAATTCTCAGTTAAGTAGAAACATTAATTTGTCCATTTTCAAAGTACATTCACTAGTTAATGGAGGCTGGAGGCTTTATTGTAAGCAGGAGGATAAAATTTCCCCAGATTCGCACTAATTACAGTGTCCTTTTCTGTGCAGAAACTTCTTAATCTGATGTAATCCCATCTGTCTATTTGGGGGATTATTGCCTGTGTTTTGGGGATCTTGCTTAAAAAGTCTTTGCCTACCCCAATATCTCCCAGAGTTTCCCCAGTGTTTTCCACCAGTAGTTTTATAGTTTGCAGTCTTAGATTTAGATCTTTGATCCACTTTGAGTTGATTTTTGTTAATGGTGACAGATAGAGGTTCAGATTCATCTTTCTGCAGGTGGATACCTAGTTTTTCCAACACCATTTGCTAAAGAGGTTTCCCTTTTTCCACTGGATTGACTGGTACCCTTTGTCAAAGATGAGTTGGCTGTAAGTTTTGGGATTTATTTCTGGAGTCTCTACTCTGTTCCATTGGTCCTCATGTCTATTTTTGTGCCAATAACATGCTGTTTTGATTATCTCAACTTTGTAATATGTTTTGGGATCAGGAAGTGAGCAGCTTACCCAGAAGAAAATGATTAGCCCAATTAAAAGATGGGAAAATGAGCTGAATAAACAACTCTCTAAGGAAGACATATGAACAGCCAAAAAGCATATGAAAAAAAGCTCAACATCCCTCAATGTAAGGAAGATGTAGATCAAAACCACAATGAGATACCACCTAACCCCAGTCAGAATAGCAAAAATTTAAAAAAAAAACAAATAATGATAAGTGCTGGTGGGGATGTGGTGAAAGGGGAAAACTCCTACACTGCTGGTGGGCATGTAAACTGGTCCAGCCACTGTGGAGAACAATATGGAGGTTCCTCAAAGACCTTCAAGTAGAACTACCATATGATCAGCAATTCCACTACTGGGTATCTACCCAAAGGACAGGAGAGCACTCAGTTGGAAAAGTGCTTGCACAACTATTTTCATTGCAGCATTACTCATGATTGCTAAGACATAGAACCAACCCAAATGTCCACAAACAGATAAATGGATTGAAAAATTGTGGCACATATACTCCATAGAATAGTATTCAGCCATTAAAAAAAAAAACAATGCCCTAGAATTTGATAGAAAGTGGACAAATATGGGGGGACCAGCAGTTAGCATAATGGCTATGTCGCTGGACTCCCACGTAGTCAACTGTGGTTCGCATCCTGGACCCGGTGGCTTAAAACTCACGCCGGGCGCATGTGTGTGCGTGCCCAAGATCCCAAGAGGAGAATGGAGGAGAAGGGATTGAGGCATGGCCATCCCCCCTGGGGGGTGATTTCTCACTTTCTGTCTCTCTGTCTCGCTTTCTGTCTCTCTGTCTCTCTCTGTCTGTCTGGTGAGTGCACGCACCCTGTAGCAAAAAAAACTCTCAAAAAAAAAAAAAAAGAAAAAAGAAAGTGGACAAATATGGAACATTTGTTGATGAGTGAAGCAAGTCAGGCTATGAAAGAGAGACATTGTGTGTCTCCACTTAACATATACCAACTGTCCATACTCTATGGTAGAGACTGAAAGACTGGAGAACATAAAAGTATTAAAAATTGTAATGGACACTAGAGACAAAGCGGAAAGAGAGTGTGGGAAGGTAAGAGTGTAGGAAAGGAAATTTAGGGGGAAAATGGAGAGGTAAGACAGGTAAGACATTTGTGGGACACAGATAAGGTTTATTATCTGTTGACGAGGATGTATATAATAGTCTCAACTAGGCTAGACTAAGGAGTATATCATGCTGGGTAAAGTCTCTTCACAAACTAAATGATGTATAGTGATTTAATGTATGAATAATAATTTTTAAAATCCTACCAAAATAAAATAAATAAAAAAATATGTAGAAAGCTATACAAGTTCATAAATCTTTGTACACCCATTAAAAAAATTTCCCCAGATTGCACAGTTAACACTCTGAAGATTGCCTAGTACATAAGGCTCTTATCTTTCAGCTTGATATTAGTTAAATGTCAAGCAAATGTATGTATGTACAGATATGTTTAAAAGTATTATAACAAGTGCCAATTCTGCCTTTGCTGTACCTGATGGTGTGAACTTAGGCAAGTTACTTACCATTCTTTTATCTTGTGTAAAATCATATTACTGGTACTTGCTACAGAATATTTGAAAGATTCATAATATTATGTCTGTGAAACTTTTCTCTTTTTTTAAAAAGAGAAATTTTTGCTATCTGGCACGTGCGCTTGCTGGAGAGACAGAGACAGAGAGACAGAAAGCAAGAAATCACCCCCCAGTGGGGATGGCCATGACACAATCCCTTCTCCATTCTCCTCTCGGATTTTGGGTATGCATGCACAAGCACCTGGCATGAGTTTCAAGCTGCCGGGTCTGGAACTCGAACCACATTCAACTATGTGAGAGTTCAGTGACGTAACCATTATACCATCTGCTGGTCTCTATGTCTGTAAAACTTTTACAATGATGCATGGCAAACACCTGATTGATAAATATTAATTTATATTATTACATATTAGTTTATATTATTAAATGTATACCCCACAATTTATAATGATCTTCATATAGTGCTAGTTTAGCAATTCATTTTAATAAAATGAAATATGACAAGCGTTTACAGCAATAATGGAGTATTATTTTGAAATTGGTCTATGCTAAAAATAGCCTTGAGGATTCATTTTCTTTGAGTGCACAATTAAAAGGAAAAATAGAGTGGACATTATTAAGTTTTTTTCAGCAAAGTCAGATTTTAAAGATAAAGATCAAAGTGTTCAGGAAAACAGATCTGATTGTCCTAACCAGAAAGTTTGACTCTATGAATGATATTTTCTGGAAGATTATTGAGTCATTTTCCCTTACTCAATTGCACTTGAACCTTTCTTAACTAATTCTCTTTTGCTTTAAAGTCTAACTTAAAGTCATTCTTAGGTAGCCTTCAAAATAACACTGTTGGAATATCAATCACATTCCTCCTAAAAATGGCTGGCATTAAGCATATATGTTTTTTCCCAGTCCCTTCCTTCCCACCCTGTTCTGTGCTGTCTCTAGAATCTACAGTTGCCTAAGAAGTGATGACATTCAGGAGAAAATTGTGTTGTTCTGCTCTCCTACATTGTTTTATCTGTAGTTATTTCATTACTATTGATTCTGTGTGTCTATGTTATAACTTCTCTACTCATTGGAAGCTCCTTAAGACCAAGGGAAACAAAAGATAAATTATTGTTATCTTTAATTCCTAGTTCATACAATGGATTCCAAAAGGTTAAAATAATTGAATGCTTTATTAAGAACTATTTAAGAAACATCTTAGAAGCCTTGAGGTACTTCTCACTCACATTGCATCCACAATGAATATTTTCAAATCATCAGCCAAATGTTATTTATTCCCAGGGAGTTACTGAATAAACAGGAATAGAAACTATCAGCTTTGGGGTAGAGGGATGGAGTGGTGTAAAAGGAAGGAAAGAATGAACTCTCAATCAAGTTGAACCTAAAGGTTCAAGCTTGTTTTGAGAACATCATTTTCTCTGACCTTCTATTGCTAACATTTGTTTTCTTAAAGTGTGTTTTCCCATCTAAGCTCAGTGATTTAACTAGTGAACTGATTCCTCAAACTATTGAACCCATGATCTAATGAGGATATGGTTCATGGGGCAAATTTCAAGGTTATTTACTATCTGGATGAATAAATCATTTTCCGTAAGTATTTAGCACAGTGGATGTAAGATGATCTCTCATTTTGCTAAGCATCAATTGACAAATCCAAAATATGATTAGACAAAATTAACTTGTAACAAAGACCATTTCACTTATCCTAACTCAGAGTTTCTGGATTCCTAAACAACTTTCAAAGGTAGTAATGGACATCTAGGAACCATTTTCAATATTTTTTAAAAATAGAATGGATAAGATCCATGAAAATGAAACTTTCTAGAAATATTAATTCCATTGATACTACAACTAAAGTTACCTATGTCACCTCTTTATACCAGAAGTGGTTATTTGGGGGTTCAGTAACTATTCATTAAACTTGCAAGAAGAGATATAATAAGGTATCTATATATAGATAACCTTTTTTAAAAAAATTAAAAACTTAAAATTCCTTGAATTGAAAAATAAAAACCTAATGAAAACAGGACATTTACTGGCAATATAATTTTAAATGCTTACTGCAAGGCCAGTTCCATAGTCCAGTGATTAAAGGAGTCAAGATACCTCATGGCCTACTGGTTCGATTCCCAGCCCAGGGTCTTGAAGAACATGCTGAGTACCTGTGCGTGAGTGCCCCAAATCCCAACAGGATAGAGAAATGGAGGAGGAGGGATTGTAGCATGACCCACTAGGGACGGCACCTGTAATCCTGGCAAACTAGGAAGCTGGGGCAAAAGGACTACAACGTGGTGATACCCTGCCCAAATGCCTAAGCCTGTATTTTGCTCTCTCACACTCTCTCTTTTACTACATTTTTTTCCAAATGTAATGGGCTAGCTGCAGAGGCACAGCAGTAGCATGCTACTCCACAATGCTAGAGTCAAATGAAAACATCTGCTGCCCTGAGGACCTGTGACCTGAAAAATGCCATAAGGACAAAAGGCCATAAGAGAAACATCCTTTTATTGTACTGTCTGCATATATATAATTTAGAAAATTCAAAGCACAAGTTACACAAGTGGCACCCAATTTGGTAAGCCTCGCTAAAGACCCATGACTGAAGCGGAATCCTCGCCACTAAGATATGAGGCAGATAACTCCTTGTTGTGCATCAGTTCCTTGCATCCATCTCTGATTCCTAATTAATATGAAAATGGTTGCATGCCCTGCAGGGAACATAGAGGATACTGAGTTACTGGAGGCTTCATAACATTCCTAATAATAACTTTCTGTTCATACACAATAGCCATCTTATTAAATTACATTTGTTATAAAAGTATGTAATGTGCTATAAAGTCCATTAGGTTTTCTAAGCTCTTAATAGACAGCATTGTATATTCATCATCCTTCTCATAAAACAACCAAAATTAAATGCCTATTGTATCAATTAGTAATCATCTGGAAAATCTAATGGCAATGCTATTTTTAGTAATGTTAGTCTGCTTCAGAACTCCTGCAAAGCTTCCCTACAAGAATATGTCCTTTCTCATCCTTTATTCTTTCTCCAGGAAAATGTATTTTTTTTTTAAGGCTAACTAGCTTTCTTTCCCAATAACTGAATACTCATAACTGAGTTCCATAATAAACTAATTCTTGCTATATGAAAGAAGAAAGCCAAGGAAAAGAAATCTTAAAAAATGTGAGCAGAAAAGATCTTAATGCTACCAAAAGGCAGCCTCATGGATTACACAATTCCCAATCTCAAACAGAATTGGTTGGAAAAAAATCCATGATAACTTTTACTTAGTTTTCTCTCCAAATATGTATTGGAGACATTGTGTAGCAGCTTAATAGATTGGGTAGAAATGAAGTAAATAATGACATACACTTTGTCTTTCATGAATACAATGAAATCAGCCAATTCTAACAGGTTATTAATATAGAAATATTAATGCAAAGCCTTTTAAAGATAATTTTGAATCCTTTTCTTGATCATTCTGGTTGTTTATGCTCCTAACAAAGATATTTATTGTATCCTTCTCCTCTGTACAACATATGAACAGAACCTAAGGAATAAAACTTATTAATTAATTCTTGTTTTCTTTTTTACTAAAATTTACCCATGGGAGTAAAAATTTTTAGAAAACTGAACTAGTTATACACTCACAAGCTATTTCACCACTCATGATCATTTCACACCATAAGTAAGTGTTAAATGAGATGGAATGCAGATAATAGCCTTATGTGGAATTTTTAGTGTAGATCCACCCTTTTTCTTCTGCAACAAAAGGTATTGTGAAATTGAATGTGGCAAAGTAATGTGACTATAGAGATTATCTTAGAGTCATTTCACATGTATTTTAAATATTTAAGTCAATTAATTTATAAGCTCTAGTGCTTGATTATAACTGGTAATGAATTACTTTTTATGCACTGCACTGCTGAGCTCAACATGCCGGCATATCACCTTTTCAAAATCATGGCAATTGCTCTTTGCAGATCCCAGGGCTTATAACAACAGCTAGCAGGCTCTGTGTTGAGCATTTAATATACATCATCTGAAAATGCTGACAATACCCTCCAGTTAAATGAGTTAAATGAGGAAAGGTGATGTGACCTGTTCGATCTATGGAAAGGTAAGCAATAGAAGCAGATTTTGATCCCAGGTCTACCCAGTTCCCAAAGGGTTTAACTTCAATGCTGCCCATCTACTGATACTTTCATTTCCAAAGAAGAAATTCGTTTCTTGAAAGTAACAAGTTCCTAAGAGAATATGACATGACATTTACTTAGAAAATTTAGAAAGTATGGGAAGTAAAATTTAAGAAGATTAAAAATAACTCTAGACATGTTAAATGAAATAAGCCAGGCACAAAAAGACAAATATCATATGATCTCACTCGTATGTAGACTCTAGAAAAAGACGATCTCATAGAATTATAGAGTAGAAACCTGGTTACTAAAGGCTGCAGTGGTTGGGGTTCAGGGGATGGGGAAGATACTAATCCAAGGATATATCATTGCATTCAGTTAGCAGGAAAAGTTCAAGAGATTGATTATTTATATTTCCTTAAATTTGCTCGAGGGCACATGTATTCCCCAGAGAGAGACAGAGAGAGAGCAGGAAAGCAAGAAATTACCCAGCAAGGCAGATGACCACACTACATTCTCTTTTCCTCCATTCTCTCCTGAAGATTTTGGGCATGTGTATACCTGTCCAGTATACTTTTCAAGCCACCAAAGCCACCAGATCCAGGACTTAAACTGCACAGTCAGCTATGCGGGATACAGCCTTTTTAACCACCACACAAGTTGGCCCTCAAGAAGATTTTTTTCTTTTTTTTTTTTTTTTGAGAGGTTTTTACTATAGGGTACATGCATTCACCAGAAAGACAGAGAGAGACAGAGAGACAGAAAGAGAGAAATCACCCCCCAGGGGGATGGCTACCCCACAATCCCTTCTCCTCCATTCTCCTCTCGGGATCTTGGGCACGCATGCACACATGCCTGGCAAGAGTTTAAGCCACTGGGTCTGGAACTCGAACCACGGTCAACTACATGAGAGTCCAGCGACATAACCATTACGCCAACTGCTGGTCCCACTCCTGAGGAAGATTTATTGTACAGCATAGTGACTATAACTAATGATAATTTATTATATTCTTGAATTTATTGTACAGACTATAACTAATGACAGTTTATTGTATTCTTGGAAAATACAGAATGTTGTTAAATGTTACCACAAAATGATAACTAAATCAGGAACTACATTTGTGGATTAGCTACATTTACTACTTCGTAATGCATGTATACATTAAAACATCTTGTGTACAATGGATACATCTAGTATCGTCCATTTAATTTTGTAAAAATAACTCTAGAGTTGGGGCTGGCAGGTGGTGTGGTGGTTAAAGGCGCTGGATTCCCACTACAGTTCGAGTCCCAGACATGGTGGTTACTTTCTCGCTTTCCCTTTCTCTCTCTCTGTCTCTCCCTGGTCAAATTTTAAAAAATAATAAGAAGAATGAATAGAATTAAGTAAATAAATAATTATTTTTGAAAAAAAAAACTCTAGAGAAATAATAAGTCGGAGACAAATGCTATTAACATTTCATTAATATCACTTCACTTCTCTATTTTCATACCAAATGAACTAAAAGAATAAAGCCACTTTCACTCTGAACAAGAAACTGGGAACGAGAATAGTGTCTTGTCTCAGAGCCTAGTCAGCTCTCTACAAGTGGCGATTTCCAAGCTTTTGCAAAATCTTGAATTTGCAAAGCAAAGTTTGCAAATATGGCAAATGTGGAAAGGGCTGGAGAGAGCTGAGTTCTTACGCACAAAAAACTGCTAAGAATATTTCATTTCAGATTTCCTGAGGAAGTGGGGTGGGGGGTAGAAAAGAAAAGTGATTAACAGAGAAAGAGAGGAGAGTTAAATTACATAGTGGAGTAGCCAGAAGACATTTAAGAATGAGAGTGCTTAATTTTCACTTTTGAGTCATTTGTGGTTTGAGATACAACTTTCCCATCTCCTACAAATGTGTGTAAAGGGCTTGTGTGAGTAGCTGTTTCATTCGGGGTCAATGACAAGTCTAATGATCACCAAGAGTGATCCCAGAGCATAAGTTACCTAGAAATTCACAGAAATCTTAGGGAAGGGATCAAATTTAAATAGAATATGGGATGGAAGGAAAGTCTGAACTAATTTTATCCAAATTTGAAAAGGCAGACTCACTGCTGAGTATTTAAAAAAATAAGCTTATTTATATAACTGGTATCATTTTAGTCATTTACATTGTCCCTAAACTTCACTACTGTATAGAAGTCTGTAACTATAATGTGATACAACAACACACTCACCAAACAAGTAAAATGAAAAAGACTGGCAATGCTAAGTGTTCATTCAGAGCATAGAGTAATAAAGTTCCTTTACATGGTTAAGGGGCTCTAAATTAAAATCCCAATTTTGGAAATTGTCAGGATTCTAAACCTCATCTCATAGCCAAGCCATTCCATTTCTGGGAAAATACCAAAAATAATATATTACCAGGTCCAGGCAGTAATTCCTCCTTGGCATTTATTGGAAAATAGATGTTTTTCTTTCTTTTCCTTTTCTTTTTTTCTTTTTTTTTAAGAGACATTTTTGCTATAGGGTGCAGTTGCTCACAAGAGACAGAAAGAGAGAGAGAGAGAGAGAGAGAGAGAGAAAGTGAGAAATCAACCCCTGGGGATGGCCACACCATGTCCCTTCTCCTCCACTCTCCTTGTGGGATTTTTGGGCATGCACGCACATGCACCCGGCATGAATTTTAAGCTGCTGACTTTGGGACTCAAACCACTGTTGACTACGTGGGAGACCAGCGATGTAACCATTATGCCATCTGCAGGTCCTAGGAAATGGATGTTTTTCAATTCTGAAAAAAAATCAGTGCAGGCAAATGGAAAGAAGAATTCTGTTTCTTTTGCAAAAATTAAAGCTTCACAGTTAACAGCAGTTGGAAGGAATCCACTGAATCAGGTTGAAAGAAGGAACAGGAACAGCAGGAACAAGAGGCAGAGGTTAAGGGCCTTGTTTCTTGGAACCGGTGCAGGAACACGTAGGAGAGTCATCATGATCTAATCAGAGTGCTGCTCATAGTCATCGCCATGTTCAAGTGTGTGCTCATGGCCCTGCCTGCATCCTTCCAAGTAAGATAAACATTAACACATTTATATTCATAGAGTCATTTATAAATCCCACGAGTAATGGTCCAAGAAATAACACATTTTGGAAGCAAAATAAGTCCAGAACTTGACAATATTGACATGCTATCCTGGGCAGTGCTGTTAACTTTGCTAGGAGATCCAAATGTTAGGTTTTTTTAATTTGACTGAATAATGATCATTTCAATGCTTTCCTATTGTCTATATACTAAGTTCTTTGTAAAAACTTCACTAAAATATTTTACTTTGTAAATACTTCACTAAAATAAAATAAAAACGTAAAGATGTGAATACTGTAAAATAATCCATACAAAAATCGTAAAGTGACTTAGATCATGGGCATTTTCAATGGTAAAAGTAAAATAGCAAGCAGATAAAATATTTTTCTCATTTATAAGTAAATGAGCATATAGAAGCCACACAAACCCTAATACCAAAGTTGAAAAAGGTTTTGCTCACAATCAGTGGCTCATCTGTCATGATAAACATGAAAGAAATTGCTATATGCCTGGAATATTTGATTCATGAATCAAAGAATGAGACTACTAGATAGGAAAACTGAGACTTTGAATGTTTAAAACTTTGGAACTAGAAGGTGGCTTAGTGGTTAAGGCGCTGGACACTCCCACATGGCTGACGATGGTTCGAGTCCTCAACCTGGTGGCTTACCTTCTCACTTTCCCTCTTTCTCTGGTCAAATAAAAACAAATGAATGAATAAATTAAATTAAATAATTTAAAAAAATAAAACTTTTATTTTGGGGCCAGCAGTTGGTGTAGAGGTTAAGACACTGTACTCCCATATAACCAACCACAGTTTTGAGCCCTAGACCCGCATGCTTAAAAATCACACCAGGTGCATGTGTATGCACCCAAGATCCTGAGAGGAGAACAGAGGAGAAATTATTGTGGTATGGCCATCCCCCTGGGGAGTGACTTGTCACTTTCCCTTTCTCTCTCTCTCTCTCTCTCTGGGGAGCACAAACATCCTATGACAAACATAAATAAATAAATAAATAAATAAATGTTACTAAATAAGAAAAAACTTATTTTAAAAATAATTTTTAAGAATTCGTGATACTGGGAACCAGCAGTTAGCGTAATGGCTATGTTGCTCGACTCCCACGTAGTCGACCGCGGTTCGCATCCCGGACCCGGTGGCTTAAAACTCACGCCGGGCACGTGTGCGTGCGTGCCCAAGATCCCGAGAGGAGAATGGAGGAGAAGGGATTGCAGCGTGACCATCCCCCCTGGGGGGGTGATTTCTCGCTTTCTGTCTCTCTGTCTCTCTCTGTCTGTCTGGTGAGCGCACACGCCCTATAGCAAAAAATCTCTCCAAAAAAAAAAAAAAAAAAAAAAAAATTTGTGATACTATCTTTTCATCTCTAAAGCGAGTATTTAGTGTTAATTTTGTCTCAAGTATTTTCTTTTAATAAATTCTGGTATCAAATTCTTTATAAGGTCTAGACTATATGTTATATTGAAGTATATAATCTTAATATAATATTTTAGTTTATTATATAATCATGTACTTATTATTACATATTTTTAAACCAAACAATCCCTGAAATGTTTAGTATAATTTTATCTCAAAAATGTAATACAGTGTTTATTATAGACACTCATTATTATTTTAAACATACACATAAATTGTTATAAAGAATCCAAAATAACTTATAATTGCAGGAATTCTGATTTTTCATTCTCAGATTCCCAAGATTATTGTATGTAAGAAATTTGGAAACACTAAAGGACATATAAAAGAATGATCCCAAAAGTTTTATTCACAATAAATAAGGCTACAATAATTATTCATATTTTTCCTAACCATCTGTTCTAATCATAAACAAAACACACATCCTTGTCAATATGACTCAGTGAACTGAAACCAATTAGCTATAGACAAATCAGTTTATTTTTTTATTTTGAGAGGTTTTGCTATAGGGTGCTTACGCTCACCAGAAAGAAAAAGAGAGAGAGACAGAAAGTAAGAAATCACCCCCCAGGGGGGCTGGCCACTCCGCAATCCCTTCTCCTCCATTCTCCTCTTGGGATCTTGGGCATGCACATGGACCCAGCATGAGTGGGTGCATGTGCATGTCCAAGCAGGTCCGAGACTTGAACCACGGTCAACTGCATGGGAGTCCAGCAAGATAGCCATTACACCAACTGCTGGTCCCATAGAGAAATCAGTTTAAACAACTCCATTTGCCCTTTAAAAAATGTTAATGTGGGGAACCAGCAGTTAGCGTAATGGCTATGTTGCTGGACTCCCACGTAGTCGACTGCGGTTCGCGTCCTGGACCCGGTGGCTTACAACTCACGCCAGGCGCGTGTGCGTGCGTGCCCAAGATCCCGAGAGGAGAATGGAGGAGAAGGGATTGCGGCGTGACCATCCCCCCTGGGGGGTGATTTCTCACTTTCTGTCTCTATGTCTCTCTCTGTCTGTCTGGCGAGCGCACACACCCTATAGCGAAAAACCTCTCCAAAAAAAAAAAAAAAAAAATGTTAATGTGGAGCCAGCTCTGTGGTCTAATCATTAAGTGAGCCAGATCCCACGTGGCCTACTGCTATTCAAATCCCAGCCCTAGCAGCTTGAAAATAAGCTGGACATGTGTGCTTGCATGCCCCGAATTTCTCAACAGGATGGAGAGATAGAAGAGAAGCGTGACCATGCCCCATTGGGGGGTGTTTTCTCCCACTCCCTTTCTCTGTCTCTTTGGCAAGTACAACATTTCTGGCAAACAAAATAAGCATGAATGTCACTGTGTAATAGCCAATTCAGAAAAAGGTCAAAATACTTCCTTATTTATCTTTTAGAGCTGCACTGTAACTGCTGTGGGTAGGACATCTTGCCACTTTCAGTTTAGTCTTCCTGTTCTCAAATTACCTTTTGTACATGCAATAAATTTCTGTAATGTTCTAATTTGATCTGGCTTTATTTTTTATGCAAGGAAGAGAAAAAAAAAACAATAAAATGGGAGGAAATATGTACATATCATATATCTGATAAGGGCCTACTTTTTAATAAAAATTTTTACTACTTAATAATAAAAAGACAAGATCAGCAGGTTTCACAGAGGTTAAGGTGCTGGATCCTACATAGCTGATTGTGTGGTTTGAGTCTCGGACCCAGTGGCTTGAAAGTCATGCAGGGCATGTGTGAATGCATGATCAAGATCCTGAGAGGAGATTAGAAGAGAAGGGATTGTGGTGTGGCCATCTCCCCTGAGGTAGTGACTTCTCACTTTTTTTCTTTCTCTCTCTTTTAGTCTCTGATGAGCACACATGTCCTATAGCAAAACTTAAAGAATAAAAAAAAAAAAAAACAATAATAAAAAGATAAATTACTTCATTTAAAAATTGGCAAAGGATTTGAGTAGCTATTTCCTTAACAAAATATGCAAATAGTCAACAAATACATTCTGAAAAGATGCTCAGTATCAGTAGTCATTAGGTAAATGCAAATTGAAACCATAGTGAGGTACCATTGCATACACTATAATGACTATAATAATAATAAAAAAAGACAATAGCAAATATTGCCAAGGATGTAGAGAAATTGGAGCATTCACAGTGCTAATGGGAATGTGAAATGGTGGGGCAGGTTTGGAAAACAATCTACCAGTTAACAGTCTACCAGTTTCTTAAATTATTAAGTATAGAGTTTACCACATGATCCAGCAAATCTACTCCTAGATGTATAAGAACTGAAATTGCATGTACAGGGACAAGTGGTGGCCAGGGGTAATGCAACTGGACCCACATAGGAAAGGTTGTGGGTTCTCATCCCAGGACCTTCCTGAGCACACCAGATATATGCACATGGCCATGACCCAGGCCAGCTAAGACTGAGATTGGCTTGTGAGGTGAAGACACTGTATCTTTTCCTGTCTCTCTTTCTCACCTGGAAGAAATAAATAAATAAACAAACAAAAGTCATATGTCCACAAAAATGTGTACGTGAATGTTCATATCAATATTATTCATAAAAGCCAAGGGAAAAAAAAACACCATATACCCAAATGTCCATCAAGTAATGAATGAACACACAAAATGTAGTATAAATGGGCCAGTAGGTGGCGTGGTGGTTAAGGTGCTGGACTCACATAACCGACCGTGGTTTGAGGACAAAACCTGGCAGCTTGCTTTTTCACTTTCCCTCTCTCTCTGATTCTCTCTGGTAAGTACACATGCCCTATAGCAAATTTTAAAATAATAATAAATAAAATTAAATAGTTCTTTTTAAAAATATGGTATAAATATTCAATAAAGTATTATTCATCCTAAAAAGGAATGAAATATTGATAGATGAATCTTGGAAACATTCTAAGCAAAAGTCAGACATAAAAGTTCATATATGTGATTCCATTCGTACAAAATGTCCAGAATAAGGAAATGCATAGACACTAAGTAGATTTATGGTTGCCAAGGGCTGGGGCAAGGAAAAAACAGAGAGTAACTGCTAATGAAGGGGCTTTGTTACAAGTGATGAAGTATTCTGGATTTAGATAGTAATGATGGCATGCAGTTTATATCTGCATTAAAAGGGTGGGTTTTATGGTTTGTAAATTTTGTCTTAATTTTTAAAAAATAATATGTAAGCAAGAGGCCTAGATGAAATTATTACATAAGTAAGACTAGGTAGAAAAGAGAAGATGCCCAAGGACTTAGATATGAAACATGTGAATGTTCAGTGAGTATGAACACTACAGGGAACCATTAAAAGTATCTGAAAAGGGGAACCAGCAGTTAGCGTAATGGCTATGTCGCTGGACTCCCACGTAGTCGACCGTGGTTCTCGGACCCAGTGGCTTACAACTCACGCCGGGCGCGTGTGCGTGCGTGCCCAAGATCCCGAGAGGAGAATGGAGGAGAAGGGATTGCGGCGTGACCATCCCCCCTGGGGGGTGATTTCTTGCTTTCTGTCTCTCTGTCTCTCTCTGTCTGTCTGGCGAGCGCACGCGCCCTATAGCGAAAAAACTCTCCAAAAAAAAAAAAAAAAAGTATCTGAAAAGGAGTTTCTATGATAGCTTGGAACATGTTCCCAAATTCGTTAACTCTCTGTCTATAGATGTGCGCTAGCCTGGCTTCCATGACTTATTTCTAGTGAAAGAATTGTAATGGCAGTGTAAAAAAAATTGCACCAGACGTGTTAAAAAAGGTCAGAGGGACTTTTTTCAAGACATTTCAAAAGAAGAGAGAGAGAGATTGAACTCAACTCTGAACACAGCAAAAGCAGCTGGAGATCTACAGCTAATGAGCAGAATAAGGAAGTCAGTGGGTGGAAAATTACTAAGAGGAACTTGGTTAGATAGGAAGAGTAGTAGATTCTTGCTAAAGGGGCTTAATAAAATTTTTGCCAAAGGTAGGCCAAGGACTTAGACATCAAGAGTAGGGGATGAGAAACTTGATCACATATCAAGGGTGTTGGACTCTCAACTACCTGATTTAGTAGGTTGGTTTGTTGTTGTTGTTGTTGGTTTGTTGTTGTTTTTTGTTTTTAATTTTTTGTTTTTCCTAAAACTAAGCTCAGCAGGAAACAGAAGGCCAATGTAATACCTAGTTAAGAAGAGGGCTCAAAAGTGCCTGACAAAGTTTTGTAAAGAAGGAAAGAAGGGAGCCCTTTTCAGCAGCACCCATGTGTGACTTCTGAACCTACCTTGGAAAAGGTGATACAGCTTCTGCCTGGCTTTTTCTTGTGACTCATACTTTGGGATCCCTGGGATCCCTGAACAAGTGGTCAAAATCAGTCCAGCCATCCAGAAGCTGCCACACTGAAGAGACCTCAGTCAGAGAGAGATGCCCAGGAGGCCTCACTAGGTGAGTCTTTCTAGTGGCTCCAGTTTTAAGCATTCAGGTGTTTCCAACTCCAGTGCTCAGTCTTGAAGCTTCCTCTGATGGTGCTGAGTGAAGTGGAGACCATCTGTCCCTGCCAAACCTTGTCAAGATTGCAGCTATATGAGAAAAAAAAAGTTAGACCACTAAAGTTTTGGGATTATTAGTTACCTGGGATTGGATAATTAAAACAACCTCAATGAAGTAAGAGGAAAGCCATGAGGGTATTGCTGGGAGCCCAGTGAAGAAAGACAAAAAAGCAATCAACTGGGTCTAAAAGCTAGTAGGTAATGCAAAGACCAACCATTGGATCTAGCACAGGGAGGTCACTGGGACATTGACTAGAGCAATGTTGGGGAATAGTGGCAGGTAAAACCTCCAAGGGAGTCCTACTGAGAAATTGTAGCAGGGAGTAGAAGTAATTTTTTAAAATATTGAGTCATTGGGGAGACCAGCAGGTGGCATAGTGGTTACATTGCTGGACTCTTACAGGGTTGACCATGATCAGAGTCTCAGACCTGGTGGCTTGAAGGTTATTACCAGCTGCAAGTGCATGCGTGACCAAGATCCCAGGAGAATAGAGAAGAAGGGATTATGGCATGGCCATCTTCCCAGGGGTGATTTCTCATGTTCCCTCTCACCATTTCTCTCTCTCTCTCTCTCTCTCTATCTATCTATCTATCTATCTATCTATCTATCTTTTGTGAGTGCATGTGCCCTATGGGAAAAACTTTTTAGATAGTTGGTTATAAAAGAGAGTCTAGAAAAGACATGATAGCTGAAAAACAGGAGAGAAAAAAAGTTTCTACATGCATCTCTGTTTTCTTTTTTGTGAACCAAATTCTGTTCTCATTCAAGAATATACTCCTTTTCTGCATGATTAGAAGCAACTAACCTCTCTCCAGAGGTGAGCCTTGGTAAGCTGAACCACTCATAATAACCTCATTATCCCTCTTGCCAGGGATTACTTTAGGTATAAACAGGCATAAACTGTCTGATGTCCTTGAGAATTGAAGAGTGGTCCCAAATATAAATTATACTTATAATTTAAGTCCATTACCTTTTTCTAATTCAAAACCATAAATATTCTCTTGTAGAGAAAAGTCAAAAGTATAGAAGTGAAAATAAAATACACCAATAATGTGTTCCCTCTACTATTCCATAAATAACCACTGTTAAAACTTTGATGTGGGGCTTTTGGGACAGATGCTTCTTCATTCTCATCAAAGATACACTGACAAGTCTCACATCAGAGAAAGATAAACATCACAAACGCAGCAAATATTTATATCCAGAATATACAAGAAACATCTATAAATCAAGGGGGAGAAGATCAAAAGAAACAAACAAAAATTTCAAAATGAGGACAATAGACAAAAGAAATGAAAAAGTACTTCACAGAAGATTGAACACAAAGGCCAATAAAAACATGAAAATCTTCTCAACATTATTACCTATCAGAGCTATATCAGGTTATAGTGTAGCAGAGTACGCATCCTCTGTTGGTAAGGCTATAAATGGGTGCCATTTGTTTCTGGAACAATTAGGTATTATGTTATAAATTTGAATGTGCATAACACATTACCCAACAATTTCACCGCCAAGCAAATATTGAGACATTCCTGCAAACATACAAAAGGAGATTTATTCCAGAACAATTACAGTATTGTTCACAGTCACAATAAAAACAAACAAAAACATCTCAGATGTCTATCAACTGAGAGTAGATAAATCACTTTTGTGTAATTAAACCATAGAATTTGTATCTCAGTGAAAATGAAGGAAACAGCTGCATATTTTGCCTGGATAAATCTTACATAATGTTAAGTGAAAATGGCAAGTCACATACAATAAAATATTTTTATAACACTGAGGAACAATCAAATTTGAGATATATATTATTACCAATATATGAATTTGTAGTTAAGGTGAAAATAAGTAGCTGGGGAAGAATAGCACTACTAATAGCAACACAGTATATTCCTCAGAGGACAAAGGCGAGGGCATTGGGTTAAAGCGCACAGAGAACTTCAAGTTACCTTGGGCATGGTGGGTTTTTGGTTTTTGTTTTGAATTCTATTTCAAGACCTACATATAAATTATGTATATTATTTATAGGTCTGAAATGTTTATAATTCATAATTGTGAGAAAGAAGCCACATTTACATGAATGAACTCTGTATCTACAACTGTAACCAGTCATCTTCTTGAACACGTTGAAAGCCAACCTTAGCATAGAAACTGACATGCTGATGAACTAGAGAGAAAAACTCTGAATTCTCAGGTTTTGGAATCTTAGATAAAGATATAAATACAATAACATTTATAACTTAAGTCAATTTCTGATTAAAAACCAGTAAATGTTCTTCTGTAGAGAAAAGTTCAAAGTATAGAAGTGAAAACAAGACACTAATAATTTTTTCCCTCTACTGTCCCATAAATAACCACTGTTAACATTTTGATGTGAGGCTAGTCCCACAGCCTAGTGATTGAGTGAGCCAGATTCACAAGGCTGACCACATTCAGAATCTGTACTCGGTGGCTTGAAAAGCATTCCATGCATGTGTGCACATATGCTCCAAATCCCAACAGAATGGGGAAATGGAGGAGAAGGGATTGTGGTATGGCTATACCCCATTGGGAGATGTTTTCTCCATCCCTTCCTATGTCTCTGTCTCTCTCTGAGGTTGCATGTACACTCTGGCAAGTTGAAGAAAAAGCTCTATGTACACAGCATTTTAGGAATCACAAGAAGGGAAAATAATTTATTCTGCCTTAGAACATTAGAGAACAATTAATTCATAGAGATGGTGTTAGCCAAGCTATCTAGTGTCTTTGTTTCTTTTGGGCATGCACACACATGTGCCTGGCATAGATTTCAAGTTGCTGAATCTGGGACTTGAACTGTGTGATCCTGGGATGAGTAGTAGCCTGTCCAGAAAAGTCCAAGATTGCAAACAAATATGTTGTTTGTTATAACCAACACCTGACCAAAAATAAATAAATAAATAAATAACCGAATCCTGATCTTCTTAAAACATTTATGTAAAACAAACGAACAAACAAATAAAAAACCTTGTAATTATAAATCTTTTCTCTATCCCCTTGAGATATAATGTGCATTTCCATCCAGGAGTGTCTTTCTGAAGGACCCGAAAGTCATTCTTTGTAATGTAATCATTAGGAAAGCTGGAGCCTCTCTCTCCTGATCTCTGAAAAGGATAGGATCCTAACTTCAATGCGTAACACTTGGCAGAACTAACTTCTTCGTATTTATATTGGATAGGCTCTTTCATCTTTTTTTTTGCAATTTTTCATTTTCTTGACTTTGCTAGAACCCTTCTCTCACTCCCCCATTCTCCCTTAAAAATGCCCAGTCACCGAAGTAGTTACTGAAAAAGAATCTTTTTCTTTTCTTTAGCTAATGTCCAACATTGTTTGTTTGTGGCATAGGCTAAATGAGAGAATATTGCATCAGAATCCAAAGAAGATTATAGCCCCACCCCAGGAAGGGCCAAAGAGCAGCTAGGCCTCAGCCTCAATGGGAACCACAGTCCCCGTACTCTGCCTCTCATCTCTCTTTTCCCATCCTTTTAATGCTTCCTGATCTAGGACAGGGTCACAGCAATGCCCGCCTTTATTTGCTCAGCAAATCACACAGAAAACCTATCCTGTATCAAGATCTGTGCATCAGGAATAGAGGATTAAATAAACAGATAGAAAAGTCTGAAGCCTCAAGACCACACTACTCTATTTGAGGTGACAACTTTAAATGAATAAGGAAACTAGGCAACTATAAGTTATATAGAGCTTACAGGAAATAAAAAGGAACATGTGACAGAGAGAACTTGGGTGGGTCATTCCTATTATAGGTAGGCTAACAAGGGGTCCCATTTAAGCTGAGGTCTGAAGAAGGAAAGGTGCTCTGCAAGATAGGAGCAAGAGCAAAAGTGCAAAGGCAGACTATGGGGGGGCGCAGGTGCAGGGCGTATCCGTTCAGAGCGAAGTTGGTACACCCTGTGAGGCTGGAACTACAGGCAGGCAACCATTACAGGCTTCAGGACATTTAGGTTTTGTTCTAAATATATTGCAAGCCTTTGAGAGTTCTTGTTGTTTTTCCATGTTACTTTTCTCAAGCTGACATGAAATTCCTATAACATAAAGTTCATCATTCTAAAGTCTAAAATGCAGTATCTTTTTTTTTTCTTTCTTTTTTTTGGAGAGGTTTTTGCTATAGGGCGCGTGAGCTCGCCAGACAGACAGACAGACAAACAGAAAGGGAGAAATCACCTCCCAGGGGGGATGGCCACGCCACAATCCCTTCTCCTCCATTCTCCTCTCGGGATCTTGGGCACGCTCGCACACGCGCCCGGTGTGAGTTTAAGCCACCAGGGTCCAGGACTCGAACTGTGGTTGACTACGTGGGAGTCCAGCGACATAAAATGCAGTATCTTTTAATATATCCACATGCAGCCACCACCTCTATCTACTTCCAAAACGTATCATCACCCCAAAAGAAGCCTTCAAGCAGCTACTCCCTTTCTTCTACTTCTAGCCTCCGGCAACCACCAGTTTGCTACCTGTTTCTATGGAGTTACCAATTCTAGATATTTCATACAAATGGAATCATGCAACACATGGCCTTTCGTGTCTGAGTTTTTGAGTTAGCATAATACTTAAGTTCATATTAGGTAATAACAGATATCAGTGCTTCATTCCTTCTTATGGGTGGGATATGTGATATTATATGATGTTTCATTGTATGGATAAACCACATTTATCTTTTCATCTGTTGATGGGCATTTAGATTGTTTCTATCTTTTGGCTATTGTGGATAGTGCTGCTATGAAAATTCACGTTCATTGAGGTTTTAAGCAGGAAAATGACATGACTATATTGGGTTTTAAAAAAAGTCATGACACAGTTTTGCATAGAAAACAAAAAAATACATCATGACTTTTCTGACAACCTAATAGTTTCACTTACAAGTACTCAAGTTATTGTGTGAAGAATAGATTTTAGTGGGCAAGAGTAAAGGTAAGGAAGTCACTTACAAAGCCAAGTCAAAGATGAGTGTCTTGAGGGCCAGCAGGTGGAGTGGCAGTTAAAGGCAACAGACTCCCACATGTCCGACTGCAGTTTGAGTCCCGGACGTGGTGACTTGCTTTCTAACTTTCACTTTCCCTCTCTCTCTCTCTCTCTCTCTCTTTCTCTCTCTCTGTCTCTAACTGGTCAAATTAAAAAATGATAAAAACAAATAAAATTAAATAAATTATTATTTAAAAAAGGATGAGTGTCTTGACCGTGATGAGGCTTGAGATGGAAAGAGAATTGCTTTTAGAGATGGGCTTGATTGGACTCATTGAGGAATTACAATAGATACAGGATGAGGGAAATGAGAATGGATCCTCTGATCTGGGCAATCAGAACTTCAGAGGAACAGGTTAAGTCTTAGGACAAAATGGTGATGAAGAGCTGTGAATGATCCAGCATGGGTCAGATGCTCATCCTTGCCTAATTGATAGCAGGCAGGTGAGTTGAGTCATGTAAATATCAGGCTATCGTACTGGATATGTTGGGCGAAGGAGAAGTAGGGAAGAAGAAAGGGATGGTGGAGAAAGGAGATGCAGTTTCCTTAAAGAATATGGATCATCATTCTCAGAAAAAAAGTAGGAGCTTGGCAGAATAAACAAGAAGTGTTCATTACAGGTCTCCAAAAATTACAGTCCTCTTACCTTGTGAACTGGATTGAACCATTGCATGTGACTTAGAAGTTCTTTAATGTCAGAGCTAGCAGGTGGCATGGTGTTAAGGGCGCTGGACTCCCATATGGCCAACAGCGGTTTGAGTCCTGGATCTGGTGGCTTGCTTTCTCATTTTCCCCCTCTCTTTCTGTCTCTTAAACTCTGTCCCTCTCTGATCAAATTCAAATAAATAAAGTTAAATAAAATAATTCTTTAAAAAATTTTTCAAAAAAAATTCTTTAATGCTTTTTGCTTAAGACTATAATAGGTTATCCTCCCCCTAGGTTCCCTTGATACCAAGAGTGCTACTCTCTTAGGACAGAAGGAATTGAGGGAGGAAAGAGACATTCCTACTCTAACAAGATTTGCAGAACTAGGTCAAGTGCCCAACTCTACATTTACTCTCCTTTGGGCCTTACAATGGGCTTGCTTGGCTGCTGAAAGTTCCCGAGGGCTACCAACAAAAGACTCCAAGGCCTATCTTACCACCCAAGTCAACCAGCAGGGGAAAAGAGATGAGGACTTGGTGAGAAAAAAGTCATCACAGGTGGGCCCGTAGATGGTGTAGTGGTTAAGGCACGGGACTCCCACATGGCCAATTATAGTTTGAGTCCCAGACCTGGTGCCTTACTTTCTCATTTTTCCTCTCTCTCTCTCTCTCTCTCTCCCTCTCTCTCTCTCTCTCTCTCTCGTGAGTGCATGTGCCCTATAGCAAATTTTTAAAATAATAATAATACTTAATAAAATTTAATAAATAACTCTTTAAAAATTAAAAAGTCATCGCAGAGAAGAGTCTTCCCATATATGTCTGTAGCCTTTCAGTCTAACTACTCTAAGTACCAAAAAAACAAGCCTTTCCTAGGCTGGCCTTTATTGGTAGATGAGTTCTCAGACTTTTCCTTGACCTTTTGTACAAGACTCAGCATTTCTAGAAATAAAATCAAAAAAGAAGAAGAAGTTTGAGATTTCTGTACATGTTCAGGTGTGTGACCAGTGAGGAATAGCAATCATCTCAAAATTCCTACTTAATGAACCCCAATAAATGTCATCCTGCCTCTACGATTATCTCATAGGAGATAAAAACATGACAGAATTGCTTGTTATTCCTAGTTGAAACCAAGCAAGCTTTTAAAATTTTTAGTTCAGGGCCAGCTCCATAACCTGGTCGTTAAGGCAATTGGATCCCACATGACTGATCACACAGTTCAAGTCCCAGATTCAGCAACTAGAAATATATGCCAGGCACATGTATGTGCATGCCCAAAATCCTGAAAGGAGGGAGAAAGGGAGAAGAAAGGATTGCAGAGTGACCATCTGCCATGAGAGTTGATGCTTTCTTCCTTTTTCTCTCTCTTTGTCTCTCTATCACTTTGTAATGTGCATGCGTGTCCCTGGCAATTTTTTAAAAATGTATTTTATACATTCAATCACTATATATCACTACAACTTGTAAAGCGAATTTACCCAACATGAATACACTTCACACCAGTCCAACTGAAGATACCATACACGTTATCATCAACAGATGATCATCCATTTCTGTCTTGTAAATGTCCTGCCTCTCTATTTTTCTCCTTGATTCCCTTCCTGTCACTCTCCCCCTTTTCCCACCCTCTTCCCACCCTATCTGCAGTGTCTGTAACCATTTTCCCTTCTTCTATATACCCTAATACATTTTTAAACAAATTGCTAAAAAAAAAAAAAGGAAAGAAAAACATGCTAAGAACGTGTGTGTACATGCTCAAAAGCCCAACAGGGCAGAGAAGTGAAGAACGGATTGTGGCGTGATGACCACGTTCCATTAATTGGTTCTTTCTCCCTCTCCCTAGCTCTCTGTCTCTCTGTCTCTCTATGGCAAGAATACTCACCCTCTGGCAAATTTAAAAAGAAAAAAAAAGAATAAGAAAATGTTTAGTTCTTTATAGAAATTTGGATGTATTTGGGCTTCAAAAGCAAGACCATTTTTATAGCTTTCCAGTATTTTTATCTGTTTTTTAGTTGTTGTTTTTTGTTGTTGTTGTTTTTTGTTTTTCCTGGAGAATTTTACTAAAAAGATCCTTTTCAAAAGCAGCTCACAGGTTTGGAGTTGAGGAGGGAGGAATTACATTACCTCAATGACAGATTAGGGACAGTTTGAAGATTTTCTTATTTATTTCTCTAGTAAAGGTCCTGGGGATCACAAACTCGTCTTCTAGTAGTGCTAATTACTGTTTCTTAAATCAATTTTTCTATAAAAGAGTTTATAGAACTGATTAAAATTTAAAAGACAGAGTCATGAAAATGATGAAACCATAACATTTGTATGTAAACAAGTCACCTAATTCCCTAAGTTTTAGTTTCTTAAAGTTAAACTATACCTACCATATGACTCAGACATTCTATTCCAGGTTGTTTACTCAAAACAACATAAATATTATATCTACACAAATGCTTGTATATAAATGTGTATTGCAGTTTTATTCACTCGGAATAGCTAAAAGCTTGAAATAAGCCAAGCATTCCTTAACAAATATAAGGATGATAGAGAGTGAGTGGTGGAGGGTGGGTGTGAGGTGCAAGGGGAGGAAACATTTGACAGAAAAATGTAAAGTTCTCTGTTAGAAAAAAAAAGAAATGTTACCTAATGTACATGGTCAAAGCTTTGACTTGACTAATATGCACTGTATTCATGCTGGGAAAAACCATTTTGTACATTGTAAAAATGTACACTGATAAAATGTAAAGTTTTAAAATGTCAAAGCCAGCAGATGGCCTAGTGGTTATGTCGCCGGACTCCCACATGGTCAACTGCAGTTCAAGTCCTAGACCCAGTGGCGTGAAAATCACACTGGGCATTTGTGCTTACTTGCCTAAAATCCTAAGAGGAGAATGGAGGAGAAGGGGTTACAGCATGGCCATCCTTCCAGGGGATGATTTCTCGCTTTCTGTCTTTCTCTCTCTGGTGAGTGCACGTGCCCTGTGGCAAAAAATCTCTCTCAAAAAAAAAAAAAAAAAAAAATATATATATATATATATACACACATTTTTGAGACTAGCAGTTGGCATAATGGCTATGTTGCTGGACTCTCATGTAGTCAACCACGGTTCAAGTCTTGGACCCGGTGGCTTAAACTCACCAGGCGCATGTGTGTGCATGCCCAAGATTCAAGAGGAAAATGGAGGAGAAGGGATTGCAGTGTTCATACCCCCTGGTGGATGATTTCTCACTTTCTGTCTCTCTCTCGTTCTTTCTGGTGAGTGCATATGCCCTATGGCAATAATTTCTCAAAAAAAAAAAAAAAAAAGAAAGAAAAGAAATTTTTTTAATCTAAAAAGAAAGTATAAAACTTAAATTAAAAAATAAAATAAAATATTTACAGATTAAAAAGTTAAATATATTATAATATAGCCTAGCAGTGGAATACTAATTGGGGTTTCATTTTTTATTTTCAATGAAGCAGACTAATGGTATACCCAAAGCCATGAGTGAACCTCTAAGTCATTTTTTAATGTAATCTGATCTATGTTGACAAAAAAGAATATTAGTTAGTAGCCTGTCACCAGGGATAGAGAGAGAGCAGATAGAAAAAAGACCTTCAGAAGTCTTTAATGAGAATATTCTATCTGGATTGTGGCAGTGGTTTCCTGAGTGTGTGTATTTGTCATGACTCACTGAGCTACATTTTTAACCAATGCAGTTTATTACACAGTGTTATAGCTCAGTAAAACTAATTTTAAAGACATGAATAGGAGAGGGCCAGCCAGGTGGTTAAGGTGCCTGGTTCCCACATGGCCAACTACAATGTTGAGATCAACCCAGTTGCTTGAAAAACACACTCAACGCATATGCACAGTGCCCCGGATCATGAGAGGAGAATGGAGGAGAAGGTATTGTGGCGTGCTTTCTCCCTTCCTCTGAAGTCTGGATCCTGGGATTGATGTGGAACATCCCAGGCATTTGCTACACACCCATGAACCTGGTTGGTTGGACAGAGACCCAAGGGGCAGGTCATTAACAAGGTCCCCATGTGCCAAGGATATAATGCCACCAACAACTCCTGACAGAGCGACCTCCGAAACCAGACAGCCTGGCATCCAGCATCCTGCTTACTTCCCCATAACAAGCTGCTGTCCCACTCTTACCCAGTGAAAGGGAAAGCCACAACTAGAAGTTGTGGAGAGGAAGGCAGTCACTGCAGGTCAGTAGCAGCTCCACCCAGGCCTCCGTGGGTGCTGGAAGGGTGGGAGAAGTTGTGGAGAGGAAGGCAGTCACTGTAGGTTGGTAGGAGATCCACTCAGGCCTCTGTGGGTGCTGGAAGGATGGGAGGATGGGAGTGGAGGAACCCCTGTCTTTTCTCCTTGCTTAACCTTGAGCTCTGTAAGTCTTTTTAGCAAAACCTATTCTGTTTTTTTTTTTTTTTTTTTTTTTTTTTTTTAATCTTTGTCATAGGTTGTGTGCACTTGCTGGAGAGAGTGAGAAAGAGACAGTGAAAGGGAAAGTGAAAAAATCACTCCCGGGGAGGGTGACCATGCCACAGTCCCTTCTCTTCCTGGGATCTTGGGCACACAGGCACATGCACCTGGCATGGTTTTTCAAGCTACTGGGTCCAGGACTTGAACCATGGTCGGCCATGTGGGAGTCCAGAGATGTAACTGCTACACCATCTGCTGGTTCCAGCAACACCTATTCTTGAATCCATATATTCAAGTAGTGCTGTGGAATCCATCCCACATCCTGGTGATGGCAGGGGTAGACTCAGAGGCCCACCTGGTTTGCTAGTTGGTAACCTAAAAAGAACCCACCTTGTAGGACAGTCTCCAAAACCAAAAATCAGTACTAAAACAAACAAAAACTAATAAAATAAAAAGGGATAGTTGCAAAAAGCAAAAATCAAAGACACAGAGAAAAGGTACAGAAAATACACATTAAGAATGAAAAAGAGACCGTGGTTATAGATAGCAAGAATAAATTTATACTGCAAAAATTTAATGAAATGGTTCTTTTTTGACATACAAAAACTTCTAAAACAGTCTCTTAGTGATGGATAAAAAGATGAGTAGTCAACAACCATTTTAAAAATTCAATTACTGGTCAAGAGAATCCCCTATACCCATCTACCCACAAGCCACCAGGACCAGATGGTTTTATAATTTTTCCAAAACCTCAGGGAGCAGATAAATAATCCATATCTTATTAAACTGTTTGAAAAACAAGAAAAATATGAACACCTACCTAGCCAATTAATTTTATGAGCTAATTTATAAATCTAATTCTATGTCAAAACTGAAAGGTTATAGAAAAGTAAACTAGACACAAATCTCACTCATGTTCATAGGTTAAAAAAACTCCTAAATAAAATAGTTACCTCTTATAATATTTCTTGCATCTTACCCTACTGCCCCAGGGGTCTTCTCTGGATAGACCCCCTGCTAATTGAGGGTGGAGGGTGGGATAATGTTCCAAGGCAAGTGCTGGGAAGAAGAAAGTGTGATAAGATCTTGGGCTTTTGATTCTAATTTGTCTCTAAATTTCTCTGCTATGTTAACTCATTTGCCTCCTTCTAAGGCCTGTTTTCATCACAAAGGATTCTATATTAACATTAAATAACTCTTGCTGAGCCATTTGTACAAATGGCATCACCAACTTGTACTTTTATCTCTGAAAGCAAGAGATTTCAGTTCATCATGCAGAATTCAAAGTATTGATTTAGTACTTCATACAAAGATTGTGTGAGGACCAGTAGATAGCATAATGGTTATGTCGTTGGACTCCCATATGGCCAAAAGTAGTTGGAGTCCTGGTCTTGGAGGCTTGAAACTCATGCCAGGCATGGGTGTATGTATGCCCAAGATCCTGAGAGGAGAATGGAGGAGAAGGGACTATGGCATGGCCATCCCCCTAGGGGGTGATTTCTTGCTTTCTGTTTCTCTGTCTCTCTGTCATGCACCCTATAGCAAAAATCTCTCCAAAAAATAATAATAATAATAAAAACCAACAAAAGAGATGATGTAAGGTCTGTAAACACAAAGTCAGGCTAAGGATACTTTCAAACTCACAAGGTCTTGTCCAAGCAGTATTTAAGTGTTTGATTGACTATGCAATTTCTAGAGACACGGTGTTTGTTTTAGGATAATAATTTTTCTCCCATAGAAAAACAGCTGAGGAATGAAGAGGAGCTAAGATAAGTGAATAATTCATAGTAAACTTCAGAAAGTTCATATAAGGTGAAGTGGACATTCACAATAAAGATCTTCTTAAATCATTAAACAGAGAAAATCCATCATCCAAATATCAATATGTTAAATATGCCACATGTATATCCTATTATGCTAAGACAGAACTAAATGTTTTAAAATATGTCCTGTCAGCTAACTGGAACAGCTGTTGTCTATTTCTTAAAAGGAGAATTTGGGGGGCGTGGCTATGGATACCTGAAGATGCAGACAGAATGCCTGGAACATGTAATTGATGGTCTCTTAGATGAGTAGGCCCAAACCTCCATGCTATCTCACTGTTGCTTCCTGAGCTAAACTGAAACCAAGCCCCTGTATCCTAAACTGTGAAACTACAGTACTCTTGGGAACTTACAGTCAGTTTACAAGTCATTGAACAAGACCTCAATGGGCTTATTATAGTAGAGGACAGGATGTAGACTTGTCTACACTACAATTCTAACCACCACCTTGATTAATCAACTCAGCCCCAGCCTAGAGGAAAACGTGCAATTCTTGATAATGCTTCTCTTTTTCTATCTGAGTTCATTTTTTATTCATGATTTACTTTGACAATGCATACTAAGACCTCGGTGATCTGGTGGTAACAAAGAGATTAAGGGGGAAAAAAAAAGTCTAAGCCAACTAGAACAAAAGCTGTGGGAAATGAACCAACTTCAGAGGTTGACTCAGAAAAGAGTAGTCACATAGTCCAGGCATATTTTCCACAAACCAAAAAGTGTAAGTTTTATCAAAGCAGGGATTGTTTTTCTTCTGTTTTGCCCATTGCTCTATCCCTAGAATCTAGGTCAGTATCTAAAGCACTGTCGACATTTGCTTAATATTTGTGACACAAATTAAATTTCTAATTCTGGAAGCACAAAGGACTAAGGAACTCTAATTAGGTGTGTGAGAACAACACTAATGAGTGTGTCGTAGACAAAGGATTAGAAGTCAGACCATTTGCAGGTTATGATTCAGGCAGCAACTTCCCCAGTGGCAGGATGCAAACCACTAAAAAACACTTCTGTGCCAAAGAAAAAATGACATGAGGATGTATTGCAACTGAGTCACGAGTCAAAATTAAATATCAAGTGTGGAGGAAAAGGACAGGGACTGTGAGTAATAAACCAACTCAGTGACGACCTTCATTTTCACTATGAGCCTAAGTGTGAAGTATTTTCATTTGTCTTGCACAGAACTCAAACCGTATTTTTTATTTGAAGTCTTTCCCCAATTTGGGAACAAAATCAGCTACTCTCTCCTTAAATATTGCTTCTTCACTACCACTTCTTTCTTTCCTGGAGGCAGAGACTACATTTCTCAGCCTCACTTGCCACTAGGTGTTGCCAGGTGATTGAGTTCTAGTCAGTGGAATAAAAACCTCCTGCATACAGTCCTCTCTTCTTTTCCTACAGGATGAAAACCAAATAGATCAAGACCCTAAAGGTCATCAGAATGACAAGATAAAGAGAGTCATTGTTCCTCAATCATCCCAGGGAAGACATGTTAAACTCTTGCATGGACCATTAGATAGAATAAATGGCTATTGTGTTAAGGTAGTAAATTTTAAAGTATGTTTGTTAATGCATCACTTTAGAGAAAATACGTGCTCCAATGCACAGAAGGGGCAACGGGAATTCTCAAGAGAATTGCAAAGAGAGGTCCCATTGGCAGAAAGAGCAAAATTAGTTCAGATTAAAATAAATGGATAAATAAATTTTAAAGAAAGAGTAACTTAAAAAAAGTAAAAGAGAGGGACCAGCAGTTAGCGTAATGGCTATGTCGCTGGACTCCCACGTAGTCGACCGCGGTTCGAGTCCCGGACCCGGCGGCTTAAACTCACGCCAGGCGCGTGTGCGTACGTGCCCAAGATCCCGAGAGGAGAATGGAGGAGAAGGGATTGCGGCGTGGCCATCCCCCCTGGGGGGTGATTTCCTGCTTTCTATCTCTCTGTCTCTCTCTGTCTGTCTGGCGAGCACACGCGCCCTATAGCAAAAACCTCTCCAAAAAAAAAAAAAAAAGAAAGAAAAAAAAAAAAAAGTAAAAAAGAAATGAATGCAGAATGCAGAGAGGGCCAGGAAGGATATCAGCAAGGGAAGGAAAAAAAAAAGGCTAAGGCTGGAATGGGAACTGGTTTGACTGTATGAGAAACTGGACTGAGAGGTATTTTGCATTAGCAAAGAATAAGCAAACAGAAAGAAATTCTGTGAAAGTCAAGGAAAAGAAAAATCAAGAAAATAAACAAAAAGTTAACACAGAAATACAAAAATAATATCCTATTTGGCTCATCTGGGAACAATATTTTTGTAGTCACAGTATTGCATATGCTGAGTCCAGATCTAAGCAAAAATGTGTTAGAATTCTACTGAGGAAATGTGTGTGTGTGTGTGTGTGTGTGAGAGAGAGAGAGAGAGAGAGAGAGAGAGAGAGAGAGTGAAAGAGAAAGAGAGAAATGATGTAGGAATGCTAAATCATCAGCTTCCATCCTAAAAAGTTGCTATATAATATAAATAAGATAGAAAACTAAAAACAAAACAAAATGTAATTCAAGTATATATTTAGAATTATCAAAGTAAATAGGAGTAAAATAATTAACAGTGGCTGCCTTTAGGAATTGCATATATGGGGGGGGGGGGTAGAAGGGGCTCTTTGTCATTGTAAACATTATATAATTATTTGACTTATTTAAATACATGCATATTTTGTTTTAATAAAAATGAATACATATACATACATACTTTTTAAAAGTAAAAATAGAAACCATTAACATCAAGCATTTTCAAACCTCAGTCTAGATGTACCACTTTTTTTAGATGGCTTATATTCAAGACAGGGATAAGGACAGGGATAAATTTACCTTGATTGCAGGAGATAAAAATCAATGTGCCCTTACATTGCCTTTTGCAAAGTCAAATGATTCTTTGAGGTTTTTTTTTTTTTTTTTTTTTTTTTTTTTCAAATACTGCCAAGAGAATAAAAGAGGACTATTTGCTGAATGAAGTCTAGAATCATTTAAGACGGGACTGGAATCTAATGAGCATGCATTTTAGTCACTGAAATGATGCTTTGGAGTTACAATCGAGAACAATAGATGGGTCTGTGATATGATAGTGAAATACTATATCAGCCTATATTTTGAGATATTTTTGAGCTTTTTCTTATAAACAAATTCCATTTTAGCTGATGCTAAATATCCATCTGTAGAAATAAATAAATAAATTATCCCTCATAGAAAAAGAATGACGAAAATATCACTTGGGGGAGGGGGTCATGAGCATGTCAACCATATACCCCCCCCCATTTCCAAAATGGCTCCAAATGCAAATATTCTACTCCACTGTCAGACCGTGTGTTTGATCTTATGATCAAATTGCCAGCTCAGAAAACATGGCAATGATGAGCTTATAACAGTGAAAGGAGAGGACAGAAAAATCAGAATTAGCTGGGCTTTGCTGGATCTTTTCTGCCAGTCTTGAGTCTCCCCTTCACTGTTCTTTTTCTTGCCCTGTATGTCCACCTGCTTCCTTCTCCCACCTCCAACCCTCCAGTAAAGGAGCTTCGAGAAAGTTAAAGGTCATTCTAGACTCCTTGCTTCCTCTCCCCAGCCACATTTTGTAGCTCCTGGGAGGAAATTTTATCAAGCTTGTTTGAAAGTGAATGTCCTTATTGCTTTCTGAGAAATTCAAACATTCAAACTGTTGGTCCTAGACCATGTCTGGTGAATGCTCAATACTATTTTGGGAATTGAATAGTGCCGGCACCCAAGCTAAGCAAAGTTGGTGGGGTGACCAAAGAAAGTGTGCACCAGGCTTTCATGAGATGTTGACATTGTGTTTTGCTTGAGTCACCTGAAATTCAAGCAGAAAATAATGTATTCCCTCCTGGCCTGAGCCAGCACTCCCGGGGAGTGAAAAAATAGTCACCTTCATGAAAGAGCTGCTGTCCCACTGGAAGAGAAAATCCATCCCCACTGAAATCTGAGAAGCTGTATTAATCTAGAGACTGAAAAGCACACCTTCTGCTCTAGGACGTTTGGGGATTACTTTTGTTTTTGTTTTCTTCTTCTTTTTCTTTTAATCTTTAAGAGTGAGCTAGTAAGGGGAAAAAATTGTCTTATATTTTCTTTTCTACCACCCCATCCCTTGGGAGTATGAAAGCAACAGGGTTTCTAGACTCATAGAAGGAGGTTATGAGAAATCCTATGGAAAGGGGGTGGGGGAATAAGGAAAATACTTGGAAGGAACGGGTCAGGAAGAAAAAAATAAAAATAGCTATCCAGCAGGTGACGTGGTGATTAAAGCACTAAACACGCCCACATGGCTGACCACAGTTTGAGTCCTGGACCTGGTGGCTTGCTTTCTCACATTCTCTCTCTCTGTCTGTCTGTCTGTCTTTTGTGAAATTAAAAAATTGAATGAATAAATAATTTTTTTAATTTAATTTAAAAAATAGCTATCCAGGAAAGGACATCTTCTGACAGTGAAGTGTATTACTTTTGTCAGCTTAATCAACTTTCCCCTTTTGGAGGGAAGTATGGTGGAATGCAGATGAACACAGGTTTCGCAGTTGAGCTAGCTAAGTTGAAATCTTGGCTCTATATTAGTAAGAGCCATATGGGAAGGTCCTGGATTTTCACCCCAGGACCCCTCTGTTCACACCCGGTGTACATACACATGCTTATGATCTGGGCTGGTTAGGTTGAGGATGGATTATACTGTGAAAACTCTGTTAGGGGTTCCTCTGTTTTCCTTCCTCTCTTGGAAGAAACAAATGTATAAACTTTTTTTTCTAAAAAAAAGTTTAGGGTTTTTTTTTTTTTGGTTTGCTTTTTTGTTTTTGTTTGTTTGTTTGTTTGTTCTTTGAGAGGTTTTTGCTATAGGGTGCATGCGCTCGCCAGAAAGACAGAGAGATAGAAAGCGACAAATCACCTCCCCAGGGGGGTGGCCACGCCACAATCTCTTCTCCTTCATTCTCCTCTCGGGATCTTGGGCACGCACGCACATGCACCCAGCGTGAGTTTAAGCAGGTCCGGGGCTCTAACTATGGTCGACTACATGGGAGTTCAGCGACATAGCCATTACACTAACTGCTGGTCCCAAAAAAGTTTAGTTTTAAAAAAATATATTAATTTGCTCAGGTGATTTTAACGTGTAACCAAATTTGAGAACAACTGATGCCTCCCTATTCATGTGTTTTTTGGTGTTTAATCCCTTCTCCATTCTGTTTAAATTCTATGACCCATTTTTTGAATTCCTCTTTACCAATATCATCTGTGGCCCTGTATTTGGGAAGAACTTCTCATAAACAACATTTAGTTTTTTTTGATCCAGCTTGATAATCTTACATCATTGACCTATTAGGAGAGTATTTTGTCTATTAAACTTAATGTAATAAAAATGTACCATCTCATATCATTCCTGTTTTTGGTCCCTTTTTTTTCTTTTTAATAATTTTTGGATTAATTAGTTACTTTGATTATTCTATTTTTGCCATTAATTTATTAACGATATATTTTTAAATATGAGTTTAAAATATGCATCCTTGATTTAAATTCATAGATTTGTTTATTACCTGAATTAAAGGATCTTAGAACTCTTTAACTCTATTTATCACCACCTCAAATTTTGTGCTACTGTTATTATGTTTTTTTATAAGAAAACATAATTTTTGAAGGATTATTTTATTTAACTTTATCTATTCATTTATTTGTGTATTTATTTATTTATTTTAATTTGACCAGAGAGAAAGAGAGGGAGGGAAAGTGAGAAAGCAAGCCCCCAGGTCCAGGACTTGAACCACAGTCAGTTACGTGGGAATCCAATTCATTTATATTTAGACCCCATAAGACATTATTATCATTGTGTTTTATGGTAAAGATTACTTTATATATAGTTACATATGTTATTGCTCTTTATTTCTTCTTGAATTTTTATACTGTCTGCCTGGAAAGCATGAAGTTTTTCAGTAGTTAATTCTTTCAGTACAGCCTGCTACTGGCAAATTCTGCTAGGTTTTGCTCTTCTGAACTGTCTTCTTTATTTTTTCTACATTTTTGAAAAATATTTGAACTGGATATAATTCCACATAGGCAGTTGTTTTATGCAGTACTTAAGATGTGATTCCACTGTCTTCTGGGCTTGAGTCATTTGTATTGAAAAGTCACCTGCTTCTTTGCAATGTATGTATTATTGTTCTCTGTCTCTTGTTAGGATTTTCTCTGCCTTGGGACCAGCAGTTAGTGTAATGGCTATGTCACTGGAATCCCATGTAGTCGACCGCAGTTCGAGTCCCAGACCCAGTGGCTTAAAACTGGGCGGGTGTGCGTGTGTGCCCAAGATCCTGAGAGGAGAATGGAGGAGAAGGGATTGCAGCGTGGCCATACTCCCTGGGCGATGATTTCTCGCTTTCTGTCTCTCTGTCTCTCTCTGTCTGTCTGGTGAGGGCACGTGCCCTATAGCAAAAACCTCTCTAAAAGTAAAAGATTTTCTCTGTCTTTTGGACCTCAACAGTTTTACTCCTTGGAGTCTAGATGTGGATTTCTTTTATTCACACTTTTTTTGGTTTGCTGCTCATTAAATCTATGACTTGAGCATTTCATCAATTTTGAGAATACCTCAGCTAATTCATCTCCAAATACTGTATCTGCCCTATTTTCTTGTTTGTATCTAGTATGGCAATTACACAGAACTTTTCTCCATGTCCCATAGGTCTCTGATACCTTTTTTACTATTTCCCATCTTTTTACCTCTCTGAAGGTTTCAGTCTATACATGTGTATAGATAAATGTATATTTTTTCTTTTTTTAATTTGCGAGAGGGTATGTGTGCTCACTGGAAAGAGAAAGAGAGGAAGAGAGTAAGAAAGCACCTCTCCTGGGGCCGGCAAGTGGCAAGGTGGTTAAAGGCGCTGGACTCCCACATGGCTGACCACGGTTCAAGTCTCGGACCTGGTGGCTTGCTTTCTCACTTCCTCTCTCTCTCTCTCTCTCTCTCTCTCTCTCTCTCTGATCAAACTGGAAAATAATAATGATAATAATAATAAATAAAAGTTAAATAAAATAATTCTAAAAAAAAAAAAAAAGAAAGAAAGAAAGCACCTCTCCATTGAAAATGGTCATGCCACAATCCCTTCTTCTCCATTTCTCTGTCCCTTCAGGAATTTGGGCGCCCACCCATACACATACCTAGCAGATTTCTCAAGCCACCAGGTTCAGGACTCAAACTGCACAGCTTGCCATGTACAGTCCAGCCACCTGAACCACCATGCCATGGACTGGCTCAGTCTGAGTATTTTCTATTGAAAATAGAAAAAAAAAATTCTCTAGTTTTCTTTTAGATATGTTTAAACCAATTATTGAATTTTCTATTTTAATTATAGTATTTTTAGCTCCTAGATTCTTCTATAAGTTTCCATTTTCTGACGAAATATTTTATTTGGTCATCTTTTACTTTATATGTCAGCCATGATTATTCTAAAATTCACATCTGATTATTATAATATTTGAATTATCTATGGGTATGTATGGCTTTCCATTCTCTCTTATTTTTTTTCAATATGTTGTTCTATTCTTCGAATATCTAACAGTTCTTTTTTGAGTGCCAGGTGTTATGAACATCGTAAAGACTCTGGAGGACAGTTTAACTGGATTAGACTAAGGGACTTATCTGCCCTTGTCAGGACTTTTCTATCCCAGCTCATCCTTTATGAGACTCTCTCTTTTTGGTACTTTAACTAGTTTAATTGGAAAAACTAGCATTTCAATGGCTGGATATGGTAAAGGTTTAATATATCTTTATATGACAGAGATTTTTGATCTTCCTCAACTTTGCTATGGAGCACTGGGCAGACCACTGTCTTATGAGGATTGAAAATAAGGGCCAGGCATCCTCTGGTTTGGACATTTTACAGGTTCAATATTCTTTTTATTTTAAGTTTGTTTATTTTTCCATGAGAGAGAGAGAGAGAGCACCCCAACAGCGTCTTGATGCAATGATCCACCCCCTAGCCTCAACCATCCCTGGATCGTGGGTATGCATGCATTTCAAATACTAAGCGAGATCTCTCAATGAGCATCCAGAACCTTCCCATGTGGGTCTGCCTTGCAGAGCATCATATTTTCACTACTTTCCCCATCTGGCCTCCTATAACTCCATTATTCTAATGCTATACACAGAAGGACAAGTTAAGGTGTGGCAATTAAGTTTGGACAAACATAAAAGGTTAGCATCAGCACACAGATTCACATCGTCTCCAGGGCTTTTAAAAATTTTATAACTACTTGCTATCTGAGAAAGTTAAGAGCAAAACTAAAAGTACAGAGTGAGAGGAACTTGACACATGTGTACATACTGCAGTGTAATACAGATATTACACAA